>JAMXBD010002158.1:0-231863 GCA_024138025.1 Combretum micranthum | reverse complement strand
AATTTGCTCACTAAGCCATCCGAGTTCGTTGCAATATATATATATATATATAAGGTATGTAGTTTCCGCTCGCGTTGCTCCCTCAATTCCGAAACAAATTGCTCTGGCTTGTTGCTCATTTCACTCTTTGTTTGATTATCATTAATGTATGAGTGACTTGGCCAGCTTGGATTGGTTGAAGGGGTTTGTATTGACTTTAACATAACTTATTGAAGGATTTTTCGGCTCACCAAATTTGAGAACATCCCAGCCCTTCAACAATGCAATCCGTCTCCAGCAAGTTGCCATATATATATATATATATTATATTAGTTTAGATTTTGTTTAGCTAAGTTTTCGGGTAGTTTAATACACTATTAGGGTATATTTTAACTTATATATGTACATATACATATACAAAGGTTTTTAATGAATCCAATGAAGTGTTTAGTTTAACAAAAAGTACAAATTTAAACTTTAATAAACGTATCTAATTGTCTAAGAAAAATTTATCCCACGCGATTTGAATTTGAAAAGCTTTTCGGGTCAATTTTCGTTTCAGGCTCCAAGGGCTTTAGAAACCCTAATTTGATATTGTATGATTCAATTCTATATTTGAGGTCTAGATCTCAAGTTATACATCATTTATGTTTTTATTGGGTATTTATAATCCTAACCGTTTATCTTGAAATCACAATTTCCTAACTAAAACCCTATTGAGTCATTTACGTAATATTACTACTAATATATAGGCTATACTAATTATATATATTAGATTTAGATACTCACTATGAAATCTTATCAAAGTAGTTTATTACTAACTAAAACTCTCAATTTTAGGGTTCCAATCTAAATATAGGTTCATTACTATACCTTGTTTTAATTCCCGGTCTCTATCGAATACTAAGGTAATCACTTAATATTCATATTTAGGTTTTCCTATATTCTATCTGTTTGACAAAGATTCGGGTTTAGGATTGGAAGTTTCCTTTGATCAACCTGAATTATTAACTCGGAATACTAAATCTTGTTTTTGGAAACAATTGGGTCAAAGAAGTCCTTTCATAAAGTCTATGAGTTCCAAACCGATCAAATTTAGAGTATCTATCTAAACTAGGGTTTCTCAATTAACTCTTAAGGTTACTAGTCGACTTCATAATTTCTAATTTAGGGTCATATCTTATGATGGAAGTATTCGGGGTTTACATTTTCTCCCCCCCTTAAAATAAGCTTTGTCCTCAAAGCTTGAGAGCGTACCTGGATTCGAACAGCTGTGGATAATTCTTTTGATTTCTTCTTCCAACTCCCAAGTTACTTCTTCAGTCCAAGGATCCCATAGCACTTTGACGTAGTGGATTTCTTTATTTCTGAGAACTTGACTTCTTGTCTAGGATTCGGATAGGGTGCTTTTCATAAGTCAAGTTCTCTTTCAGATCAATTGGTTCCAGCTCAACAATCTTATCTGGATTTGGTACATACTTCCTTAGTACCGACATGAAAAACATTATGTATACCAGATAGTTTGGGTGGCAATGCAAGGATACGCCAGATTTCCCACTCGTTCCAGTATTTCAAATGGTCCTACATATCTAGGACTTAGCTTTCCTTTTACTTGTCTGCTGCGAAGACTTTTTATTGGACTTACTTTCAGGTAAACATGTTCTCCCTCCTTAAATTCTAGTTCCCGTCTTTTCAAATCTGCCCAGCTTTTCTGTCTATCTGGGCTTCTTTCATCCTTCTTTTTATCACTGAAACCTTGTTGATTGTTTCTTGAATCAGTTCGGGTCCAACTAGTACTCTTTCCAGATTATCCCAGAATAATGGATATCGACACTTTCGACCATATAAAGCTTCATAGGGTGGCATCCCTATACTTGAATGGTAGCTATTATTATATGCAAATTCCACTAGTGGTAAATGTTGATCCCAATTTCCTTTAAATTCCAAGATGCATGATCTCAACATATCTTCCATTGTCTGAATTGTTCTTTCTGTTTATCCATCGGTCTGGGGATGATAAGCCGTACTAACCTCAACTGAGTTCCCAATGCTTTTTGTAATCCTTGCCAGAATCTAGAAACAAACCGTGGATCTCGATCTGACACTATATTAACTGGTATCCATGTAGTCTCACAATTTCCTTTAAATACAACCGGGCCAACTTTTCCAAGGGATAGGTCATATTGATTGGCAAGAAATGGGCTGATTTAGTGAGTCTATCCACAATAACCCAAATAGCATCATAACCTGCACTTGTCTTGGTAACGAACTACAAAATCCATAGATATTTGATCCCATTTCCATTCTGGAATAGACAATGGTTTCAACAATCCTCCTGGTTTTTGATGTTCCGCTTTTACCCTCTGACATATTCACATCTGGCCACGAATTGAGCAATATCATTTTTCATCCCGTTCCACCAATATGCACTCTCAGCTCTTGGTAAGGTCTTAGTTTCGCCTGGGTGTACGGTATATCCAGAATAGTGTGCTTCATTCATTATCTCTTTCCTCAAACTTTCATCATGGGTACACACAATCTTTTATTCATCTTTAATACTCCATTTTCATCTATTTGAAAATCCTTATTTCCCTTGATGTCTTTTGATGATTGCTGCAGTTCTTCATCCTTTCCTTGAGCCTCTTTTATTCGTTGTAGTAAAGTGGGTTCCAAGGTTAAGCTGCCAGTTCTGTGTCCAGACCTTGTATTGAAAATTCCAACTTTAAATTTTCAAATTCCCTAATGAGCTCTTTCTGTTTGTCAACATTGAGGCTACTTCTCCATAATTTTTACGGCTCAAAGCATCGGCTACCGCATTTACCTTACCATGATAATTGATGGTTAAATCATAGTCTTTGATTAACTCCAACCATCTACGTTGCCTCATGTTCAATTCCTTCTGGGTGAATATGTATTTCAGCTCTGATGATCTGTGTATATTTCACACTTCTGCCCATACAAATAATGACGCCAAATTTTGAGTGCAAAGACATAGCCTAATTCTAGATCATGAGTAGGGTAATTCATCTCATGTGGTTTTAACTGTCTAGAAGCATAGGCTATCACTTTCCATTCTGCATTAATACACATCCCAAACCATTCTGGATGCATCACTATAAATAGTGTAAGGATCCTGGTCATTGGGCAGAACTAGTATTGGTGCAGAAACCAGTCTCTTTTTCAACTCCTGGAAACTCCATTCACGTTTCTCATTCCATACAAACTTTTCATTCTTTTTGGTCAATTGCGTCAGTGGTCGTGCAATTCTTGAGAAATCTTGTACGAATTTCCGATAATATCCTGCCAATCCTAAGAAGCTTCTTATCTCGGTAACAGTTCCAGGTCTTTTCCATTCCACAATAGCCTTAATCTTAGCAGGATCAACGAAATTCCATCTCCTGACACAATATGTCCTAGAAAGGATATACTTTTGAGCCAAAACTCACATTTGGACAACTTGGCATAAAGCTGATTGCTTTGTAGTATCTGCAATACGGTTCTTAAATGTTCATCATGTTGTTCCTCTGTAACCGAGTATATTAGTATGTCATCTATGAAGACAATCACACAAACATCCAATAAAGGTTTGAAAACGCGATTCATCAAGTCCATGAAAACAGCAGGTGCATTCGTCAATCCAAATGGCATAACTAGGAATTCATGACCATACCTAGTCGGAATGCCGTTTTTGGTATATCTTCTGCCTTGATTCGGATTTGATGATAACCAGATTTCAAATCAATTCGAGAAAACACCTTTGCTCCCTTTAATTGATCGAAAAGATCGTCAATTCGGGGCAAAGGGTATCTGTTCTTAATAGTTACTCGGTTTAATTCTCTGTAATCAATACAGAGTCTCATGGAACCGTCTTTCTTCTTGACAAACAAGACTGCTCCCCATGGTGACACACTTGGTCTGATAAATCCTTTATCCATCAATTCTTGTAATTGCACCTTTAGTTCCTTCAATTCTACTGGTGCCATGCGATATGGAGCTTTTGATACCGGTTCTGTTCCAGGTATCAATTCAATCGAAAACTCCACTTCTCTATGTGGGGGTAATCCTGGTAATTCATCAGGAAATACTTCTGGATAGTCGCATACTGTTCTGATAGTATGAACATCTATCTTCTTGGATTCATCCTCAATCGTTCCATGATTATCCCCGCTTGATTCCATATCTATTTCATTTTCACCCTCTATGGTCATCATTCGCCCTTCGACTTTCTTGAGGACTTCCCCTTTAAACTCTTTTCTTTCTCCTTGGTCATTCATAAAAGATATTGTCTTAAGACGACAATCGACTTTTGCTTTTACAGCAGTCAGCCATGTCATACCTAAGATAACATCATATTTTTGGATGTCCACCAAAATTAAGTTAGCAAAGGATTTCTGTCCCCCAATTTCTAATGGATATCCCTTCATAGTTTCACGAGCCATCACTAAATCTCCTGTGGGTGTAGTAACTCCTAGTTCCTTAGTCATGGTCTCGATGGGATACTCCAATCTCCTTGCTAATCCAGTATTGATAAAAGAATGTGTTGCTCCCGTATCAAATAAAGCATAAGCAGGTTGACCATTCAATTGGATTGTTCCTAATTATTAAACATAGGTTATTATTCTCTACAGGAATGTTTGTTTATCCAAGTAGGGTTATACCGACTAAACTACTTAAATAAACAAATTAATTATCAGATTAAGTACCTGCAATGAGACTGTAATCGTCTGGATCAGCTTCATCCCACACATTTTCTCCATCCTCCTCTTCTATTTCTCCTTCCTCAATTGGGGTTCCTTGCATAGCATATACCCTTGCTGCTGTCATGGCTTTGCTAGTACTAGCATTTCCATTCTTAGGTCCAGTTGTATTGGCAATGCCTTTAGGATTGGAAGATCCAGCAACTGCATTCACTCGTTGTGGACAATGAGTTGATATATGTCCAATCTTCTTACAAATGAAACAAGTTGCACTACTTTTCTTTGGGCATGCGAAGACCATATGTCCACTTTCACCACAGTAATAACATTTTTGTTGTAGATGTGGACAGTTCCTCGGGTAATGAGCTCCCTTGCATTTCCAGCACGAAACATTTTCAACATTCCTATTTTTCACATTTCCCATAGGTTTAAAGAATCTCTTTTTCTTAGGAACAAAACTTGTCCCTGCTTCCTCAAACACTCTTTTACCAAATGTCAATCCTCGTTTTCTATATCTTTCAACTTCATACTTCTTGGCACGTTCAATGGTTCTGGCCTTCTCAATCATGGCTGCAAAGTTGGAAATTTCAAACTCGGCTAGTCTCCTTTGAAAATTGGGTTCTAATCCTGCCATGAAAGTTTGCCTCTTTAATTCATCACTATCTCTGTAGCATCTGGTGCAAATTGGAGTAACCGATTGAATTCGTGCTCATACTCATCAATTGTCTTACTGCCTTGTGTTAGATTCATCAGGTCAGTACTGTACTTTGCTTTAAACTGCTGGGAAAGTATTCTTTAGAAATTCCTGTTTAAACGTTTCCCAACTGATGGGTTGAGGCAATATCCTTTGTTTAGAGTTCCACCATAATCTCGCTCTCAGCCGAAGCAAATAAGTTCCATACGGTACTCTTAAAGCTTCCGGTACCTGGAAACATCAGAGATCGTTCAATCTGAGCTAGCCAATCTTCAGCTTCTTCGGCTTCCCAGGTAATCCTTCAAAGTACCGATTGCATTTGATAAATTCAGGCAATACATTTCTTTGAGGACGCAATGGTGGTGGCGGTGGTAATTCTGGTTCATATCTTATTGGTCCTTGTACCTCAGCCGCCGATTCATTTGGATTTACCGGTCCATTTTCTTGAAATTGGGCAGGTGTAGTATATCTTTCATTCCTCCCAGTGTTCACAGGAGGAGCTTCTGGTACTCCAGTTGGAGGTACCGCATGTGTAGCTCGCATATTTTGTAGAGCTTGTAAGATTAACACATTTTGTTGTTGCAGGTTTTTCAACACATCCTCTAGTTGATTTTGAGGTGGTGGAGGAGCATTTGTTGGGGAATTTTCAAATATCCTTGCATTTCTACCCCTGCCTCTTCCTCTTGGCATTCTAGTGTCATAAAACATAGTACTTGAATTAATTTCAAAACTCAAACTCGAGGAAAGATTACAAGTAATCATACATATTTCACATCCATATTCATAATCAAAACACACATGATATTATATAGTTAGTGCTTTATGTACAATCCAAAATTTGCACTAACACTAGTTCTATTTTCCTCACAACTACTTCAAGGTTATCATGCTTATACTACATACTCATACAAAATCATCAAAACAGTACATTAGTTATTAGTCTATCAAGGCATATATCAAGGCTACTCTATGGGCTAGGGTACAGAGGTCCCTTGCCCTTGTCCCGAGGGCCCAACTGTGGATAGTGATCCTCCTCTCTGAACTACTATCATCACTCTCAATCCTCCCTTTACTCCCTGGTGGTGCTAAAGTCAGATTGGTATCCATCATCCGGATACCTTTAGTAGCAGGTTCCCATCAGAAGGTGTCACATCTTCCTCAATCCACCCCCCATGAGCAGTCCCAGTCCAATGAGCATAATTATAATTGGAGACAAATTTTTCTGCTTCCTTCCTTCTCTTTTTACCTTCTTTTTCATCTATCATGCTGTAGTCACACTTTGCATAACCACTGTGGTCTGCATAGCTGCTTGTCTTCTTTTAGCTGATCTCCTAATGGACTGAGTCTCACCTTCTCTTCTGGTATGATAGGGGGCCTGTTTGTCAAAACACTTCTAGAAAATGGCTTCTGATCACATGTGTCAGCATCCTCTCATCATCAGGAGCAGTATCCTCCCGGACTAAGGCATGATCATACCTGATATCATGTGCATATACCCAATCACCTCCAATAGGAATCCAGATCCTAAAGTCTGGAAGATCAGGTCTCACTGATCGGGCTGACACAATGAAGGCTATATTATCAATCTCTATGCCTCCCCCTTCTGGATGATCAATCTCTCAAACCTGTAGAGGGTTTCTACTGCTGTGCCATTATCTGGAAAAGCTCTTTCTACTAAAAACAACCAAGTCTTCAACATGGGTTGTAAACCTTTCTTCCAAGTGCTGAAAATTTCATCCAGGGTCTTTGTAATGCCAGACAATGCCAAATCTTCTACTAAGACTCGGAGTCGGCGCCTATAATCTGTAAGGGTTTCCTCCTCCATCATGCTAAAGATTTGCCATTTAATATGACAAACTGCGGGATTGGACTGCACATAAAATTTGTATGATTAGTAATCACACAGATTTTATTCCTAATTGTGCATCTAATTCTACTAATAACTATCCCACTAACTCACATGGTTCTATTGGATCTAAATTGGTATTTTAACTGCACATTTACTAATTCAACTTCTTACATATATTTGTTTTTCCTATACCAGCAACCATGCTCTGATACCAACTTAAATCTGTCACGCCCCGAGGGTATTCTAATAATAATAATCAAGAACCACTCGATTAACATTATTAGATTACCTTCTAGGAATGACATGATTTCAAAAACAGGATCTTTTAGTTGCTTGGATGGAATAAACAAACATATATAAGAGTAAATTAGTAAACAACTATTACAACTACTATTTACAGATCATATGCTTCAGAATTCCTTACAACCTTAACTGATGATTCTAATGCACATTACATGCACCATAAGACTATTACAGATATAGATATTCTAATTCTATACTAAACTTTAAACTTCTGGCTTCTATTCTCTTACCGGGACCATGCTCCTGCTAGTAATGAGCCACGGTCGCAGAGTGAACCTGAAAGGACTGTGGGAGTGTGAGCTAAAACACGAGCTCAGTGAATAACCAGAACTTATTACACATAGCATACAAGTTATTTAACAATCATATGAAATGCAGCAATCACACAAATGAACATTACAAGCTTGGATAACCCGGAATCCAAACAGGATGAAGATTTACGCCCTCCCATCGGGGTTGAAGGATCCAATCTATGGTCCACCTACCCAGGAGAGACTTAAGCTTTCAGGAAATAACAATCTCAATTTAGTTATCTCTTTATACTTATCATGTTTCATTATTTATTTCCTGTTTAGCTTTAGAAACTCCACTAAGTGTTAGTTATTCTCACGTAATACCATAAGCGGCGTCCTTCGTTTACCATGTAGTTCTTATGGTACT
This sequence comes from Combretum micranthum, assembly GCA_024138025.1. NCBI lineage: Eukaryota > Viridiplantae > Streptophyta > Magnoliopsida > Myrtales > Combretaceae > Combretum > Combretum micranthum. The sequence goes on along the minus strand of JAMXBD010002158.1, from coordinate 223,681 downwards.
AACAGAACAAAAGTAATCTTGCAATTAACTACTAGCCCTCTGGCCTAGATAATTCAAGCCTTACCAGAGATCCGAGAACTAACACGTAGTAGGCTACCACTTACTCAATGCTTTTTATGCATAGTATGTAATGCATGATTTATTTATTATGGTACCAGTAGTTTTTAGTCAATTTAGGGGTGATCAAGCAATACAGACACTCAACTGACTACATACATTATCAAGATACACGCAATTTTGTTATCACTTATTTTAGAGTGACATGGCAATCAATGGAATACAATACACTTTCACAAAACAGATCACCAATTTTTATTATCTTTTTATTTAAGGTTCACTACTAGTACAAGCACAACCAATGTAATAAGACTGAGTCACTCACCTGCCCATCCTATTTAATCGTAGTAATCTTCAGGTAGGTCCTCCAATACCCGAGTCACCTATTGAATAAATCATATAATTATTAAAATTCCAAACTATACAAATTAGTTTTTATAAGTGTCCTATTGGTCGGTTGGGTCTCTGTTTTATTCTTAGCTAATTCTTTCGAAATAGTCTATGTTCTAGATTCTTGTACTCTCCATTTCTTTTAAATTACTTAATAAATTTTTCTTATAGAGTATATATATCCTATACTCATAAATTTGGGTTATTTAAATTTCCATTGATCTATTTATATACAAATATGCTAGTATATACTTAGTATTTACTAACTCATAGTTTATACATATATTTATTTTACTAAGAAAACATATCTGTTAATAAAAGAATTTATTAACTTTATTATAACTATTTTCGAAATTATTTTTCTAAAGACAATAATATTTTAAACACCCTCTATTTAATAGAGTCATAATAATTTTATTTTTAAATTTAAAATAAATAAATTTTGGATTTAATGTTGTTAGATTATAATATTACTATTACTACTATTTCAGAAAATAATTAGGTGCAGGAAAACAAATAGTAAACATTCTAAAATTATTTAAATAATTAATTATTATATAATTATGTATACTTAAATTCGTTTTTCTTTTCTTCTGGCCGAGGCGTGCACGGGGTTGAGTACGCCCGTACAAAGTTCTTGCTAAGGGGGGTACGGGTTAAGCACGCCCGTACAACGAGCTGGCTGAGGGGTATACGGGTTTTGTACGCCCGTACAACGTGCTGGGTGAGGGGTATACGGGTTAGTACGCCCGTACAAAGTGCTGGATGAGGGTGTACGCCCGTACACTCAGCCTGTGCTTCATCGGGAAATACTATTCATCGTCTTCCCCGATGAGCTGTGGCCTTTCCCGGTGAATCCCGACGTCAAAACATCGTGATTTTAGTTCCAAAAGACTCCTAGTGACCTAATAAACCTAAATATATAAGAATCATAACCTAAAAACAACATGCTATTCATGATCTCAAGTCATCAAGCTCGGCTAGGGTTTGGGAAAAATACCTTCGTTGTGGCTTCTCGATGAAATCCGAAGCTTCTAGTGGTCTTGGTTAGTCTCCTAAGATGTCTAAGAGTCAGTATACATCCTTAGAATTGAAAGAATACTCACGGAATAAGATTGACTCACCTTAAGCTTGTTCTTGAGCGTTTTTCCCATATTTTGTTCGAATTTTCGAACTCGATAATTATGGGCGTTTAAAAATCTGTTCCTAAGTTAATTATACTCCTAATGATATGTAGATGGGTTCTGGAAGGTTGGAGAAGGTTTGGAATTTTTTCACTAAGCCATCCGAGTTCGTTTGCATATATATATATATATATATATAAGGTAGTGTAGTTTCCGCTCGCGTTGCTCCCTCAATTCCGAAACAAATTGCTCTGGCTTGTTGCTCATTTCACTCTTTGTTTGATTATCATTAATGTATGGAGTGACTTGGCCAGCTTGGATTGGTTGAAGGGGATTTGTATTGACTTTAACATAACTTATTGAAGGATTTTTCGGCTCACCAAATTTGAGAACATCCCAGCCCTTCAACAATGCAATCCGTCTCCAGCAAGTTGCCATATATATATATATATATATATATTATATTAGTTAGATTTTGTTTAGCTAAGTTTTCGGGTAGTTTAATACACTATTAGGGTATATTTTAACTTATATATGTACATATACATATACAAAGGTTTTTAATGAATCCAATGAAGTGTTTAGTTTAACAAAAAGTACAAATTTAAACTTTAATAATACGTATCTAATTGTCTAAGAAAAATTTATCCCACGCGATTTGAATTTGAAAAGCTTTTGGGTCAATTTTCGTTTCAGGCTCCAAGGGCTTTAGGAAACCCTAATTTGAATATTAGTATGATTCAATTCTATATTTGAGGTCTAGATCTCAAGTTATACATCAGTTTATGTTTCTATTGGGTATTTATAATCCTAACCGTTTATCTTGAAATCACAATTTCCTAACTAAAACCCTATTGAGTCATTTACGTAATATTACTACTAATATATAAGCTATACTAATATATATTAGATTTAGATACTCACTATGAAATCTTATCAAAGTAGTTTATTACTAACTAAAACTCTCATATTTTAGGGTTCCAATCTAAATATAGATTCATTACTATACCTTGTTTTAATTCCCGGTCTCTATCGAATACTAAGGTAATCACTTAATATTCATATTTAGGTTTTCCTATATATTCTATCTGTTTGACAAAGATTCGGGTTTAGGATTGGAAGTTTCCTTTGATCCTAACCTGAATTATTAACTCGGAATACTAAATCTTGTTTTTGGAAACAATTGGGTCAAAGCAGTCCTTTCATAAAGTCTATGAGTTCCAAAACCGATCAAATTTAGAGTATCTATTTAAACTAGGGTTTCTCATTAACTCTTAAGGTTACTAGTCGACTTCATAATTTCTAATTTAGGGTCATATCTTATGATGGAAGTATTCGGGGTTTACCTTAGGAGAGCGGTAACCCTGCTCAGATTGGAAGCATGGTAGTTTAAGGCACTTAGACCACCCTTGTCATTTTTATATGACTTTCATAAGTGGTCTAGCGGGTAATCGATAGGGAATTTGGTATCGATATAATATTTGTTTATTCTTGAAAGGATGTAATATGATTTAATTCAATGTTTATGGGAACACTTGAATTAAGTGGTATTATGGATAGAGTTAAGTAAAGTCGAGAAAAGTCTAGTAACCTTAAATGAGATTACTTAATCGTTATGGATAAATTTATCTAGGATGGTATAAGTATCCGAGCTACTTATATTAACCCCTTGAGCGTTATGATCGTTACTCAGATTCACCCATAAATCTTTATTGCCTGGAGTTTGAATACTCCCATGATGTATGACTAACTAAGGATGAATAATAAATAATTGGTTATTGCATTTTGCATTTAGCTTAAGCATGTGTGAATCACTTTGCATTTGTATTCTTTACATGCGTACTGGGCCTTTGGCTCATATTTTAACCAGGAGTTTTACATGAGTATGGGGTATGGAACCGATTTCGAGGATTTTCTTGATTATTTGGAGGACTAGAGATGACCTTAGACTTGATGGAATTCATATTTTGTAATAGACTAGTTATGATAGCTTTTGTTGTTGTATTTAAAGTTCTAATTGGATTATATGTGTAATTTTGTTAAGGCTTGTAAGAAGCCTTTGGTTGTAATATATATATCTATATATATATATGTACTTAGCTATGTATGACTTGGGTTTATTTCTTTTGTGAAATATTCTAATGGGATTAGTTATGTTTTGTTAAAAGTTTTGAAAAACTACTCTTTCAATTTTGTTAATTATGTGGAATTACAAACAATTCCTCAAACATTTCTTTTTGGACAACCTTACATATAACTCTGCAGGTTACATGCGGTTGGGGAACTGTTATCGCTTATTTTAATTATAGGGATGATAGCGGGTCCTTACATACTTCACTTAGGTAATACCTTTTGGAGCCAAGAGATTTTGGTTAGAATACATGAATTAGAAGTAGAAATAGATTTCCTAGTAGAAATTCAAAGATGTAATCGGACTATGATAGAATTAGATGTTTTATAGGGAAATGCCCCTTAAAGTTTGTAAGACTCTTTATATATCTTTAAGGATCTTGACTTTATTGTTATGATTTACTTTCTTAATTGTTATGATGTATAACTATTTAAACGGCTTGATCAAAAGTTTGGTCCACTACGATCGTGAAAGTACGCCTTATACCCGATATCGAGACTTTTGGGATGACTAAGTTTGTCATACTTAAGTCTTAATATTGAGTATGACGAGCTGTTATGTTTAAGGTACCTTTGGGGGCATGACAAATAATCTCCTATAGCTTAGGGTTTGTGAATCAAAATCCTAATTCATGTGATTTCAATTGTGCTTTCAATTCAATATTGACTGGGTGTTTGTAACTAGTAGTTTGGTTTTAATTTCGTAGGTCTAATTGCGTGGTGCACGAATTAAAATCATATTTGATTTCAATTGACTAGGCTGAGAGGTCAATTCTTTTGAATAGATCCATGGCTACTAATAGAGTTGATCCTAAATATCTTGAGAGAGGGCAGGTGAAGACTTTCTATCACTTGTTTTGAAATTCATTGAGTTGATTTTAAAAATAAGGATTTTTAAACTTTATGTAGATCGAAGCCGATGATAGCTTGAGAAGAGATTTCGACAGTCTGGTTTAGATCTAGAGTTATTGACCTTAAGAGAGGCTTTATTTTATCCCAGTGAATCCAACGGTGCAAATACCCCATAAAACAACTCTCTCTTTAAGTTTGGTTTTCAAAAAATTACATGATAAAGAATTGGTAAAGCAAATCCTGGGCTATCATCTTGCACAGTGCAAACCAATCCCTTAATTTTGCTTAGAAAACATTTGTGAATTCCATTAACATTAGCATAACTTCTGTTTTCATTTTAATTTGCTAAATATGTCTTGGCTAAGATAATAGAGGAATTGTGAGTATAATAGATGCCACCATTGCCTTGGAATTTGACCATTCTATACTATGTAGGTGTGCTTGCCATTATTGTTGGTAATTACTGACCGAAGTTGGATAGAACCAATTAGTGTTATAAATTTTGAAAAACTTTCACTTTGAGTTGTGTTTTTAAAGTTACATTCCACAAAACTAACCAACAAGCAATATTCACAAGCTAACTAAATAATTACAAGATTAAACTACTTATATACATGCTTTCAGGTCAATCCACAAAGATAAGTTCAAATTGTAAAGAATAACATAGATTCTACTTCAGGAATTCCTTATTATGTGATTTTTTTGAACAAACTCAGTGAGTTCTTTGATGAATATTCGTGTACTGTCGAATTCACAAAAATATATTAATGCCTCTCTCGAGTATCATTAACATTTAAACTTAAATCAAATAACTAGAATCTCTTCTTAGCTGTTAGCAACCTAGATTTGTATTAAAAAAAAAAAAAAAGATTCCTTTGATTAAAAACCAAGTATCATGAATGATTAATCAATTGATAGAAGAATCTCACCATTCTATCTCTAGATGTTATTAGCAATCCTCATTAATAGCTTAGATCTATTCAAAAGAATAATTTCCAATCTATCCAGTTGAAATCTAACATGAGTTCATATGGTACACATACATAAACCCAAGAAAATGCAACTCAAGCTATTAACTACAAGAATTGAACAATATTTCAATAAATGCACAAAAGAAATCACATTAATTAGGTTTTAGTTCCACAAAATCTAGGCTTAAAAATAATTATTTTTCCATGATATTCATAAGACAAACACAATTTCAGAGAAATAATGAGAAATATTGATAGAAAATACTTATAAGCACATAGGTCCTTGCAAGTTGAACTCGAAGTCAAGCTCTTGAATTAACCCCAAAAAGCTTGAACCTTAGCAAAACATAAGTTTCTCTTATTAGAATTCTCTCTTTAATTAATTATGATACAAAAAGTGTGTATGGAATATTCCTAATGATTTATGTACAGTCCCTCTCCTATAATATTGCATATGTCTATTTATTAGCAACATACACGCAATAAGTAAAGATTATAATCCTAATGTGGTAGCTTTGTTAGAACCAACTTTGCTAGAAAATCTCGCGTGTATCGGAGGCTTATTTGCTGGTGTAATATGGCTTTGATTCCAAACCGCGATTGGCTTTGAGTGCTTTTCAACTTTGTCGCACTGTCAACAGCGGGGTTTAATTGCAGGGGTGGTTCACGTCGTGGTTGGCTTTGTTCCCTAGTCTTCATGTTTTCTCTTTGGCTCAATCATAGGGGCAGTTTTGGACTTCAATGTGAATCATGGTTTAAGACCGTGAGTGACTTTAGCCTATATTTCATGTTTTTGTTAATTTAACTCAAAATTTTGATCAAATCTTCTCCATTGCTCCTTTTAAGCACAATTAAAGCTAAAAAAAAAAAGACAAATTAAACAATAAAAGTCTATTTCATGGGAATTTTATCAAATAATTAAGTAAAACGAGCACATATCCCCATGATTTGAATAATGTAAATATGAGTTATTAAATATGCGCTGATCATGTAATTTAAAGATACATTTCGCATGAGGAAGGGCAGAGGATTTTCTTTTCATTGTCATAGTAGACCTATTAATAGTCAATATGGTGTGAATATGACTGTTAAAAAGATGCTTGAGTCTAGCTTCTCTTGGTTGGTTAGTGTATGTGTTTCACATTTAAAAGCACAAACATGAAGCCAAAGTTTTCCAAAATCTTATAAACATGCTATTAAGTTTTGCTCAACTTCGGTCGTAATCACTAACATAGGCAAGCGCATCTACCGAAGTAGTATAGAAAGTATTAGTTTGTATTCCTTAGGAATTGCTAGCATCTACCTTACTTACTTCTTATTTATTATCTAGCCAAAGAAAGATTTAGAAGAACATGATAAACAACAAAAAGCTAAGCTAAGGTTCAAACTAATTATATACATGCTTTCAAGGAAAATTAAGTACATAAATTTGTTGATGCAGAATAGAGCTTAGGATTTGCTTCTCCAAGTCCTTATTATGTGATTTCCTAATAAACTCAAAAAATTGTTTGCTAGGTATTCATGTATAGTTAGGTTCACTAAGGTAAGTTAAAGCATCTCTCAAGATCAGAAACTCTAGATCTAGATCAGACAACCAGAATCTTTTAACAAGTTATCAGCAACTTAGATCCGCATAATAATTAAAAATCCTTTGATTAAAACCCATTTTAATGAAGTTATTTGCTTAGGATTTTCTTCCTTTTTTTTTTTTATAGTTTTAAACCCATGGAGTGTGTAATTTGTTTGGGGATAATTTTATTTGTGGATGACTTTTGTTGGTAGATAATTTTTATTTTGGCATATTTGTTGATAGATAATCGACGTTATGGTTTTTTGGACTATTATAGATTATAGCTTGCTATGTATTAGTTAGTGAATGCATTTTGTTGATGGATGATTATGATTTAATGATTTTATGGAGAACCAGAAATAATGAGTATGAATAGAGTTATAAAGTATTTTGTTGTGATTTGCAAAATAAATTTTGGTAAAGTAATTTAAATATTTGAATATCCATACAAATGTAAAAGAATTAGAACAAATAAGATTTTAAATTACAATTTTTATCTAATTCGTAAATTGAATCAAACCAAATTGTTATTTATTGATTCAGAAAATTTCTAACATGACCAAACCGTTACTTTCTTGCTGGAAAAAAAACCAAATTGCAAATATGGTTTAGTTTGGTTTCTAGTAAAACCAAATTAAACCAATCTATGCCCAAACCCTTAGCTGCAAGTGATTTACACACTTTATACATGTTAAAATATTTTGGTGTTTACATATCATATGTACATAGCGCATGAAATATATTATCTAATGAGGCTTTCATTTCGGTTACATTGAATTCTTAGGCCTAAATTTTTCTCTTTTTTTTTTTTTTTCCAGGGAAAAAGTGGTATATAAAAAAACTTTATTGCATCAATATGATAAAAGCAGCTAAAGGAAAAAAAGGATACAAAATAACATAAGAATGTATTAAAAAATAGAAAATATCCGATATGATAATTTGACTTGCATGAAAATTCCATTTTACCTAAAATTTTAAGTGTTTAACTTAATACTCAATTAAACTTTCCATATCTTTTTTTTTTCATTATGAATTTAAAATAGCAATTTATGAAGTAATTATGTATAAAACCAACAATTAAAAAAGTTCAAATCATAATTGAGAGTAGGACTATAAGCGGGTCAAGTTGAGATGATACAGTATCAAGCTCGAACTTGACTTAAACGAATTATTTAGAGCTTGAACACAAACTCAAATTTGATTAAGCTTTATTTTTTAAGCTTGAAATCAAATTGGTTAGGCTTGAATATTTGTATAAAAATCAATTGGATTAAAAAAAAAAAGTTGGAATTCAAGAATATAATATGATTTTAGTTGATGTGGTTATTAAACACGAATAATTGAGTATAAAGAGAAAAAAAAAACGAAAATAAGCTTTGAAAATAGGAAAAGCATAAAGTCTATAAAATTTTTACTAAAAAATAGAAGAAGCTTGAATAGGCTCACTAACTACTTGATTTGAGTATTTTGGAACTTGAATTCAAACTCGATAGTTACTTGAGTAGCTCGAACTTGACATTGACTCGATTACAGTTGAGTCCAATCCAAGTTATTGTCGAATTGACCTCAAGTAGTTCGCAAATTATCTCTTGACTCACTTATAACCCTAGTTGAGAATCCATGTAATAATATGATTACTCTTTTAGATGAAATAATATGGATCAATCTTTAAGATGGAGTATAACACCTTATCAAACCATAATTCTTCTTTAAATTTGAACGTATTAAAAATGTTAGAATTTCTTTTGTTCTCCCATGACGGTATTTCTTTATTCTCGGTAATAGGAACTCTATTATCATCGTTGCAAGGATAATTTAGAATCTAGTTGGACGCATTTAGAAGTTTAAAATGAAGTTCTGCTACTGACATTTTGATTACGCTTTGAACCAAGCTAATGGACACTACTTAATCCTGTATAATATAACTGTCTTTGCTAAAGGATTGGCCAGTCAAAAGCTGCTGTCGAATGTTCTTTTCTTGCACCTCGGATCTCATGTCTCCACTCTTGGGAATCGGCATGCTAATAAAATATATAAAAGTATGCAGCCATAATGGCAAAGTTTGAAAACCTCCTGGCGATGCCAAACTTGTCGTACGTTAAATCGCAATCTTGCTTCAGATTGACTGCTTTAGTCCTCCCTACGGAAAATAATAGATGACACTTTAAATAAAGTTAACAAGAAACGATAAGATACCGGGTGAATTAGACGAACACTTCATTGGTACCTCAACTTAAAAAAAATAAAAAAAATACAATATTCGCATTTGAATAGAAGAATAAGATTTATTGCTACCTCAACTTATTTATTTAAGCTATATTGAAAAATTGCCCCATAATATACACTATGCACTATTCCTAAGCACTTATAAAATTTCAACACGCACAATAGTATGTTGTGTAGTTTCTAAACAATTATTATAGGTGATTTATACGCTTTATATATGCTAAAATTTTATTTGTATTTACATATTGTATGCACATAAAATGTAAAATATATTATCTAACCAATCCTTCATCTCAGTTATATCAACTTCTTTGGCCTAAATTTTTCTTCTTTTTTTTTTTTAATGTGAAAAGTGATATATAATAAAAATCCAGAGCATCGATCTCTTAAAAAGCAATTGAAAGAAAGAAAAAAAAAAAAAAAAGAAAAAACCTCAAGAATAAAATACAAAATAATGGAACTTGAAACCTGAAAGTACATGTATGTTGATATTCTTTTTATCTAATTATTTGTAAAGATAAAATAAAAGCCACGGAATTCACATTTCTCTGGATGGATGCGGGTGTTGAATTTTTTAATTTAAAGTATTTTCTGCTTGTTTATTTTATTGTAATTGTAATTCTATTATAAATGGCTATTATGACGTTCACTTGACCATAATAGCAATTCTATAAGAAATCTCTATAATACAAAATATTGAATATGCATTCTTTTCTCAAACCTATGAATGAAAATTCAATACTAGAATTGTTTTTTTTTTTTTCCAAAATACCCAAATTTAAATAAAAAATCAATAAACAAAATTTTAATTACAGTTATATTTCATTTCTCAGTAATAAGAATTCCATCACAGTTTTATTTATTCAACGAAGTAAACGAGCTTCCCTTAAATGTGCTCATATATATATATAGATATAAAGCAAGGACATCGTTTCCGTTTATCTCCACAAAGAATAGAGGAAGCTAGAAAATGATTAGAATCCATCATATTTTGTTCCTATGTTTTCTTCTTAACTGGGAGGCAAGCACACATCTGAATGCAAACGGGGACGACAACTGTTCATCATCATCAACTCACGGGCATTGCCCTGCGATGAAGGTACTAACAAATCATTGCATCCTCCTTACTATTATGAATGATGTTGGTGGAACATCGGCTCATTCCATACTATGGCGAAATTATCCTCAGTCTTATCTTAACAATATTTATATTTTTCAAATTGTTTGTAAAAATAAAATAAATAAATATGAAATATGTAATCTTATCAATGACTTTACAAAGCAAATACAATTTCTAAATTGATACTAGTCAGTCTACATGATACTTGACCATATTCGGAACTTCTAATCTATTCAACAACGTTCTCCTTGATACCTCTGAATATTTATTCATTACTCAAACCATGAAAAGTAATTCCATGCTATAGTAGATTTTTTCTCAAATTAATTATCAAACTAATATTAATTATTCAATTATATGTAATTATTTACTAAGGTAAAAGTCTTATATATGAGATAATGGCACCATAAGTATCTATAATTTCCATTTTTAGCAAGTTAATGTCAAAGCTTTCAACTTTAGTGATTCAGTACCTTTTTTTTTTTTTTTAATTTCATTTCATTTTAATGTCTTTGTTAACGGAAGAGTTAACGAGACCGTTGCTTTTTTTTTTTTTTTATGTCAACCTATACTTCGGCTTTAATTGTATGAATGGTATTTGTACTGGAATTTTGATGAATTTTAGTATATATTCAATAATTAGTTAATTAAAAAAATATTTTAATTTTCATAATTGATATATTATTTTGAAATTTAAGTGAAGAATTAATTGTAGATTTTTAACTGATATTTATTTTAGAGATAAAAGAAAAAGAAATAATATGCAGTAATTTCAATCATGAAAAGAAATTATATGCAGAAAAGAAATCTTATATCAATACAAATCTCTTAACATCAATTTTATTTGAAATAAGATCTTACCATGCATTGTAAAATTACACAAATCGGATTAAATTTTTAAACGGTTATAATACACCCCTATAGAAATTAAATATCGTTCTAATTTCTAAAATAATATTACTTAAATGTCTAACTTTGATTTGAATCTTAAAATGCTATATCAATTATGAAAATTAATATATTAATTTTTAAGCATTATTTATTGAAAAGACATTAACATGCATTAAAATTAAAGTTTAGGCACTAAAACACAATAGAAGCTGACATACAGACATTAAAGTGCGAAAAATTGTAACAACTGTTAACTTTTTTGTTAACAAGGACACTGATTTGAGACTAAATTAAGAAGAAAAATATTAAATTGCTAAAATTGAAAGTTTTATAAGCTAATTTACCAAAACTGAAAAGTACATGCACTTCTAGTGCATTTATTTCCTTATACACACACATCTATATATGATCATATTTTATTTGATAGCTTGAATTGACTTCATTTTAGGATAATGGAATTAATTAATTTTAGATTAAGCCCAGAAGATAAGAATATTTAAATTCTTATTTTAGAGTATTGAGCTTTTTGAAATCCTAAACTAAGCTCAATAAAAGTCTTAAACGGTTACGCTATTGAAGGTAATGTACTTTACAAAATTGATAATTGAGCTCATTAAAGAGTATTATTTATTAGTTAGGTGGACTTAGGTTAAGAATTGAATTGTCTAATTTGAGTAAAATTTGATATTGGACTTAAAAATTGGATATAAACAAAAAAAAAAAAAATTGAATTTTTTATTTTAATTTTCTCTACTGGACATTCTAAAATCTATTTAGGTCCACTAAGAATATTTTAAGGCTTTTCGGCCTACGAGATTGAATTTGAACCCAATAGGTATTTCAATACTTATAAATTGGAAATAAACTTGCATAATTATGTTTAGACTCAATTAAAATAATTATGGTTTGTTGGCTCATATTTGCTAATGTAAGCCCAAAACCACTTTCTTTTATTCCAATGGTATCATGTAATCAAAGACTGTAACTATTGCTACAAAAAAATCCAAAAACTTCTCAATATTCTATTCTGCTTTGAAACACAAAATTCAACATGCAATTTATTGTTATATACCTCCACACTACATTTACCTTGTACTAGGTTTATGGATTGCGTCTCCTTTCCTATTCCAGGGATATCAGTCAACCTCTAGCATGTCTCTTTGGCTGCTAATGCACCCTATCCTTCCGCCTATGACAACCCAACCAACTCCACCCCCCTTCCCCATGTGTATACATGACCACTAAAAATCCTCCCCCATAATCTTTTAGAAAACTCCCCATTAATGTCGTGTGGGTGATAACCTGTACCTCTCCATCACTTCTATTACTCTTTGCATTTTGAGTAAAGATACATTTACTTCACCAAATGTAGTATGTCATGCCCATAGTTCACCACAGCTTATGTGGCGACGTGATGCTAGGACCGCAGCCTCCATAGGCATCGACTTTGAGAGATCACCAAAATGAGTTCCCTATCAACATAATAAGGTATTGTTAACCTTAAGAAGAGTTAACCCCTGCCACATCCTTGAGGGATTGAACCCATGACTTGAGGCTTTTGTTTGTTGTAAAGGCAACGCCTCTACCAATTGAGCTCTTAAACTATCACACTCCAGGATTTAAGGATGTGAGCAGTCTGCCACATATTCATGCATGTATAAGTGTGCTAAGGCTCATAACAACTAAAATCCACCAATAATAAATAAGCCACAAGTATTTGAAATATTACATGTTATTAAGAATCTTAACATATTGGATCTCCATAATTTTCAATAATGCAAACCTAACTAAAGTATTAAAATTAAACTAAACAACCTATTCCATAAGTTGTCTGGAAACTCTAAAGCACACACTTGATTCCATAAGTTGAGGTTAACATCAAAGCATATAAGCTTTTCTCGCAGTTGAAAAAAAAAATTTCCCTAAAGGGGTGAGCCGAAACCTAGTACACAGCAACACAAACACACAAGATATGCACATGCAAGCCTATACTAATAAAACAAACAATTTAAATATTTAATTTAAGTGCAACAATCAATATAGGAGTACTCATGACTCAGAGCAACACGACGGAGGACCTAGATTCCAATAACACCACAGCAGTATTGGGTGTTAACGAGAAAAATCGGCTTCTCGCCCAAAAAGAAAAAAAAAGTAGCCTCCTTTAAGGTTTACAGTCGTTATTCAGATATCACCGTCACAGTCCATCTATATCGTATAGTTTGCCAAAACCCATAATCCCTAAACTATGCTCGATATAACTTCTCTCTATTCGGGTGACCGTTACGCCTGATTCTACTCCCCTCATTAATTACCCGCCGAGCCATAATAAGATGGCCTAAGCACTTAACTACCGTGTCAAGATCTGAGACCTTAACAAGAGCGTCGTTCTCCGACTCAAGATGACCAAACAACAAGCAATACACATTATTAGCCAAGTTTAAGCATTAGTCAAATTATTAGTAATGTCTACCCTAACAAGCATCACACATGTCACTACGTACCTATGCCTCGAAACCTTATGCTGTTGAATTATAATGACACTAATTCCTGCTAGAAAGTATAACATACATGTCATGACTTACACTTAGTAGTTCTAAAATTTCAACCTAAAATTATAGTCAACATTAATTACCATGATTTAGAACTTAAGGGAAAGACTACTACCATTAAACTCAAACAACCAAATTATAGTTAATAATAAATACAAAAATATTATAATATAAATTATTTGCTAAATCTTATAATTTATTTAACTAAACATCTACTACTATTCAACCATTTAAATGTATCAGCATGTTGATGTATATATATTTATATATTTTCCAACAACCTTATTTATGTCCTGTTATTATTCTCATACTAATAATAGTATATTTTTTAATTAATTATATGAATAGATGCTATTGCAATTAGTTTCTTTTTTTGTATTGCTATATAATTTCAGCTATTCTTTGTAATATTAGTTATGGGTATAAAAACTATTAGTATTATGTTGACATGCTAATTGCAATTTTTAATTACATCTAAATACTACTTTGATCTACCCATTTTTTCCCTATTATTAGATCTTGGATAGAAAAATTAACTTTTAACAAATTTGTTATTGGTAATCCTAGCACCTAAATTGATACAACTAACTATTACTCAATAATTTAATATAAGTTATATACTAAGTTTTATTATTTTATTAAAAAAATTAAGTTTAATATAAAATAAGTTTGTGTGTGTGTGTGTGTATATATATATATCTTTCATCACTTCCATAATCTTATGTATGATAAGAAAAACAATTTTCCACTTAATATTTTCTTATTATAACCAATCAAAACATACCTTTTGTTAAAAACACATCTATGAAAAATTCATCTATGAATCTTCTGATATCCACAACTTTATACCTTATTTATAACATGATTTGATTTCTACATATCTTTTTTTAACAAAATAAACAATTCAATGTTGAAATATTCTATTCTTCTTTTTTATATATGTATATATATAATAGAACCAACAATCACTAAACATTTCAATATCCCATGGCAATAGTTTTCTTTTTGTACCTTAAGATATAATTATAGCCTATATTCTACAATTACCTTAACCAAAGTTTGTAATTAAAGATTATATTTTTACCTCGCACTTGTGGTTATAGATCAACTAGATCACATCCTTAATGCCACCATGACAACACTAACACATCAATGCCTTTTGCACCATCCACAATCAACGAATCCAATTCCTTTCAACATATAAACCAGTTAAGTTTTCAAATCTCCACTGATCACATAATAAGGGTAAGAACACTTACTGATTCAAAGGGCTATGGAGATTTTTCATTGTACACATAACCTATTGTATCACTTTGTCTCTTTACGATGCCACTCCTCCCATGATTTCCGATATTGGCTTATTCCTTATGATCTTGGTTTTCTTTTGTTGCTATTTGGTCAAGGGTTTTTTTTTTCCCCTTTTGTAGGACTTCTAAGGTATTTATTGATCTTCTTTATCTAGGGTTTTCTTGAAGAAGGATAGATTTAAAGGATATATATATATATATATTTATAAAATATCATATCTTTGTTAACCATGTATGATTGATCCTAATTTATTATTTAGATAGGTTATTATCATAAGTTGGTATTGGGAAATCTACATATTATTATAACTTCATCTTTCTTTTTATAATTTTTTTACACATCCTATTTTAATTTTATTTGACTTCATATTATCCTTCATAAAATATAATAATTATTGGGATATTTCATAGTAAATTTGCATTGCATTGTTATTCTACATGGTCTAAACATGTTGGGTGGAATAGACTAGATAAAAGGAATTGAGCACTCTATGTAACATATTAGTTTAAGGTAGTTTTCTTGTCTAAAATGTCTAAAGTATTTTAAACTTGCTACTTTATTATTTATATTTTACGTATCTTGTTCATTTTCCAATTGATGTAAATCCAATTGGCTTAACCTAATTGTGACATGCCTTTTGTTGTCTCTAGGTTTTTTTATGAAGATCATTTTTTTTATTCATATCTTGGGCTTTCTTTTTTTTTTTTCTAGGCTTTTTTTAATGGCCCCAATTTTAAGAATAGTTTAGTTGATAGCAAGTTAGAAAATTTCATTAGATTACCAAGTTAAATTATTTTTATTGGATTTTATTTTTGAGAAAATGTTAAATCCAATATTCAATTTATATAAAAAAATTTAATTTAGTATCCGAACTTTTAGTGGTTAATTTAATGCTTAATTAAATTTTCATGACCATTTTTGTAACTTCATTAACACCATTTAATTTATTTTTTGATATGAAAAAAAGCAACTTCTTAGTGCTAGATGGTGTTAGAATAAGTAGTAAATATTCAATGATAGCATATTTTTTCTACATCAGTAAACAGAATAAATAGTAGTAGAGGTAGTACAAATCGCTATAACAAAATTTGACAATTCTTTTGCTTTTTTTCTTATTTTAGAATAGTTTGGTTTAGATTTATGTGTGAAAGTTAATGTGGAATTGGATTATATTAATTGAAGGTAGCATTTTTCTATGGAAAACATAAATCAGCTTAAACTTGCTATTCTATTATTTATATTTTAGTGATCTTGCGCTTTCAAACAGATGTGGAACAACTATATTTTTCATTTTCCACCAGACTAGGTATGGTATTAAAATTGCTAATAATAAACCTACTTTTTGCAAATAGAAGTTGCCAAACCCAAGCCACCTTCCATTCCCGACCGCCACCATGCCCACCAACCTACTTATTCCTATCATTAATTGAATTTTACGCACTCTTCAATTTCATAAATGAAGAGACACATTAGTCTTTTCCATGTAACACAAAAACCCACATTTTTGCATATTGAGATGAAAGCAGAATCCGGATTATTAATCATCAATTTAAAAACCTATATACCATAACTGGATTTCATATTCTACATTTAATTGATCGCCGTTCATTAAGACCCAATTGACCTCCGTCCAATAATATAATAACACATTATACCCAATTCTCCATGCCCACTTGGCTAATTCTAATTTTTGAGATAATATCGATATAATTGCTTTAGTATGATTGTGGAAGTTCAGTTGAAGATAGAAAGCTGCATAAAGAAATGTTAGTAGAGGATATTTTGTCGGGTGAACTGTTGGATGAAAAGCCATGTTTGCCTAGGTTGAAGAAGAGAAGAAAAAGGATAGCTATATTTTCCTAGCCATCATTTTGTCTGTGGATCTAAGTTTTATTTTATTAAATATATTTCATTTCAGGACCCATGTTATAAAAAATGAGTTAAATCCTATTTCTATTAGGCTGCATTATAAGTGTGGTTAAACTTTGCCACCTGAGAATGCATATCTCAAGCCTAAAACTAGTGCTGTTAATCTTGTCCGTCGCTCTAGCCTTCATGAAACCAAATTTAATAGAAACAATGCAAGTGATATGAACTCTACCGCAAGCTAGGTTCCAAGTCAACTATAGAGCATAAATCAACTTCGCCGCCTAATCCAGCCCTTTCTTCAATTCATTGAAGGGGTTTCGATGCTTGATTTAACCCTCGTGACTCATGGGGTGGCGTATAAAACTGGATGGCGTCGGCAACCTCCCTTTTTTTGTTCCCTCCAAGACCGATTAAGAGTTGCTATGTGTCAATAATGGATAAGAAACTTAACAGTGAGTTAATAAAAGTCTTAATTTGTAGAACTTGGGAAACAAAATTAAAAGGTTAAGCTTTTAAATGAAAAAGTAAACAAATATTAAAAAATTTAAAGTAATGTTCTCCCTTTTTCTCTGTTATTACATTCGATGGTCAATGATCTTTTAATAATTTTTTTTCCACAGTGAAAGCTCTTCGAAGCTTGCTGCAATATGCTGGCGAGGATGCTTTAGCAACGACAGTAAATACAAACTCGTGCTTGCCACATCCACCAAGCATCGGTTCAATTATGTGCTTTGATTGCTACACCAGTAGCGTTTGCCACATTTCGATGGTGTAAGTACTTACATATAGCCAATTCCAATTAAGTGTAAGTTTTAAAGTTGCAAGTTAATGCTTGTTTACTCGCCCACTTTATTAGAGGTGTCAATCACCAATGCTAGAGTACTTTTTAAAATACTGTTTGACAAGTTCACTGAATGGCAAGGAAAACAGAGAGATTATACTAAGTACAAGATTATTCAAGTCTGTCCATAAACCAGGGTAGTCGAAAATTGATATCATTAAACTAACAGCTAATAAATTAATGGAATCCAAACCAAATGTTCCAACAACACGTTGAAAGTCCAGCTATCAAAAAATTGTGGAAATGGAATCAAGATTTACAAATATATTCTCATTTAAATAAATTTAATGTCCCAAGATAAGATTGAAGTTGGTTATTTCGGATTTAACTAAACTCATAGTAATTTGTCCACCTCTTAGAGTAGCGCAATCTTAGTAATATAGCATAAATCATTTTGTTAAAAGTAATTTATTTATAATTATTAGCTTTGTATTACTTGCTCACATCAAAATTATGAATCGACCACCATTAATTGACCAAATTCTATATTTTGAACTCTAAATTCATAAAATTTGTCAAAATCGATGTATCCCTATCATGTGTGTTTTTAAAAAACCAAGTTAAGCTAAGTTGAATTTTTGAATTCCTTTAGAGTACCTAATCTATCTAAGAGTGTGGATAAACCTAGCTTACAATAAAAAATAATTAAATATCTTATTAATCATAAATAAACACAAATATAACCAATCGACATAAATTCATTTAATCCATCAATGCGATACGCAGTAAAAACATAACAGCACCTTAATAGATTACGCATGAATTTATCAAGATAAAATTTAATAAAATAACAATACAATAGAATGCACCTTAATAAAGCTTTAGTAGGCGTATTGGATTCCACCTTCCAATATAAAACCAATGTCGTTCAATATATTCAGTGTCTTTAGATAACATCTAATATCTGCTAAAAAATACTGTTTAATGTCTTCTAATGAGAAGGTACTATTGAAATTTAAATTTGCGATTGAGTTGAACTAAAATGAAATTCTCTAGCTACTCATATAAAGTCCTATATGAAGCTACAATGACTTCCACTGCACGTGCTTTTCATGTGAAGACACTAAGATAGGCAAACTTCCATTTGATAGGTGCTCACATTTCGGTAACTGGACATAACTGACTAAAAAATTGATTTAATTAAACCAAGGGTAACAGATTAATGGAACACAGAATCGATTGCTTTAATAGCTTGCTGATAGCCATTAGATCAAGGAATGCTAAAATTACGTTCTGATGCCAAATATACTCTAATTTGGATTAATGTAATGCTCGAAACGATATTGTAGTTGATTTTTTTTCTTATATTTGATCAAATTCATTAGAATTTACCTACATTCCGAAATAACAAATCTAGTTATAGTTTACGTTATCCTATCATGATCTATCTATAACTACGAGCTAAGCAGTAAGTAGCTTACACTGGAAACATGGACTAAGGCACTGCCATATGACCCAAATCTATATTTTAAATCATATTATATCGGTAAATTCATGAGTTTCACTGAAACCAACATATCTCTATAACCTTGCTGTTTCTAATACCCATGATATACTTTATTATATTGTTGAAAACCTCCTAAGTTTTTCTAACATAATCTATTCAAAGAGTGGTGGCCAAATACTTGTTAAATAGACAACAAACACAATAATTAAATATTCGATTAGTTGCAAATCAATGAATCGAATCAATAAATATCAATTCATTAAATTCATGAAAGAAATACCATTAAAATATAAAGCACAACATTTCACTAAAATATACACAAATTTGTGAAGATACATTTTATTGAAATGACAAGATTCTATCTTCCAATATGAAATATTAAAACTGGCTAATGAGTTCCACTACAAAATAAAGCCATTGGAACTCAAAGTAAAGCTACTCGGTGAAGCTTTCTAGCTACTGATGATTATTATTATGCAAAAATATAATTCGTTTAGTTGTATGTATGATGCTAGATTTGTCATTTTATATTAGGATTTTGATACTAACTACTTGTATATATGTTTTTTGTTATGCAGTAAAATTGTAATTAATACATCCTCATTCCATTTGCACAGTAGCTCTATATAAAGCTTATATGATGCTTCTTTACCTAGTGCTGGCAATTGCTAACATGATATCATAATAAGATATATAACTCAATACGATTACAGAGAGAAAATCGGAAACATAACACAACACACAATACGTTATCTTATAACTTAATTATTTGTGATCTATAATCAATGTCATGTATTTTTAGTACTAATATGAATTGGACATGATATAAAAACACGAATGCAGCTTGCTCACATTAATTGCAAGCGCTACCTCTACACCAGCTTCTCGTGCGAAAATTAATTCTATTGTTGTCTTAATACGTTTTCTCAACTTGGAAATCAATTCCATTGTGTGCTTGGTGCTATGTGTCACTATAAAATTTAGCTACTGGACAATTGCAGTATAATATGCTCTCCAAGATGCTTCACATGTAGGACCTCCTTTCTCTTTTTTTTACTTTCCCTGTGTGGTTTTCTAAAATTTCTTTGCCACTGGGTCAGTTAAGACCTACGAAATATCTCTTCCACTGGACTTGCTAGAGGAGATGATTCATTATAAAGTGACACCGAAACTGAAAACTTTGCAAACATTTTTCTAAATAATCTTTTGGTGAATTCAAAAACTTGATTTCTTAGAAAATTCATATAAAATGAGTAGGTAGATTTTTAAAGCTAAACACATTTATCATCGCTATTTCTGCGTGAGGACTTGTGTTGCCGACTTTTGAAAATTTGCATTATTTGTGGTGACCCGCCAATCATTTTTTAGTTGACGTGCCAAAGTCTTTCCAGTTATTATGTTTTATCTTGAAAGATTTCTTAAAACATATTTATTGCCCTTGGTCTAATAAGTAAAGTTTGGTTTGGTTGGTGGGCGGCAGGTGGCTTACTTTAAAAAGTATCGTTTATATCGTGTTTCAATAATGTTAAAGTAGTTTTTGTGATTTAGTCTTATGATATTTGTGAGAGAACTTGTGAGTTATTGAGAAAATCTTATAATTCTCACATACTCGATCGTCTCTTTCATTTATAAAATTAAATTAGATTTTTCAGTCACGTTATTTTTTCACCACCTATACTATTCCACATAATAAAAATCACATGATTCTTTTATCCTTTTCATCTTATTTACATATATATATATATATATATGTATATTATTGTGTGATTTATCTATAGTTTTTTATTATTTGAACGTGAGAATTGTCAATGCTTGAAGGTTGGTTGGCCCTTTGATGACCACTTATTTAATATGAACATTTAGTTTTTTCCCCAACAAAAATAGAGTCTTAACAAATCAATAGATTACATCAAATATCTTCTAGATGGAATCCTCTTTAGATTTAGTAAACCAAGCCTCAACAAAAAATATATATGTATGTATGTATGTATAAAAAAAAAAAAAACACATAGAGAAGCTGTTATCAAATGATCCTTTTATGTTGGCTAAAATGGGATTATCTATTTTCCTTTTTTATCACGATGATAAGCACAACATGACTACATCAGTCTACATTAGTGTCCCCGTCCATGTCCACATCTACGTGTTCGACCTCTTTAGTTGTTTTGATAGCATGAATTCTTTCCAGAACTTGCACCAATAATTTTTCTCTTTTCCACATGCTTCTTTGCTTTCTTCAAAGTAGGCTCATGTTGGTAAACTTGCCCAAATAAATTTTCAACTCTTTCACATACCCTCATACTTTAGTTCAGTTGGATTAGCACCTGGTGGAATTGTATTGGATCAAAATTACTAACAACAAATGAAACCATCCATTAAAAACTTGAACTAAGGCATGATTACTCTGTTCTCAACACTAAGAGTAGACGCAATGCAAATTGGTCTAACTCGTTCTATGAGTCAAACTGATTGTAAATTACAATTTGATTTTTTTTAATTTTTATAAATTTGAGCATAACAATATGGTTCGATTCATAGTTTTTTTGAATCACAAAAAGAAAACATTGTAGTCTAGTTCAATTTGTAGTTTGAACTTTTCTTTCATATAAATAAAAAAAAAAGAAAAAGAAAAAAGAAAAACATACCAAGAGGTGTCACATGCAAACAATATAATAGTGTTTAAAATAAATTATTTATCCAAATAATTAATCTGTAAAACTTATAGTTAGGTCAAATTTTATCAACCATAGAAGAACTATAAATATATGTAAGCTTTATTCTCTTGAATTATCCTAAATTACAATAATATACTATACTCAAAAAATCAAACTATGTTATCCGAATAAGAAGAGCAAAGTTCAACTTGTTGTGCTTTTAGTCAACACATTATCAATAAACCAATAAGAGATTAGGCAGTAGAAGTAGACCAATCAATATAGACAATATATATATATATATATATATTTAGAACACTAGAGTTTGAAACCTAAAATTAGCATATTTATAGATACATTGTTATAATCAAAACATAATAAATCAATCTAATTCTATTCTTGTGAATGATATGTATCTAAATCAATAATTACAAACATAATTCAAAATTTTTTTAATGTAATGATTAAAAGAATAATATGTTTGAGTTTTTTTCTTTTAATATTTAAAATGGTTTAGTTCTATTTATGACCTTGAATAGGGTTGTGAATTGAAAACCCTTCTCCAAATCAAACTTAAAAAAAAAAAAGAAGGAAAAAAAACTAAAATTTTAGTTCAATTTAGACTAGATTGGTACGTGGTTTAGTTGGTGCTTTGCATAGCCCTAGTAAGCACAATCCAATCTAGTCTTCCTAGCAAGAAACTTGCAAAATTGGAAATAAAATCAGTACATTTAGACTAGTTGTGTGGAGTCATCCTAATGTGTAGCTTTCATAATGAACTTTTACTAGGATAGGATGATTTATGAATATTTAGCTAGATGATACTAAGAGAAGATGAGATGTGTTCTTATTAGAGAGAGATGATATAATAGAATGGAATAAGAGAGTGTGCTATCATCTATACTTGATACAAGATAGTGAATACAGTTGTGCAAATGGGTTATCCGGGCTAACCCTCCTTGTCTTGCTCCACTTTAGCTTGCAAATTATCCTTACCGAGAGTTTTAACCCAACTTGCCTTGTGCGGGTTGGTAGGTTAAACAAACTAACCTGTGAACTCGCTAATATTTTCTTTTTATTGAAAAAATTTATAACAATTCAAAATTAAATTTAAATTTTTAATAACTTAAATGTAGAATATACTTATTTTATCTATCAGTTACCTACATACTAATCCTATATGGTAATTGTGAATAAAAAAATTGTAGACTTTTATTTTAAACTTTTTAATCTCAACATAAAAAGATTTATTCTAACTAATATAAATTGGATTCCATTCCAATTTTTTTTTCTTAGGTTCAGCAGGAAAAATATATCAAGAAAATTATCAATTGATACAAAAAAGAAAGTATTGATAAAAGAACTAAGGACATAATGGACACAATGTTAGAAGTTTGGATGTTCGAAACATAATACCTGTAAAAATTACATAATCAACAGTCAACAACTAAATAATGGAAAAGTGATGTGCAGAGAAAAGAAAGAGGATAACGTACTAGGGTTTCTTTTTTTTTTTTTAATAAGATTTATATTTTTTTCTTTTGTTTTATGTTTTTTAAGTGTGGATTTGCGGGCCAACTCGACTCACAATAGGTTGGCTAGCTTCAACCAGCGGGTTATGTGGGGCGGGACATTTTGACCTACACATTAAATGAGCTAAAACTTTTAGACCAAACATCATTTTTTTTTGTGGATCATGCAAGCTGGTCCAAATAACTCACCCCATATGTATAGCTCTAATAGTGAATATGAATAGATATTTCCCAAATTTGCAGGTAAATAATTGATATTTTCTAGACTTTTTCCAATATCATATAACAAAGTTAGCCAAAAAAAAAAAAAAAACTATATAACATTATCATGACATCATTATTTTTCTTATAATCTCAAGCTTTAATTATATATTAAAATATTTTGAATTAATAAATTATGAAATTTGAGAATAGAAAATTTAGAGAATCCATTTGTGTTGTACTATCTTTCATAAGTGCTTTATAAAATCTACCACCCTTATATGTGGCATCCAAGGTTAGGCTCTTCTATGAACGAATCCAATTTTCTTCAATTTTGGATCCTCTTAATCTTTTTCCCCCTAAATTCTTTCATTTTACAAATTAATGATGGAGGGTAGCTAGATTCTTGAAATATCACATAAAATTATTGTAACATCATCTTTTTTTTTTTTTTTTTCATAATTTCAACCGTTGATTGTATATAATGGTGTCTTAAGAAGATAAATCGAGAGAAATTAAGAAAAGTAAACGGAGAGGTTTACAAATTAATTTTGAACAAATCATTTCCACTTTGTTCTAGCTTCTAATTTCTAGTTTACCTTTGACTCATCAAAATTTATGATCAATTAAGTTAGATTTTGATTGCCAGCATGAGCTTCCATCCTTGGAGTTACTAGCTTGGTTTTTATTTGTTTGCTTATTTATTTATTTATTTTTTATTTTTCACCCCTTTAACAAAAGATAATTTATAGTGAGAGTGTTGAATTTCGATTGATATGTGCCATTCGCAACTCTTTCTTCCCCAATAGAGATGTGCCGATGTTTAGTTTGGTCTATATGTTCGCCATCTCTTTGATTCACTTGGTATCCTTCCAAATTTTATGCATGGTCAATCTTTGTTCAATTGAGAATTTACGAAAGACAATAAGATCCCCTTTTGTTAGGTTTGTCTTTTGTCCTCCTTTTCCATTTATTATTTTTTAGTTTTATTTAAAAACTAATTATAACAATTTTGCTACAGAGATGCAATTGGGTCCAGTGCTTTAAGCTCCCCTCCTTCAAGTTCTAATGATACATATTCATTAAGTGCATCTTCCACTACTCCTCCAAATGTGACTGCGCTAAAATTCTTGACAACTTTGTAAGTTCTTTCATCATATATGTATTTTGCAAACAAGTATTTTATTTCTTTGGCATTAGAGGCATGCAATGAGTTTATCTTCAACCAAGTACAAACACCTTTATCTAACTATAGATGTAAAAATGTTATATCTAAAGATGCTGTTGACTCAAATGAAAGGACAACGTCAAAGCTTGGAAAATTTTTTGCAAATTCTTGTAAACTATCCATTGTATACATTTCACTTTAATCTATATTTCAAGCATTTTGTACTCATAGAACTGATGAGTCATTCGAATGAATTCTTCAGGATGCTAGCCGACATGGGCGTCCAGTCGTCTATACTCCAAATCTTGGCAAATTTACCTGCCCTTGAATATTTGTAAGTGAATAATTTACCACGAATAACGTGCAGCTTAAATACTTGTTCAATAAGGATTAGCTAGAAATGTCTTCATATATTTTATGGCTACACTTTATTTGATCCACATTGGGATTTTTATATCAGGAATATGATGATTCAATGATTTTATGTTTCAATAATTTTAGGATTTGGTGCTATCCTAGTAGGTTATGATTTAACGACAAAAAGTTGGTGGACTTGTACGTAGTAATAAATGGATTGAAAAATGCTGGGAAAAAATAGATAAATAAATAAATGGATTGATAACATTTTGATCAAAAGAGTGGGATAAATAATTAAAATAAGGGGTATACATACAATATATGATGTGGGGCTCTAGAGTTCATATTCGTCATCTCGCGCTGGTAGTCCGTCTATACATAGCAAAAGTGTGTTTAGAAATACCAATCTTAGAAGTTCCTAAATTCATTCTCAATTATCTAAAAGGCTTGATTTTTAAAGTAAAACAATTTCTAGAATTCCATCAAATGGACGAAGAACAAGAAATTACTAGTAGAGGGACCTGCATTAAAGTGCTACTATGCAATTATACATGGAACTTTCTATAGGATAAAGTTGTCAAGAAGCTGGGCTTATGTATAAACCTTGTACCTCGGTTTCAAGTTATCTTTGGAAATGAGGAAAAACTATCTTGTATAGGGTGTGTTGTTAATTGGCTATTGCATCCGGGATAATCAATTGAAAGGGATTTTTATGCTATAGAAGAGATAAGATGGTGGTAGGAATTAGTTGCTGCAGATTTTAAGCCTGGCCAATCACAACTGATTGTGCTACATTATTTATGACTTTTGACCAGCTTTTACTTCTACCCTCAATAAAGCATCTGATCATCAATAAAGAAAGCTATTCTTTCTTTTTTCCTCATTGGTGTAAGAATTAAGATGTCTGTTATTTATTTATTTTGACTAATAATGTGGCTAGCTTTTTCAATCTTGTTGCTCAACGGATTGATGTTTCATTCTAGGACACCACATTAATTATAATACTTGATGATCTACATTTCATAGATTCCAAAATGTTTCTAATCTATCCTTACGATTTCCTCCCATGTGGATGATATATTCCATAAAATAATTGTATTTGATTGGATTCAGCCTATCCATGCCAAGTGTTACGACATCTTCACTTTTAAAAGTTGGGCAAGGAGAATTCAGAAAGTAAAATGTTAGAACGAATAGTAATTGAACATATTTTAACACAAATTTGTTTAAATATGTATATACACACACACCCATGAGGTCTATAAAAAGTAGAATAGTGCTTGGTGCTCTACATTGGTTATAGAGCTTTAGATTAAGACATGTTAAAGAACAAGTTTGCCTTTTCATCCATTAAACTTAGTTGTAATTAGGATATGATCAAATATGCCTATGCTCCCATAAGATATTAAGAAAGTTTTCAGTTGGACAATGGACGATCAATCTAAATAACTAGTTACCCCATTCAGTTAACTAATGCACCAATAACTTTTTGAAGGCAATTGTGAACATATTGTTTTAACATGGTATTGTTTTCTTTAGTAGCCAAGCACTAAGAGGAGATAGGTGACTATCCTTGTTGAGTTAAAAATTGTAGGGTCCATACTTACATAAGAGATGCACAAGGGAATAAACATACCTTGCCCTAATCTCCATGAAGATCACATTTGGGTAGCTTAACACCCAAATCATATGTCTCACCACTAAGCACACCCATTAGTGCCTTTTAACCTTGATTGAGCAAGAAGTGACATTTGTAAAAGAACTTGGTGGAGATAAAGATTTTAGGAGTGAGTAAACCATGAATGAGGATGGAGTGAGATTATAATGCTGGCAGTTAAGGAAGTGGACATTAGCATATGGAATTTATAAAGGAGTCCCTATTAAACTTGTCAAAATTGATTTTTTTATGAGAACTTACCGATTGCTTTTGGAAGGATTGAACTCACACCTATCACAAACCAAAATGAATGGGTCATAATTGTATAATATAAGCCTTATGGTGTTGTACCACTTTCATCATATGTATCTTGAGTCTCACTACCAATGATTATAGTAGACTAGAGACATGATGAGTGGATAGAAGATTGATTTTGAATAAAGATAACTAACGAGTCATGTTTGATGGATATGCATAATGTAATAAGTTTAATTGATCAGGCCCATGACAAGTGGATGGAATCCTAAACTTTAATTGGATTTTTTTTGCCATGATTAACTTGTTGTTTTGTTGTTGTTGTCTTTCTACCTTATAGGTATATATTTGATTCTAAGGGATATTTAAATATTTAAGCATATGGCTTACGTTGAATCTTCAATCGCCTTTATTTGTTGAATGTGATCATAGATATCAAGTACAAGGAAAAACATAGAAAGTTTGCACTAGCTAGGGAACCCTATCTTGATACCTTTTTTTTACACCACCTAATTGGTACTCAGTTAAGGCCATCTTCATGCCTAGCACATTTATGGTTAGGCCAATAGTACCTACATAATGAAAGTTAGCCCCGTTCTAACACAATAGGCCTTCACTCATTTTATAAGTTTTATGTATAATTTTTTTTCCTTTCTTTTAATTTGTTTTTTAAAGATTAGTATGGTTTTAGCTTAACCTATTGGGTTTACACAATTCCATACCAACCTAGTGGGTTTAGAGCTGGGTAAGGATCCATGACTATGGGTTTAAAAGTATTAGAGGGGTTTTAGGCATGTTGGTGTCAAGTTAGTGTAGGGTATTAGTTTGAAATTGACTCCATCTTAGATCTAGAAAGAAGTTAAAGCATGGAAGTTATAAAGAAAACATCATATCTAACTAAATGTGGTGGAATCTTACAACAACCAACAATTAAGACAATTTTACCAACAAATTTTTAGATGCTATCACATATAACATTGGATACTTCTAAATCAAATGTTCACCCCTATATGGTAATATGTAGAGAACAATTTTCAAGATTAGAATAAAGCTATTCGATCAAATGTAAAGGATAGATCTTTATTTTATTTTAGGTGACAAATTATCATTGGAATATAATGAGTTACAACCCATGTAATTTTAGTAATTAACTAATATAAGGCAAGCTTTTTTATTATGTTATTTTTTTTCTTTTCAGGTCTCTCTCGCACAACCACTTGAGTGGGAACATACCACCTAGTATTGGCGAATTAACTTCTCTAAAAATTTTGTAAGTTTGTATATATATATATATATATATATACTCCTTTCTTTTGGTTTTGTTTGTATTGTGTGAGATAGATGCATCAAGGCAATACTTACTTATATGACTCATTTCTTTATCCTATAATTTTTCTTAATCAAGTACTTTCTGTTTATATTATATTCAATTCGGTTTTCGAATTATATTATAGAAATTACAAATAGAAAACAATATAAGAGCTTACCAACAGAGCTCACTTCTCTTTGACATGCATATATCTTCACTTTTTTATACAAATACTCTTTGTATGGTGGGGTTGCTATAGTTGACCGATCACGTGTGTTAAGCGTGGCGTGGACCTGAGATAAATCTTGAATTGATGACAAATGTACAAATGTCACAGAGAGAGGTGTGAGGGGAGGAATAAGCAAACTCTGTTTCTTGAGTGTTCGAATGTGATAGAAGACCAAATCAGCTAGATTTAATTGTTCTTGACTTGTTCTTCATGAAGTGGATATCTTAATCTTTTCTGGAGATGTTCTAGTAGAGTTTCTATGTTGCTCTCAAACTTAGTACTGCGTAGAATCCCCCACCCAAATGATGAAAGAAACCTCTCATTCATAGACAACGGAGATTGATGCCAGCCATTAGATAGCATTCGAATGAATAATCGAGATCAAGTGTTGTTGGTGACCATTAGATCATTTTATAATGATCTAGTGGTTGATATTGAAGCCTCCCTTTCTTATAATAGTAGCCCAGGCTAGAAATGGATTTGATGGCTTTTATTATATAAAATAAGTCCATTTTCAATATAAAAAGGAAGAAGGCTTATTTAAGTCCACATAAGTCTTATTTTATTTAAATAAAGCATAATTAACCAAGGAAAATATTTTTGGAGTCAATTTTTCACGTACTAGAAAATCAAATTAAGCCAAGAGTGGAATGAACTAGTCCGATGATCTCAGTTCTGAGCCTACCAAGCTATATCTCCATACGACATCCCTTATTGGACTTGACCTTTTAAGCCTTGTCACTAATCTGGAAGACTGGTCTATACCATTAAATTGGGCTAAAAGCCGAATTACTAAAATGACCATCTACACTCTTCAATCCACATATCTTCATTTATATACAAATACCCTACTATTTACTTTTCTTCTAATTCTCTTGGACACTCCAAATCAATGCACACAAAATGGAATTTCAATTTATAAATGGTACTTTAATCCCAAATTGTGGTGAGAAGGTAACAATTATCATATTTTCCACTAGTTTCAAGTGTTTTCATCTTACTTATAAATTACAATTACCATGAAAAAAGACTTGTCATTATGGAACTCATTTAACATTTAACTCCAATCTATTTCATTTCAAGCAATTCTTATATATCAAGCATGATATTAGGGTTTTAAAGGATTTGAGAGAAGGTTTTCTTCCTTTGTAACACTTTAAAATAGAAAAGTGTTAAGGTTCTAAAAGTTTACATATGAGAAGGAAAAAGATTCTAAGGTTAAGGAGGTTTTTGTATGGAAAGGTTTTTGACATTTATAAAATAATAATGACCCTTGGTTTTATATACTATTTGATGTGTATAATTATATTTGATGTATGTTTAGCAAATGAGTCAATGAATAATAATATATCATCTATTATTAGTACATTTTTCATTTTTACTTACAATTATTTTTACTATTATTACCTTTTGTATGTAATAATATAATTTCTATAAGGGATTATGTCATAAATTATAAATAAACTTTGATTGATTTTTCAATCAAATACCCTAACATGTAACTTGCTAATTTTAGTACTTGACTAATAACTGTAGTTTTCTCTATATAAAACATTATGCACAATTGGCTTTTTTTTTTTTTTGAACAAATATGGTCTATTGAGTGTTGCAATAAAAATGTTCTATATATGATATTGTGAATAACAAAAATGACATCATAGAAGATGGAATAATTGCTTGGGTTATGCTGGGGTAGCGTGAGGGTGCAAGGGCTTTGTCCCTATAGTATGATCGAAGTGTAATTTTGTGTAACCACATTTCATCATATCGAATTAAGCCCCAATTGGGAAAGTCCATATCATTGGTCATTAATTAAGCTATCAAGGAATAGCTTGCTATTATTCTATCATTACATTGTATGCCTAATTAGGCTTTCCATCCTTAATTATCACATTTGTCAGTTACATTGCTTCCTTTATATGGTAATTGGCAATTTTTTTTTTTTGGTATATTAGTTAATCTTCCCATCAAATCATATCTTCTTTTCTAAGAAAAATAAAAATACATTCTTCATACACATTGGTCTTTAGTATTCTCTTTCCTTTGTCATTTTTTTCATTTGAATTCCTCGGCTAGAATGAAACACCCATACTTGTAAGATAGCATCGAACAATGTCAAATTGACCTCGACATCTCTACTTTTGTGATGATCGATAGATTGAGAGAGAGATCGATGGTCTACGATGGCGGATTGTGTGCTAGCACTCAAGAGCACGAATCCAATTCGTATAGGAATTATTTTTCTTCTTTCTCTCTTTTAAGTTTGTAGAATTTCTCTGCCATCTAATGTGACATCAAAGAGTCTAACTTAAAAGGTTGTCTATAGATCTATATATATAGATATGTAGAAAACCCTAAAGGAAACCCTAGAAGATATATATGATGAGATATTTGTTTAATATTTAATAAATACATTATTTCATTAAATATTAATTATCTGTCATAATCATTTATTATTCTTAAACTATTTAAGAATAATAAATATAATAATTCCTATAGGTTTACATATAAATCCATAATATATTTCATTTGTTCTTTTGTGTGTGACCTTGTAGGTACACCTAATGTTGACAGTAGGTCCTAAACACCTTTTAGACCTACAAGATATCATTGGTCTCTAGTGAGACATTATGTCTACCCCAATTAGGTGAATATCAGTAATCCGATTTTTTGTTTGATCTATAATTTATGTCATTATCCTTTTTGTCATATGATATCTAGATTGAACATAAGACATGGAGATTGTCATTCTTATATTGTTCAATCTTATCATTTCTCGATTTCCAAGTGATCTGATAATACAAATGAAATTTATCACACTATCAATTCATTTGAGCATAGCCATGCATTTCTCAGTCTCACTTATCGAGGGGCCCAGAGATATCTCTCCCATAACGAAAGGGACAAATCCCATCTTAATCACTCAACTTCCTCTACATGATATACATTATGCCCAAACTTAACCTTTATAATTATCCAGTTAAAGACAACGTTTGATTAAGTTGAAACATAATGTTTCTCATGTTGGAACCTATGGTGATTTTAGGTCTAAGGATACGTTGACATAGTTATTATGAAAATCACTTATGATAATATTCTATGTAGTGATCTCATAGTGGGTCAGTTCAGCACACAGTCATTTAATATATGCCTATGAGTTTCATTTGTATCACCATACAAATAAACATGCCATGTTTACCAAATAAAAACTCATACTAGATTTAATTCATTATTATTCCCATAACAATGAGCATCTAGGAACATTTAGAATAATAAATTATTCATGGATTTCTATTATAAAGTAAATATGCAAACAATACAAAAGAAATGCCTCTGTTATATATATATAATATATATATAAATATCAAATGACAATATCCAGTAATTGGCCTAGGGCACAATCACTAACACCTCAGTCACTCGAAAGCTTTCATATTGGTACAAGGTGTACATTCAAAACAAAGGGAGACCGGTGGAGTTATGCATTTTAAGACAATGGTAGTGGAACCTACAAAATATTACTAATGTGATTCATCAAAATATAAAGTTCTATAACTTCTTCGGGGCATTCCCTTAATGAACTTCATAATAACATAATCTTACTAAGACAAATATTAAAACTAGAAGATTCTAAAGGAAGTCTAATCTAAGTCTTCAAAATAGATTTCCTCCAAAAGCTTCCTAAAATATAGATTCTACCCAGACATATATGGTGGTCTTAAGTGCAAAAACAACGATCCTGTAACATAAAAATTCTATTGGGGAATAAGCATAATTAGCTTAGTGAGATAATCCTTTCGCAAAAGTACTCATAACAAGCATTCAAACAAGTTCATTAAATAAGCATATGAAGTACAAGCAACCATATGATCAAATAATACATACGACTATCCGGTTTCGTATGTAGGATGGATTTACCCCTCCATCGGTAGTTAAAGAATGATTTGACCTGGGCCCCAATTGACCTCCATGAAATCTTGCACGCGTCTTAGAGTTCCAATGACCTGTACTACTATTCCCCAGGATTTCCTTACCCAAAGAAATCGATTTGGTTCGGCTACACCTTGAGGACGTATTCCCCGAACGTCCTAATTCCTCAAGATGTAGCTAAGCAGCTTACCTTTCCAATCCTATGCTGAGGAGTAATAGCAAAAATGAGAAAATGATATTCTAAGTGATATGCATGAACAATTTAGTTTTAAGAAACTTCCAATCCGACATTAATTCATTTAAGGTGATCATTCCATAATTGCATACATAGCAATACACATAGAGGCAATTATAATGATCAACAAATCGAGCTCCAACATACTAATGGTTAATTGATCATACATAGCAAATCACATACATAACTCTCATGATAACCCGCATACATATCAATTTTTATCTTTTCCTAATATCTAGTGCTCTATTCTACAAGCACATGTGCAAATACATAAATGTAAAGGAAAACTCACTTAGCCATGTCAATCTTCTATCAGTCAAAGTAATCCTTAGGAAAGAGAAGATCTTGGTCCTCATCACCTAAACAAAGAAATACCTGAAATGAGTATTTCATCCAAGATCTACTAAATTTTCTAATTCTATCTTATCATTTTGGTCAAAATTCGGATGACAAAAAATTTCAACTTAAAATTTCCATAACTTGCTCATTGTAGCTCGGAATTTCACATATTATATATCATTTTCTACCTACTCGAAAAGATCTATCAATTTTTAAGGTTATTTTCATCATAAAATGCCATTTGGGTCTCGGAATGGTGAGGCACATAACTGTTACGAAAATCCCAGCTTTAAAACATAATTTTTCAAACTTTTCTCCATAAAAAAATTCTTGTACAAAAATATAGCTATTTGTATAGTTGAAAAATCCTTTGAATATGTACATATAGACTCATTTTGTATGCATGAATTTAGTAGTGTTATCTTAACAATGATTTTTTGTAAAACAATGTATCTTAAAAGTTAGAAAAAGCTAAGACTTGAAAGATTTACGTAAGTTTCTTGAATAAATTTCTTGAGTTATTGTGAATGAATGTTCCTTTCTCTATGTTTTATTTCTTAATCTTTAAGAATAAATTAATTTTTCCTAAAAATAATTTTAGTATATCTAATATTCCGACAACTACATTTTTAGTTGTTGAAAAATATAGTTTTTCTAAGTATTTTTTTGTAGTGACTAAATTTCCTTTAGGCAGTCATGTTTATGTGTTCTTAATTTTTCCTAAAGTTAGTTCCACTTTAAATAAATAAATAATAATGATCTTATAAGTTACTTACTAATTTTTTTCCTAAGTAAGACCTATATTTAAAAGGTTATTCTTTGATGATTTTGTAAAACTTGTCTAGACCTTAGTATTTTAGAGTGTTGAAGAAACTTTACAAACGAGTTTAAGAAAACCTTTGTTAAACAAAGAATTAGTAATATTAAGTTTTAAAGAAACTTTTTTATTTCATTGGTTTGAAAAAAGAGTATGTGATAATTCTACTTTATTTATTCTTTGATGAAATCCCATATACTATTATT
Source organism: Combretum micranthum (assembly GCA_024138025.1). NCBI lineage: Eukaryota > Viridiplantae > Streptophyta > Magnoliopsida > Myrtales > Combretaceae > Combretum > Combretum micranthum. The sequence continues at coordinate 189,444 of JAMXBD010002158.1, read as the reverse complement.
ACTAAAAACTTATGATTAACTTATCTAAATTTTGAGAAAGATTTGATAAGATAAAACTTTAAGTTTTTGTGGAAAAATCATTTCTTAAGTAACAAAAATTTATTTTTAAAGAGAATACCTATTTTTCGTCTTTTAATACAACTCCTTTTTTGTTGATACAATATCATCATGTTCATGCATAATTGTAAATATGTAGCCTTGGGAAATATCATAATTTCATATAATAAGATAATATATATATATATATATATAAGAATAAAAAAGAGTATAATAATAAAGTCAAGTACTGGAAACCTTAGCTTCATCAAGGTATCCCAGTTAAGTTTTAGGAGCCTTAGCTTCATCAAGGCTTCCCCGGACTAAGAATAGCCTAGTCTCAAAAGAAAAAGAAAAAGAAAGAAAAGAAAAGGCATAATAATAAGATGTTAGGTTAGTGAGCACTTAGGCTCTAAGAAATATAGATACATAGATATACATAATATCATATAGAAGTTATATTAGAGTAAATAATAACACCAACATAATAACAATAATAACATAATAGAAATTTAGACATGAACAAGAACAAAACATGAACATACTGTCGCTTCCTTGACATTATGGTCTTAAAAATATACATTATGGTCATGTAACATTACATGACATGAAAAGGAATATGGTTTACAACGTTTACCTAAGGTAAGTGATGGTGTGTTTAGAAATTCTCATAAAGAGAAATGGTTGGTTTATGAAGATGGAATATAAGAGAGTAATTGAGAGGAAATTTGTGGAGAGAGGATTTAAGAAGTGATTTTACAAGAATTTTCTTAAGGTAAGAAAGTGTAGAAAAGAATGAAGAAGGGAGGGGGTATTTATAGAGTTTTGGAGTGAAAATTAGATGTAATTAAAATAATTGAAAAAGAAAATAAATTGAGAGTGAAGAGAGAGAGACTATGGATGACAACAATGGGAAAGGGAGAGAGGAATTGATTAAATTTGTTGTTTTGTAATGAAAAGTAATTAAAAAGTAAGATATGATGTGTGTAAGGTTTCATGGGAAAAGTAAATGTAAGAAATATGTATGGTAAAGTCTAAGAATATGTTGTAAAAAAATAGAGATAGTGAAATAGTAATGAATAGTAGAAATGGTACTATAAATAGTAGACTAGATAATTGAAATATCAGTAGTAAAGAAAATACATGTAAACAATCTATATCTGATTTTTTAGTTACCAAAAAATTATAAAACTGATATTTGTGAAATCTATATTTTTACGTGTCTAATGGTTATGTCGGAATATTTCCACTATCCGGTATACCGGGGCATGATTTTTGAAAACTGATCCCGTTCAAATATGAAACACACTGAAAACTAACGAATATGATATTTTTAAGCTCCCTTATATTATTACGAACTATTATCCATAATTATTTCAATTTCGTTGTTTAGGAGTTATGAATACGGGATTGCCGGATCTGGATTCACTAAACTTAACATAGAGTTAGGTTAACTTTAAGGTTCCAGTTTGACTTCTAGTTATAGGGTTGACTTATATTTACTAAAAAATCTAAGGGCTTACAACCTACCCTCCTTAAGGAAAGTTTTGTCTTCAAAACTTGACTATCATACCTAATTCTTTGAACAGATTCGGGTATTTGCATCGTATCTCATCCTTGGCCTCCCAAGTTGCCTCTTCAAGGGAGTGATTCCTCTAAAGGATTTTGACATATTTGATATCCCTATTCCGTAGGTTTTAGACTTTTCGATCCAAAATTTGCACCGGGTGTTCCTCATAAGTGAGGTTCTCCTTTAGCAACACTGGCTCCAACTCCATTACTCGATTTGGATCGACTATATGCTTGCGTAAGACGGATACATGGAACACGTTATGAACTCCTGACAAGTTCGGGGACAAGGCTAGGCAATAAGCTAAATCTCCAACTCGTTCAAGCACTTCAAAAGGTCCGATGTATTGTAGACTCAACTTTCCTTATGAGTGTACTCGATGTATACTCTTGATCGGATTTATCTTTAAATACACATGGTCTCCCACTTGAAATTCGAGAACTTGCCTTTTTCTGATATGCTCAGCTTTTCTATTTATCTTAGGCCAAATTCATTCGTTGTCAGATTATTCTTACTTTGTCTGTCGCATCTTGTACTAAATTTGGTCCAATATCAAGCTTTTCCACATCATCCCAAAACAAAGGCTACCTACAGCGTCATCCGTACAAAGCTTCATATGGTGGCATTTGTATGGTATAGTGATAGCTGTTACTGTAGCAAACTCTATTGGCGACAAATGAACATCCTAGCTTCCTTTAAATTCCATAACACAAGCAAGCAACATGTCCTCTAAGGTTTGGGTTGTCCGTTTCGATTATCTATCAGTTTGGGGGTGATAAGTCGTGTTGAATTGTAACTTTGTCCTCATACACTTTTGTAAACTTGTCAAAAACTGAGATACAAATCTAGGGTCTCGATCTGATACAATCCCGGCAGGTACTCCATGCAAACGTACTATCTCCTTTTATGTATAGCTTGGCTAGCTTGTCCATTGACAATGTCATGTTGATCGATATGAAGTGAGTTGATTTGGTTAAACAATCAACCACGACCCATATAGCATCATATCCTGCCAATGTTCTTAGTAGTCCGCATACGAAGTCCATCAAGATTTGATCTCACTTACATTTGGGTATCGGCAAAGGCTTTAGTAATCTTCTAGGCCTTTGATGTTCCACCTTTACCTGTTGACAAATCAGACACTTCATCACATAAATAGCTACATCCTGTTTCATCCCATTCCACGACAAGTGGCCCTTAAGATCCTGATACATCTTAGTCCCTCTAGGTATATTGTGTATCCCAAGTTATGAGCTTCACTCATAATTTCTCTTCTCATCTCCTCATCATCCAGCACACATAAACTTCCTTTCATTATCACCACATCATCATCATTTATGGTGAAGTCAGTATACTCCTTCGCTTGTACTTCCCGTTTAATCCTCCACATCACTTCATCATAACGTTGAGCTTCTTTAATCCGTTCCACAAGGGTTGGTTCCATTACCAAGTTAGATATTTCCACCCTCCACGCCTTATCCAATGAACTTGATACTCAGCTTTTCAAATTCTCTCATCAATTCCTTTCAATCAGTTAACAGAGCAGCAATTTCTTCGTGATTCTTTCGACTTAAGGCATCGGTAATGGCATTGACTTTTCCTAGACAATAATTGAGTCCACGATCGTAGTCTTTTATGAGCTCCAACCATCTTTGTTGTTGCATATTCAACTCCTTTTGGGTGAATAGATACTTAAGGCTCTTATGGTCTGTATATATTTCGCATCTCTATCCATACGAGTGATGTCTCCATATCTTGCGTATGAAAACAACAGCAGCTAGCTCCAAGTCAGGTGTGGGATAATTTTGCTCATGTGGTCTTAGTTGTCGTGATGCATAAGTAATCACTTTTCCTTCTTGCATTAGTACACATCCAAGACCATTTCTTAATGCATCACTATGCATCATATAAGCCTTCTCAGGTTTGGCAAAACGATTATCGATGTGGATACAAGCTTTTCCTTAAGCTCTTGGAAACTCTTTTCTCTTTTATCGGTCCTGATAAACTTCCCATTCTTTTGAGTAAGTTGTGTTAAGGGCTTAGCTATGGTTGAGAAGTTCTTTACAAACTTTCGATAATAGCCAGCTAGACCAAGAAAGCTTCTTACTTCAGTTAATGTCTTCGGTTGCTTCCACTCTATCACTGCTTTAATCTTTTCGGGATCAACCAATATACCATCTCTTGAAACAACATGTCCTAAAAAGGATATCTTATCTAACCAAAAGTCGCACTTTGACAACTTAGCGTATAACTTATGTTCTCTTAACTTCTGAAGTGCCATATGGAGGTGTTCCTCATGTTGTTCACGTATAGTTGAGTAGACTAAAATGTCGTCGATGAAAACTATAATGCACTTATCCAACAAAGGCTTATAGATTCGATTCATCAGGTCCATCAGTATGGCAGGTGCATTTGTTAAACCAAAAGACATCATTAAGAACTCGTAATGTCCATAACGAGTCCAAAAAGTGGTATTTGGTACATCCTTCGACTTGACTCTTAAATGATGGTATCCGAACCTCAGGTTGATGCGGGAAAACACACTTGCTCCTTGCAATTGGTCGAAGAGGTCATCAATCCGTGGAAATAGATAGTTATTCTTGATTGTAACATTATTCAACTCTCGATAATCAATGCATAACCTTATAGATTCATCCTTTTTCTTAACGAACAAAACTAATGCCCCCCATGGCAATACACTCGTGTGAACAAACCCTTGATCCAGAAGCTCTTGTAATGGCTTCTTAAGTTCCTTCAACTCTACTAGTGCCATGCGGTATAGAGCTTTTGATATTGGCTCGGTATTTGGCATCAAGCTAATCTCAAAATCGATCTCCCTCTTTGACGGCAATCCAGGCAATTCCTTAGGAAAAACATCAAGAAACTCATTGACTATAGGTATATCCTCCACTTTTAGTCCTTTGCTTTCTTCTTCTATGGCGTTAACTTGTTGGTCGATTTCTTCTGTGGTTCCTTCCTCTATTTATAACTCAAGTGAACTTAATCCTTGTTTCCGTATGATGGTGAATTCTCCTTCAAACTTTATATCCTTCTCGTTCACATCCTTAAAGTTCACCTTTTCTCTTGACAATCTACCGTGGCTGTAACGCGGGTTAACCAACTCATGCTAAGAATCACTTCATACTTGCCTATCTCTAGCACAATCATATCACTTGTCGTATGGTGTCCTTGGATCTTTAAGGGACATTCCTTCAACATCTCTTGGGTTGTTACGACGCTATCCGTGGGTGTCTTTATCTTGAAGTTGGTAGCAGTGGTAACTATAGGTAAATCGGTCTTCTTAGCAAGGTTGGGGTTGATAAATGAATGGGTGGCTCCTGTATCAAACAAGGCATGAGCGGTTTTACTAGCTACCCATATATTTCCTACGTTCAATGCGCACTAGTTACTAACTATGCCATACTACACTTATCTATTTATTCAAGAACTTTAGGTTATAGAGATATTGGGATTCTATTGTTACTGATTCAATAACGTAAAAAGATACTATAAACTAACAAAACGATCGCTTAAGGTTAAGGCTAACTTGGAACGAGTCCATGATCATAGCCTCAATCTTCCTCCATGGAAACTCACATCCTTCTTCCTCATCGTCGGCTTTCTCGCACATCCAATGACCTTTTAGGTTATAAATTCTCATCCCATGCATTGATGTGCCAGAGCAGTTCTCGTTCCCATTGCCATTGTTGGTTCTGACAAGGGTGGATCCTCCTCAAGGGTTGGACGGTTATGCTGGAGCATTTTTCCTCTTTGGGCATTCATTTGCAAAGTGCCATAGCTGCTTACATATGAAGAAAACACTGGTGTTCTTCTTGGGACACTCCAAGATTTATTGATCTAGGCTTCCACAAAAATAGCACTTGTTTTGCAATTGTGGGCAAGACTTGGGATAATGCCTTTTTCGGCATTTCCAGCACGTGATATCCACCTTGGTCACTTCCTTTTGACTACTTCCACTTCCATTGAAACTTCCAAAGGTTTTAAACCTCTTATTCTTGAATTTAAACCTTGGTCCTTCATAAGGCTTCCTTTCAAACACAAACACTTTCCTCTCTAGAGCTTTTGTCTTAATCTTTTTGGCTCCTTCAATTATCTAAGCCCTTTCTACTAACTCCCTAAAGCTTCTGATGTCAAAACTCCACCAAACAGATTCTCAGCTCCTCATCTAATCCATTTAAGAAAACTTGTCTTTTTAACTCCTCACTATACTTATAAGATTCAAGAGTATACTGTAACAGACGGCTGAACTCAGTTTCATACTGCTCGATGGTTATTCTCCTTTGAGAAATATGTAGGAAGTCAACACTTTATTGAACTCTGAGACTCCTTGGAAAATAGTTCTCCAAGAACTCTTCTCAAAACATATCCTAAGTAATTGGAGCAAGCAATTCTCGCTTCTTTGATTCCCACCATACCCGGGCATTGAATCTCAATAGGTAAGTCCAAAAACTGACTCTTAAATGGTGGGGCACTTCATAAGCATCAAACTATCTCTCGACTTGGGCCAACTAGTCTTCAGCTCCATTTGGTTTTTCGAAGGCTCCATCAAAGTAGTGATTACTTTTGATGAAGTCGAAGACCATGTTTCGGTATAACCTCGATGGTGGTGGCTGTGGAAATGGCACGACATGCAACTGTATGTTGGGTGCTTCATAGTGGCTTCAAGAGCATTTTGAGGCAAAGTAAGAGCAGGATTATTTTGGGTTTTGTTGCTGAATCAAAATATTCAACAACTGATTCATTTGTCCGAGGGCGACAACAAAGTCATTTTGCTGGTTCGAGGATGGTGCGGGGTTATTCTCCGATTGGTTTTAGGGAGGTACTCCTTATTCAACTGGCATATTGTTGGGATCTTGTTGCTCTCGATTTCTACGTCTTCTTAGACGATTGTTTAATCGTTTAGATTAAAATAAGCTTTAGTTTTCTTTTATAAGCTCTATGCTAACGTTTATGAAAATCACGGAAATCTCAAATATAAAGATCAGAAATGAAAATCAAAATACAAAGCTCATGGAAATAAAATTGCAAAATAGAAATTAACAAAAGCTTAATAGGAAATTAAGAATTTCAAATACACTTTTCAAAGGATCACTAGGTATAAAATCAAAATCATGAATTTTACTCATGAAAAAGAGATAATATAAATACCATAAAAAGAAAACAAAAGGATCTCATTATTAAGAAATCATTAGATTACTTGTTATTGTTTAAACACTTAACCATATCTTCTAATTAGTTGTGATTTAATAACTAGGGCGTTATGTCTAGGGTGAACACAATGCTTTCTTCTCATCGTGGCTCCTTTACTTCTTTTCTCGATCCTTTCGTTGAGAGTTAAGAGAATCCAGGGTTAGTTTCGCCATTTTTCCCATTTTCGATTTCTTGAAAGAACATCCTTGTTTTGATCCTTTGATGGCGCCTACGAAGATCCTTTCCGACGTTACCTAAGGTTGGTTGTATAGTCTTTTATGTAGGCATATTTTTCCTTTAGTTTATTTATTTAAGAAGTCAATTAACTTTGGTTTCTTGTTATTTGCAACTTACAAAGGTTGTGTTTTCTTGATATTTTAAAACATTTTTGGAAATCTACTTATTCTTTTAAGTGCATAAACTAGTTCTAAGGCCATCTACATATCTTTGGTATCGTCATAAAACATGTGGTCTTCCCATATATCCTCACTTTCTATGATTATAAGATTTTTCCTAAAATGTGCTTAGCCTATTAGACAGGGAGATGTTTACAACTAAGACTCTTAGACTTTCTTTATTCTTTTCTAGAGATTCCTTTTTATCTTAATGTGAAAACTACTAATCTTTTCTTCGACTAATACTACCTAGCTATTCATAAACCTACAAGAATCTTCCTAACACTCTTATGGTTTATTCCTAAACTCATCATGTTTCTAAGACTTCTACTTCTGAACTTATTATTTTCTTCCCTAATCTTGATACTTTGATACCAACTTAAACTGTCACACCCCAACGGATACCCTAAACATGACAGCCCACCATACACAATATTAAAACTTAAGAATGACTACCTCAGTCACTTGGAAGCTTTCATCTTAGTACAAGACGTACATTGACAACAAAGGGAGACTGATGGAGTTATGCATTTGAAGATAATGATAGCGGAACATACAAAATATTACTAATGTGATTCATCAAAATATAAAGTTCTACAACTTCTTTGGGACATTCCCCTGATGAACTCCATAATAACATAATCTTACTAAGACAAATATTAAAACTAGAAGATTCTAAAGGAAGTCTAATCTAAGTCTACAAAATAGATTTCCTCCAAAAGCTTCTCAAAGCATAGATTCTAATCGGACGAACATGATGGTTTCAGGTGCAAAAATAACGATCCGATAACATCAAAAATCTATTGGAGGAATAAGCATAACTAGCTTAGTGAGACAATCCTTTCGCAAAAGTACTCATAATAAGCATTCACACAAGTTCATTAAATAAGCATATGAAGTGCAAGCAACCATATGATCAAATAATACATACAGCTATCCGTTTTCATATGTAAGATGGATTTACACCTCCATTAGTGGTTATGGAATGATTTGAACTAGGCCATAATCGACCTTGTCACGCCCCAGAGGGTACCCTAAATGTGGCAGTCCGCCGCATATAATATTAAAGCTAATGAATGACAATTCGTAGTCACGCAGGAGCTTCGATATCATATGCAAGGCATGCTTCCAAGATAGTAGAAAACTCATAGGAGTATTATGTTTAAATAGATAGCAAAAGCAAGCATGAACTTAAATAGATAAACATAAGATCTTCATTTAACAACAATTTAGTACATCATCTTAGGGGCATTCCCCCGCCTTAAAGTTTTTGTTCAACTATATTAATATCAAAATAAATATACCTACCACATAAGCCTACTATAGAGATTTTTTCTAGAAGTCTATGTTCAAAACTAAAAATACATAAACTTCTTCCAAAAACTCCTAGTGGCTTACACTTATACCTGGCATACTGGGCTTCTTGTGGCTAGCCATAGATAATCATACTGTAATAGAAAACTATAAGGGTATAAGCAAAACTAGCTTAGTGAGATAATTCCAACTATAAGTCATTTCCATAAATCAACCAAGTATTTAATCAAAAACATATGAAAATGCACAAATCATATGAACAAGCAAGATACACATGATCAACCGCAAATCAAGTGTAGCATGGATTTAACACCCTCCATGACAAGGGTTGGGAGGTTTACAGGCCTATACGACCATCAATATCTACAAATTTACCGGCTCCTGCTTGCCTTGTAGACTTTCCGGCTCCTACTAGCCACCATGTAAACTTTTCGGCTCCTACCAGCCACCACTACCATTTCCTCGTTTCCCTACACGAAGAAAAGTAGTGAAACAATGTGACCCATGTATATGATATGCATGAATTAATTCCAATATAAACTTAACCAAAAATATTTAGTTCAAGTTAGAGGTGATCAACACAATTCTAATCATATCAATACAAGAATCACAAATTATTTATCAAACCAAATTACGATATTCTTAGTTTACATTCAAGCAATCATAATCATAAGTCACATGACAATAGTTCATTTTATCTTTCTCTTAATTTCTAGTGCTTCTATTTACAAACACAAAACGAGGAAATGTAACTTGATGAGCGGAATAACTCGCTCCATAATGGTAGGTCTAATCAAAATAGTCCTCCGGATAGATGATCTCGGGTCCCTTGTCACCTAAACAAGATGAAATATCTAAAATGAGTCTTTCATAAAACTTCTATTCTTGAATATTCTAGACTTTTCTTAAAATCGCGGTAAAATCGTATAAGGGGAAATTCCAACTTAAAATGGCCATAACTTTGCTCATTTTAACTCAGAATTTCACGTATAATATATCGTTTTGTACTTACTCGAAAAGATCTACGCATTTCTAAGCTTAATTTCATAAAACTAAGTCGTTTGGGTCCCGAAAAAGCAGCGACCAGATTTGCCACGAATTTGCAAAAACTTGCTTTCCTTCTTGTACATAAAGCTCATTTGAAGAGATGAATATTTCAAGTATTTTGTAAACTTTTTTTTAAAGGTATATTTATATATGTAATGACTCATAACAAATGGATGAAGTTAATGAAGTTGTCTCAACTTATGAAAAGTAAGGTTTTAAAAGACTTTGAACTTGAGATTTTATTGGAATATTCATTTTACTTTTGAAAGGATTATTGAGTTATTTGAGATGAATATTTCTTTTTCTAAAATTAAATTTAATTTCTTGCAATTACTTTAATTTCCCAAGGAGTGGTTTTATTTTCTAAACTTGGATTCTAACAACTTTTAAAAGTAATAAAATGATATTTTTGTTTCGTGTAATGATTCCAAGAGAATTTCTATTTCTTGATGAAAGATAAGTTTTCATAAAACCTTTTGTTTATTTAAGAAAAATCATTTCCAATCATGTTCATGAGTTTTTAAGAAATCTATGTTCTACATTTATTTAAAAAGAACGTTTTAGTTTAAGAAAACACTTCCTTCTTTATTTTTGTTGAGACAAAAATATTATGTTCATGCATGATTATGAATCATAAACTATAAAAATATAAAGGAACATAATAACTTGAAAGATTTAGCAAATAAGAAAGTAAATCAAGTATTGGGACCTTAGCTTCATCAAGGTACCCCGGGACTAAGAAAAGACTAGCCCCAAAAAGAAAAAGGAATTGTTTTGACTTGATGAGGACAAGTCTAAGACTAGAAAGACTAGTCTTAAGAACAACTTGAAATTAAATAAATTGCAATGAAGTAAATAAAGTGCAAGAAAAGTAAATAAATTGCAAGAAAATGAGCTTATATGCTCTAAATAATATATATAGCTATATAGATAAATTAGATAGTAATAAACATAAAGGAACATGTAGGAATTGTGATTATGAATAAAACAAAGTATGAACCTATTGTTGCTTTCTTAACCTTCATGGTTTTAGAAAACACACACTAAGCTCATACTAAGTAGATGAACATAAAGAAAACTTGGAGAAATTTTTACCTAAAAGAAGCTAAACTAGGAAGAACTTCTTGAGAGAATTCTTGAGAGATTTTGAGAGAGATTTTGGTATAGTAACTTTAGTGTAAGAGTGGTGTGAAAGAAGTGAACGTATGAGGGGGTTTATAGGAAAATGTGGGAGATAATTTGTGTTAATTAAATAAATGAAAAATAAAACAATATAGATGGAAAAGAGGGAGGGGCCGGCGCCATTCTTGCATGGGGGAGAGGGAAAATTTTATTTTTTTTGTTATTTTGTTAATTAAAAGTAAAAAATGAAAGATGTGAAATTGTATTGGAAATGAAAATGTGTAAGAGATAAGTGTATGGGTTGTAAGAGTAGGTTGTAAGGAAAAGTAGAGATAGGTGAATAGTGTAGAATAGTAAAAAATAGTATAATGTAAAAGTAGACATGACAATTTAATGCCGGTAGTAAGAAAATACGCGTATAAAAGCGATATCTGATATTTTTAGCTACCGAAAAATTACGAAAATGATATTTTTGAAAATCTTATATTTTTATGAGTCTAACGGTATATTCGGAATATTTATCCTAGTCCGAGCTTCCGGACACGTTTTTCAAGAACTGTGTCCAATCGGGTCCTAAGGACTCTTGAATTTTGCAAAACTGAAATTTTTATATAACCTATAGCTATTACGAACTATTATAGCTAACTTTTCCAACTTCGTTTTCTAGGACTAAAGAAAACGGCAATGTCGGAGTTAAGTGGTTACGGTAAACTAGGGTTTTGGTTGTCTTAAGCATCCGGTTGACTTCTGATTAGGGTTTAAGCATTTAATTCAATCACAAAACTTCAGGGTTTACAGACCTCCTTGAAATCTTATGTGCATCTTGGTTTTCCAATGAATTATACTACTAGTTTCCATGCTTTCCTTACCCAAAGTGATCGATCTGGGTTGGCTACACCGTTAGGTTGTATTTCTCGAACGTCGTAGTTCCTCAAAATGTAGTTAGGCAGCTTACCTTTTTTATCCCACGCTAAGGAGTAGTAGCAAAAATGTCAAAATGAAATTCTAAGTGATATGCATGAACAATTTAATTTTAAGAAATTTCCGATTCGTCATTAATTCTTTTAATGTGATCAATCCATATTTGCATATAGCAAATACATAGAGGCAATTATACTAATCTACAAATCAGGCTCCAACATACTTATAGTTAATTGATCACATATAGAAAATCACATACATAACTCCCATGATAACTCGCATGCATATCAATTTTTATTTTTTCCTAATATCTAGTGCTCCATTTTACAAGCATATGTGCGAATACATAAATGTAAAGGAAAACTCACTTGGCCATGGTGATCTTCTATCAGTTAAAGTAATCATCGGGAAAGAGAAGATCTTAGTCCTCGCCACCTAAAGAAAAAAAAAAAACCCAAAATGAGTATTTCATCAAAGATCTACGTAAATTTTCTAACTTTGTCTTATCATTTTAGTCAAAATTCAGATGATAAGAAATTTCGACTTAAAATGGTCATAACTTACTTATTTTAACTCGAAATTTCACATATATATATCTTTTTCTACCTACTCGAAAATATTTATCAATTTCTAAGGTTATTTTCATCATAAAAATCATTTGGGTCTTGGAATGGTGACGTATAGAAACTGTTACAAAAATCCCAGCTTTCAAAACACAATTTTTCAAATTTTTCTCCACCTAAAAATTATTATACAAAAATATAGATATTTTTATAGTTGAGAAATCCTTTGAATATATATATATATACTCATATTTTATGCATGAATTTAGTGGTGTTGTCTCAATAATGATTTTTATAAAACAATGTGTCTTAAATATTGGAAAAAGCTAAAACTCTAATGTAGAATAGAGAGAGAATTCTTGGACAAAAGAATTATTTCTTCTTGCTTTAGAAATCCCGAAGTTTTCTTTGTAAATTCATTACAAACCCGATGTTTGTTTTATCAAGACTCTATGCTTAATTTATAATTTCATCTTTAATTTCACATTATTTCTTCAGAATTTTTGTTTAATGTTTGCATCTGTGGAGAAATAATCATTTAAGTTAGGGTTTGTGAGTTGAAGACTTGATTCATGAGATTTTGAAGGTTTTTAATGAATATCAATTAGGTATTTGTAATTAGTAGCTAAAACTTAATTTTGTAGGTCTAAATGCGTGGTGTATCTTTCAAATTCATGTATGATTTTAGCTAAATAGATTGAGAGATGATTCTTTTGAATAGATCTGAGCTATTAATGGAATAATCCAATATTAACTCTTTTATTTTGCGGCTATAATACAAAGATGTGACATTTTATCTATTACCACAATTACAAAATATGACATATAATATAAGGCGAACACAATATTAAAGCTTAGGAATGACTTCCTTAGTCATGCAAAAGCTTTCATATCGTGTACAAGGCGTACAACATATTAGAGGGAATGCATTGGAGTAGTGCAATTTACTTTGACAACAATTAAATAATAAAGCAAGAGAAGTACTTAACATTAAACATGAATAAGGTCAAGTACAATTCTTAAGGGCATACCCCCGCTAATATCCTCAAGTCTACATAACACATTTCCTAATAATCTCTAAAATGTTAACATGACATATAATACTCATAAAGAAATTTCAAGGAAGTAAATCCATCTTATACTCCTATTTCTTCCTTAACGGCTCAAAATTCCATTGATAATTTCCTTAATGTCTTGATCCTCGAATGGAGTCTCTAGCATACCTGTTTCAACAAAATCTATGGGGGGTGGAAGCTTACAACACACTTAGTGTGATATTTCTTTTATTCACATCGTAATTCAAACAAGTTTATTAATTCATGCATATGCTATACATGCTATGTAACAACCATATGATACAAACAATTATGTATGGGTATCTAGAAACCATATATAGAACGGATTTATGCCTTCCATATCAAGGGTTAGGGAATGGTATGAAGGTCTACACGATCTTCCATTGCTAGTCCTTGGGTATACTCTATCGTTAGCAATCGATCGGTGCGGCTCATCCTTGGGATGTATCCCCGATACGCCTTAGTTTCCTAAGAATAAGCATGGTCGTGGGCCTCTCCGAATAAGCTTGGCTTTGGACCCTTTTGATTCCTCGCATAAGAGTAGTAGTCTTCTACATGTGACTCGATGGATGCAACGCATGTCCATTTAATTTATATCAAAGCCGACCATAATTAAAGTATACTTTGAGGGTGATCAAACAAACATCATACACATATAGCAACATATAATATTGATAATGTGCTTAAACAATCATTTGTTAGTTTCAATATGCTAAGTATTCCTTGTCATACATTTATAGAAGCATTTATATATAAACCCATAACTCCATACATATTCATTTTGTCTTATACCTATAATTCTAGTGCAACTATCTACAAGCATAAGCAAGATAACGAAATCAAGAAAGAAAACTCACTCGTTCCTATCACAATCTACTTAATCATAATAATTCTCAAGAAAGGGAGTTTCATATTCCTTATTATCTAGACAAAAGAAATATCCAGAATGAGTATTTCATAAAAGTTCTTTTTAAACTTTGTGATTCTATCTTGTTATTTTCATCAAAATTTGGATGAATGAAAATTCTAATTTAAAATGGTCATGACTTGCTCATTTTAACTTGAAATTTCACATGTTAGTAGTCGTTTTATATCTACTCAAAAAGATAGATCTATTTATAAGCTAATTTTTAATATTTGAAGCCATTTGGGATTTGGAATGGGTCGGTATAGATCTAACCCGAAAGTTCCAGTCCTTAAATTGTAAATTTTTCCCAAGTTTTTCTTCACTTAGATACTTTATAACAAACATATAAATATTCCTACCTTTGAAAATCATTTGATATTAACAATAACTTATATTATATGCATGATCCTAGTGATTTTGTTCCAAATAAAAATTTGTAAAATAATCCATTGTAGAAAGTAGTAATATTGAGTTTTATGAAAAATCATGTTCTTGACTTGTGATAAAATTTACTATTTGTAAACATGTAACTTATCAAAAATAAAAAACATAGTTCAATATATTTTGAAATCTCAAAGGTTTATATTTTAAAAGAATAATTTACTTTACAAGACATGGTTTTACTTATTAGTGGCATGAAACTTTAAGTGTATCCCCTATTAAAATTTTTTCCTAAGCTTGATTCTTAAAAAAAAAAAATCTTAGATTTTGTAAATGTGAAACTTAATTAAAGAAAATCATGATTTTATATTTAGTTTAGGCTCATGAATATTTTATTTTCATATTAAACTTCTTTTAACTATTTATTTTTCATCACATGAATCTTTATGTGGTTATGAAAAAGAATCATTCTAAGTTCTATTATTCTTAAAATGTTTGAAGTTTTAGCACATGAGAAAAATTAATTGAATGACTTATCCTAAACTTTTATGCTTATGATAATTCTTTCTTAATTCATAATTTTTCAACACATGGACCTTTAGGGAGTTGTTGAAAGAAAACTAAAATTTTTAGTTGTTACAAGTGAGTGTCTAACTATTATTCATATTTTCTTATTTTCATAAAAAGAAAATGAATTTACTTCTTAAAACTTAGTTCCTTAAGTTGTATACCGACTTTACTTCTAGGTGAACTCTGACTAGTAAGTTAATTTTTAAGTTTGTTCTTTAAGAATTTTTTTTTTTTAATCTAAAGTGTTTATCAAAATATTGGTATATGCCTTTATAAATGAGTTTCTAAGAATAAAATTGCATAAAAAGGGATTATCAACATTAGAAATTTAGGATAACTTTAATTTAATATTTTAGAAAGAGTGTAGCTTGAACAATCATCCTATGTCTTAATGAAAATTCTTGTTAGGTGTTGAAAATCGTATTTCTTGGGAGTTTGACTCCATTTTTATATAAAAGAAAAAAATCCATATTACCACTTTAAAAATTTTATTAAGACAACAATATCATCATATGACCATACATGAATATGAACTTGGTAGTTATATCATGAGATAAATCATCAATTCATGTAAAAGAATAAACAAATAGAAAATCAAATGTGCAAATATAAGAACAAAAAGATATGAAAGTCTAAGCTTGTATCAAGGCTTCTCGGAACTTAGAAATAGATAAGTTTCATGAAAAGAGAAGAAAGCATAATAAAGCTTAAAGAAAGAAAAAAAATAAAATTGTGGAAGTCTTTGATTTTTATTCAAGTCTTCCCGGGACTTAGACATGGACAAATCCTTAAAGAAAAGCAAGAAAAATAATAAAATCATGAGAGTCTTAGACTATTGTCAAGGTTCCTCGAGACATAGATTATGAACAAGTCCCATTTAAAGAAAAGAAAAGAAAAGAAAATCATTTTGACTTGATGAAGACAAGTCTAAGACTAGAATGATTAGTTTTAATTATTTGCATGAAATAACTAAATGTGTAAGCCAATAAAAGCATAAATAAAGAGATAGATTAGTAAGCATGAGGCTATAAGAATATATATATATATATATATACATACTAATACTTAGTAATATATAGAAGTTAGATTAGGAGCAATAATATAACAAGAATCATAATAATATTTATAAATAAAAATGGTGTTGAAAAATACATGAACAAGTTATTATTTTCATGATTTCTTCCCTACCAAAGAGCTCATGGGTTTTTAGAAATCATAACAACAAAGTGGTCATGTTATGTTAACATGAATTTGGGTTGGGGTGGTGGTTGGTGGTGTGGTGTGGGTGGGGTTTAGATTTTTATCTAAAGGATATGGTGATGGAAGATGGTTTGTGATGGATAAATGAAAAGAAAAAAAATTGTGGAAATTATATGGGACTAGGGAGAGGGGTTATGGTCTTGAACAAAAGAGATAGAGTTGAGAAACAAAATTGCAAGAGTTTTGTTATAGTTTGATGAAAGTGTGTAAAATGAGAAGGATGGCAGAGAGGAGAAGTGGTCGTCCATGGCTTGTAGGAGGGAGAAATGATTAAAAATTAATTTTTTTAATAAAAAGTAAATAAAGTGTAAAAGAAGTTATGTAAAAAGTAATATTGGAAATATAAATGTGAGAAATAGATTTATAGGTTACAAGAGATAGGTAGTACGGAAAAGTAGAGATGAATGAATAGTAGTGAATGATAAATTGAATAGCGACTAGACAAATAAAATTTTGGTAGTAATGACAAAACGTGTAAAAAGGCTTATCTGAAAATTTTAGAAGACATAAAATTTTGTAACTAATATTTTATGACTTCATATCTCATTACAAGTCTAGATGTATTGTAGGGATATTTTTACTGTTTTGCATGTTGGGACCTCGATTTTAGGTTTTAATTTCGGCTTTAAGATTTACTCGTAAGATTACAAAAGCTAGGAGTTTATGGATGTATTATATTTTTGGTTCGAAAATTAAACTTTACTTTATTTTTATGATTTATTTAATATTTTACAGTTCTCAGGAATGTTTAATCGAGTCTAGGGTTACACATTGACTCGGTTTGACTTTTGATATTAATTTAAATTTTGATTCTAAAATTCACCAAAGAATCTAAGGTTTTATAGTTTTGTCATAGAATATTATTTAGACATAATTTCTTGATTAACGTATTAAGATTAGATAGATGAATTGTTTAGTGTACAAATTTTGAATCAAACAATTATTAGATTTTCCATTTGATTTTGAAGGTTCTCTTTTTATTAAGGTTATAAGTACATATTTGATCTTGTTTAGAGTTTCTAGAGATCGATTTTAACTTGGGTTGGTTTAGGGTTTTGATTTCGATTCTTAGCTCGAAAATTATTTTCTAAGAGTAATGAAAAATTTAGTGGTTTACAAAATAACCATTGGATTTCGTAGTAGTTTAACACTGAATGGGCACTTATTAAGGTGATTATACACATAGGAATTATTTAAAGGATACACATTCCTTTTTTTTTTTCTCCTTTGGTTAACCTAAAGAAATCAATTCTATAAGTTTCAAACTTATGTCATAAGAAATTGTTCATAACACTCACTAGACATTTTGTGATTATTATTTGTTAATGTTAAAAGTGTTAGCTGAACTTCTACAAAATGGTCAATTAGATATTTGATTTTTTTTATGAACAATTTGGTACTTAAAATTTTTTTTTTTGTAGATTTTCTCCATACCTAAAGTTTTGTTTTGACAATTTTTCGTATCTGAGCAAAGTTTTTATAGACTTTTCCACACTTGATTGAACTTAATTTAGGTATGAAAAAACTCCACAAAAATATTGTTTAGCTACCAAAATTGTCAAAACCAAACTTTAGGCACCTGATGAACTTTTTGAAAAAGTTTAGGTACCAAATTATTTAAAATGAAACTTTAGGTACTTGATTGAACATTTTATAAAAGTTTAGGTACCATTTTTAATATTAAACCTTATTAGTTATATTTATATGAGATTATACTTTCTGAAAATGTAAAAAGCGATATAACAATTGTAAAAAAAAAATTCTATTGTTAAAGTGAAACTAATCATTTATTAACTTATAAATGTAAAAAAAAAACAATGTAATAGTTATCCAAAGATGCAGTATTAAGGCAAAATTAACCATTTACTTACTTGTCATGTAAAAAAGAATTTCTTACTAGGGTTTTAAGAAATCATTACTTATATTTGTGGGAAATTTTAAAATTATCATTTTGAATAATTCTACTTAACAGTATTTTATAAACACATCTCTTTATACTTTTGCTATGTGCACATAGCGAACCTATCTTTGAAATTATGCATTCAATATCATTTAATCCCTCGAATTAACTTGTTTCCCTTTAAAATGATAAGAACTATTTTTTTACTATCTTATTATGTATAACAACAAAATAATAACAAATGTTATAAGAGTATAGTTGTTTAATATTAATGAGTCTAAGTACTCGGTTACAAAGATAATAAAACTAAACATATAGAATCAAACATCAATGTGCTTACAACTAACCCCCTTTTTAAGTAAGTATACCTAATAAAACATTTTGGATGTTAACTAAAACATCTAAATATAAAAATTTTATGGACCCAAGTAATGTGCCTAGTTTCTACGTTAACCCAAACACCAATTAATGGAAATTAATTTAAGAAAATTAGCATTAGGTTTTATAAGGTTTTAGGGTTTTGAGATTATGGACATCACCAACTGAGGTTATAACGTATTGTAGATGATTGAACTATGGTAGTGAGTATTTGATATTATGTACAAATATCTCCTAAAGGTTTGTTTGCCATAATCTAAATGATTGATATGAATAGATGAGAAAATCTTAAGGAAAGTGTTACATAGTAGACTAAAAGATGCCTACATAGCTAAAAGATTACATAGTAGGCTAGTAACACTATAAATACAATTAGATAAGTTGATATTGTTGATAGTTGTAATAGAAAATGTAACTATTGCACTTGTAGAACATTGATCTATAAATAGTGAATGAAAAAGCAAAGAAAGGGATACGAATATTACATTCCTAAATCAATCTGTGTGATTGAGTGATTGCAAACTAGCATCTCGAATTAGCTAGGATTATCATACTGTGAGGAACTGAAAATCCTTAGAAATTAAGGTTAGTCAAAAGAAAGGAAAACAAAGATTGAGATCATATTTGGGAGTGTAAATAGTAGATGAAGAGAGAGTGTGTGTGGAGGGTCTTATGTCATATTAGAAATGTCGTCACTTAGCATTTTGAAGGTAGACATAATAAAACAATATAGATTGGGACTATTTGAAAACACACTAGGAATACTCAAGAGAGGGAGGGGGGTAGGGGGTAGGGGGTGGGGGGTGGGGTGTGTGAATTGAGTATTAGTCCTAGAAACACAAATAATTAATTTTAATTTAGTAGATGAAAAAATAAAATGAATATGCAACTAATAGACAACGACATATATAATGTGTAATTTAAAAAGATAGGGATAAAGAAAATCAAGCCAAATTTAATGTGGAGTTCGACCCTCTTTCTATTCCATAGTTCACCAATGCCTCAGTTGAGATCTTCACATCCACTTTTATTATTCTAAAAAATAATACGCTCAAGATGAGTAAGTATAACACTCAAGAAATAAAGTATTTCCTTTCTCTTTCTAAATGCTCTTAGATGTGTAGTAAATATAAAAACAGAGTACTAGAGTGTATTTCTCTCTTCTTTTGATTTGCAAATTAATTTACAAGAGAACAAGAAAATAAAAGTATTTGTTTGATCGTAATAAAAGCACGTTAAAAACTTTGGCACTTCATATCTCTATTCATCTCTTAAGGATTGAGTATATATATATATATATATATATATATATATATATAGCATCCAAAATTCAAATGTTTGTCAAAGATAACGTTTTTAAGCTGCAAAGCATTTAATGTGCTTCAACGACTCTTTTCTTGTCACATTGGCTCCAATATTTAAACTGTCGTGTCTTAAAGTTTGTCATGCCTCAAGTTTGCCCTCAACAAGCCTTTCCTCACATGCACTTCTTTGATTCTTAAAATGAATCTATCTCGCCTCAAAGATTGTTGCGCCTTAAGAGTGGCGCCTCAAATTTGACCTTCAACCAGTGCTTATGCAACTTTAAACTTTGTCGAGTCTTAGTCATGAGCTTGCCGTATCCTAACCTTTTAACTCATCGAGCCCTCGACAATCCCCTTCAACCAAGGCTATAAATTTTTAAGCTTTGTTGAGTTTTGTCACACCCTAACCTTTGAACTTGACGATCCCTTCGACTAAGGCTGTACATTTTTAAGTTTTATTGAGTCTTAGTTTAAATTTATCGTGCCTAAGTTAGTGGACTTGCCAAGTGCTCAATTAACTCCTCGACCATTGATTCTGCTTCTTTATTCTTGCCAAGCTTTGGCTTTAACTTTGTTGCGCATTGAAGATTGACCTAATCTAGCTCTCGATTGATACTGTTCTTGCTAAAACCTACAAAAACTCCACAAGAACGCACAACATACGCATATATGATGACCCTTAGGAGATCTTTCTAAGTTGTGCTAAGAAAGCATTGTGTTTCAATGTCAGTCAAAATTTAAGGCCTTGTCAAATTAGGCAACTAGACTTCCTAAATCTTTCTTGATTAGTTGTTGTATTTCAGGGTTGAAACCAACATTAAAAAGAGAATTGCAAATAGTAAAGTGAAAATCATCGGTGCAAGCTATGGCATTAACCACATTACATGAGGCCAACATAAGTCATCGTTTTTCTTATAATAAGTTAGTAGTTTCTCCATTTTCTTTAAGTGTAAAGCCATTCAAATCAATACTCCACCAACATCAGGAGTATCTAGTTCAAACATAAGTTCTAGGCAGTAAAATAATTCTTCTATATTGATATTGGCAATTAAACAACTGATACAAAAAGAAATGAACATTAGAAGAGTAAAAAGACCTATGTTTTAATCGCGAGAAAAAAAAAAGTACAATAAGAATCATAAACCAAGGCAAAATTTCAGTTATTGATTGGAGAAGATGATTGCCAAGATGTAATAGTAGCAGATAAAAGGGGTGGATGAATTGTACAATTAATTTATTGATATAGCTGCTGTGAATTTTCATGCATTGTCGGGTACAATGCTACTTAAGACAATCAAATTTAAAGGGTTCATTCATTGCAAGATTGTTTCTATTTTGGATGACTTAGAGAGCATGCTTTCTTCAACCAAGCTTGGTGAAATTTTTTAGCTTAACTATTTTGTCAGCACCAAAATTTCAAGTATTGACAGGAAATGATGGTAAATTGGATTGTGAAGGAATGTGCATGGATGTTGGGGTTTCTATTCAAGGAGTGAAGTTTGTGGAAACATTTCATTTGTTGCATATTCAAGGAGTTTATTTTGTTTTAGGCATTCATTAATTACAACAGTTGGATCTAATTTCAAATGATTATGGAAAATCTACAATGCAATTCATGAAAGAGGGTCTACAAGTTACATTGACCAAATATTGTATACATGATGTTAATCAGATTTCCTTTCATCAATTACATAGAATAGTATCTATTGATTCAATTTTGTATTTCTATGAATTGTTAGCTCATACATCATATTGTAATACATTTGTGAAGACTACCAACAATACTAGCATTAAGAAGTACTTGGCAGATTTTCTCAAGTATTTGAAATGCCATTATCATTGCCAACAAAGAGATCAATTCAACATCGCATCCATTGAAGGGACTGCTCCTGACAATGTGAAACCCTATAGATGCCTTCACTTTTAGAAAAGCGAGATTGAAACACATGTGAAAGATATGTTAGAACTAGGAATTATTAAACCGAGCATTAACCCATTTTCTTCACCGATTTTGCTTGTTAAGAAAAAAGATAAGAGTTCGAGATTTTGCATTGATTATTGAGCTTTAAATCAAGTGATGGTAAAAGATTAGTTCCTAATACAAACCATTAATGAGCTGCTGGATGAGCTTCAAGGTGCAAAATTTTTTGGCAAATTAGATCATAAATTTGGTTCTCACAAACTAGAATGTATAATGATGGTATAGAGAAGACTGTTTTTAGAACACATGATGGGCATTTTCACTTTTTATTTATGCCATTTTAATTGAGCGATAGTCTAACAACATTTCAATATATAATGAATACTATTTTTTGACCATTTTTAAGGAAATTGGTCATTATATTTTCGACAATATCCTATTGTATAGTTGATCCCTGGATTTACATGTGGGGTAACTCTACCAAATACTACAAATATTAGTAAACAATACTTTTTACTTAAAGGAGAGTAAATGTTCATTTGGTGTCTCTACCATTAAGTATCTCAAACATATTGTTTCTCGTAATGGTGTTGCTTTAGATCCTTTCATGGTTGAAGCAGTTAAGAATTGGAAGTTAGCTATCAATTCTAAACAAATATGAGCATTTTTGGGACTTTTGGGATGTTATAGAAGATTTGTAAAGGGGTATTCTTCTATTGATTTTCCTTTAACTAATATGTTACAAAAGGATGCTTTTGAGTGGTCTTTTGATAATTTAGAAGCATTTAATAAATTGAAAGTAGCATTGATTAATGTCTCTATTTTGGTTTTGCCTAATTTTACCAAAGAGTTTTATTGTGGAGACGGATGCATCTTGAACAGTTGTAGGAGCTGTGTTACTTCAAGAAAAAAGTCCCATTGCTTATTTTAGCAATAAGTTTCCATCACATATATTAAAAGCTTCAACATCTTTGAGAGAATTGTTTGTAATTTTTGAAGCTGTGAAGAAATGAAGATAGTACTTACTTGGTTCTCATTCTACTATTGGTGTGGATCGTCAAAGCTTGAGGGAATTGTTGACTCAGGTTATTCAAAAAACTTGAGCAGCAAAAATTTTTGTCAAAACTTGTTGGTTACAACTATTCAATTATATATAAGGTTGGAACCAAGAACCAAGTTGTGCATTTGCTTTCTAAATAACATGTTAATGGCTCTTTCATGGCATTATCGGTCCATATTCCATCTTATTTTTCAAGCTTAAGGTGGAGTATAATACTTTACAAGAATTTTAACATATTATTCAAAAGTTGAATTATGGTAATCAGCTTCCTTGGACATTATGGCATAGTTTGATCAATAACTGTTTTTGGTTCCATAGTCCAGCATGATCCCTATTATGTTATTTGAATGTCATGTTACACTGGGAGCAGGTCATTTTAGAGTAGAGAAAACATACAAAAGGTCGTCTTTTGATTTTTTTGGAAAAATAAATGAACCATGGTTGAAAAAATTGTTTGAGAATGCGTTACTCTCCAGCAAGCTAAATATGATACTAGATCTCCAACAGGCTATTGCCAATACCAGAGAGGAAATGAGATGATATTTCTATGGACTTTGTTACTTGTTTGCCATTTTCTTAAGACCATACAATTATTCTAGTGGTAGTGGATAGACTTGCTGAGTATTGTCACTTAGGATCATTACCAACATATTTCATTGCTAGTAAAGTGGCACAATATTCTTGCACTAGGGATTCTATTTTCTCAAGTAAATTTTCACGTGAATTGTCTTGCTTTAATGGAATTAAATTGGTTATGAGCAGTGCCCACCATCTTCAGATAGATGGTCAAATAGAAGTATTGAATAAGATTATTCAACGATACCTAAGATGTTTTGTCATGGATAATCCTAAATCATTAGCACATTATCTGCCTTAGGTTGAGTTTCATTATAACACATCAATGCATGGTAGCACTCAAAAGTTTCCATTTGAGATTGTATATAGGCAAGAACCTCCCTCATTACTTACGTATATATGAGGGACCTCACATATTGATATTATGGATTATGAGTTAATGGATAAAGATAAAGTATAGGAGTAACTTAAACAATATTTATTAAGAGCCCACCATAAGATGAAGACTTTTGCATATAAACATAGGGTACATGTAGAATTTCAACTAGGGGACTTAGTTTATATTAAACTTCAACCCTATAAACAATTTTCTATGTCTAAGTACGGGATGAAGCTTTCAAAAATGTAATATGAACCCTTTGTTAAAAGAATTGGCCTCTCAGCTTATCAATTTTAATTGCTTAAGCAGTCTCAAATTCTTTATGTGCATCATGTGTCAATTTTGAAGAAAGCACATGGCCATAATGTTCCCTCATCGACTTTACCTACATAAGCAGTTTATGGTCATCCTATTCTACAACCATTGTGTGTTGTGGTTGATTTCTAGTACAAGAGTTTGGGTGAAGCAAGTCCTAGTATGATTGGTCGAGTTACTTCCTAAAGAGACACCATCGGAAGATTATGACACATTTCGAGAAATTTATTCCGATTATCATCCTAAGGATAAGGTAAGCTTTTAGGAAGGGGGAAATGTTATGATAAGAGAAAGGAAAATGCTAGTATGGCTAAAAGATTACATGATAGAATAGAAGCATTGTAAATACAATTAGATCAGTTGACATTATTGACAGTTGTGGTAGAAAATATAACTATTATACTTATACAATTCCAATTTATAAATAGTAAAAGAAAATAACAAAGAGAGAGACATTGATATTGCATCCCTAAATCAATTTGTGTGATTGTGTAGTTGGAGAGTAGAGTCTAGAATTATCTAACAATTAGCACACTTCATACTTGTAAATAAACACATCAGACTGTGAGAAATTAAAAATCCTAAGAATTAAGGTTAGTTGAAAGACAGGAAAATAGAGATTGAGAAATTATCTAGAAGTGTATACGTCGTTGCTTAGTGCTTTAAAGGAAAACTTAATAAAATTAGGTGGGTTGGGCCTATTTGTGTTTGGTTTTATCAGAAAGTTGCAATAATATTTAGATGATAGGTAATAATGTGTTCATAACCTCTTATACATCATAGGCCATTGTAAGTAAAAGGAATTACAAATTAATAAAAATAAGATAAATTACATTGAAAGGTCATCAGTTTAGGGGTAAGTTCATTTAAGGTTATAATGTTTAGAGTGGTTAAAAAGAGGTCATAATGTTTAGAAAAATAGGTTAATTAAGGTGATCATTGACACGTGTCATAACTTGCTAGATCTTCAAAGTTTTAATGTTAAGTCTTTGCTTTGTTGACACGTGTCAATGGTGACCTCAATTGACTTATTGCTCTAAATGTTGTGACCTTCTTGTGTAATTTACCCAATCAAAATATGGAATAAAAATAAAATATTATTGTATTTCAAGGAGTACCAAGTCGTTGGTGCTATCATGATCATCTTATCGAATGGCAAAATTGGAAAGCTAGCTTGATGGCTCGAGAAATACTAGTATGTGGCTATAGGCTTCACAATTCGTAACACCCTATGTGTTTTGCATGCAATGCCAACTCAAGGGCTTGTTTGTAGCTAGTGTGACAATGGGTTTAATTTATATACTAAATTGGTAGCATTATGGAAGCCAGAAAGGTAGTACTGGTAAAAAATACAGATTCTACAATTTCACTTATGTTTAGTTCAATTATAGGTAAATCGCCATCTCCTTGTTCAAAATTATAGATCATAAACATTAAGAAATAAGTCCTTGAGCTTCTAGACAAATTAAAGTACATTCTAATACTATTTATATGTTTTTTTACCATTACAACAGGGAAGGTAGGATTCGAACACTGTATGTCTCACTAGAGAGACTAAGGATAATACCACTAGGCTACAAGACCAATGGTCAATATTGTTTATATCAAAATAGCACTAAAATGAAGCAAAGAATTGCCTATAAACAACTCATCCATCTATGAAATAGATCACACAAGTCACAACTATTTGAATTGAAGTAAATCATGTTTATCTTTATTAAATAAATTAATGGGTCAAGAAGGCTTGAACCAAACATTACTTGTGAGTAAATTGCCAAACATTCATCTTGACCCAAAAAATTAATTGGTCATATTTAGGTTGGCACATTATGAGTGATTAACATGATAGGGTAAAACAAGAGCATGACCTGCAGTCAAGATTGTCTCTCTTAATGTCAATATAAAAACATTATTAGTAAGATACATATTTATTTTCTTTTTGTGGATCCATTTTGATCAATGCATTTTAAGGTCTTGGTTTTTAAAGTAGTTTTTGTGATTGACAAGAGATTAAGCCTTAATTAGGGAATAGAGAGAACATTATATAAAGTAACTATTGGGGATAACTTTATATTACCACTGATTGAGCTAGTTTTACCAATATTATTACAATCATTGATATAGTAATATATACATATATATAGTGTTGTTTCATTTGTTAACTGATATACCCAATTATTTTCAACAAACGAATGTCAGATACCACTTAAATAATATTTGAGATGAAAATAAAGCTATTCGATCAAATATATGTGGGTAGGTACTTACTTTTCATGAAGTATTATATTTCAATGAAATACAATTACTTAGTAAGATTTTCAATTGTGGTTATTTTGTTTTCACTAGGTTTCTCTCAAACAACCAATTGACCGGGACGATACCTACCAACATTAGCAAATTAACTTCTTTAGAATACCTGTAAGTTTTATATGACGCTTTTGATATATTCTCTCCAATACTTGCTTCTATTTGTATTGTGTGGGGTTGCAAAAATGTTCTAAAGGGGCACTTAATTATGTGGTTTATTTTCATTTGAGTACATTGACATGCCAACAACATTTCAATTTCTTATTAATATATTATTCCATTTTTGCTATGAGCACTCTTTCATGCTTTTATTCTTTTGATACAATTTCCCGATTGACTTGTTTGTGAATTATTTTTCTTCTTTGCATCGATCCAATGAAATATTAGTTAAGTTTTTTATTGGATCAACATATGGATTTTGTGATTATAGATCTTAGAGCACACAAGAGATGTACAAGTAAAAAGCAGTACAGAAGACCTAAGAATTTTCACGAAAAATCCAAATCCATGCAAAACACTAATATACTATAATATAAGAATAATAGTATAGTGATGCCTTTATATAATCATAAAGCATTCAATTCATCTAACCATTGTTTGAGATTTTTTTCCTCTCTCATTTACTCTATCAAACATATAAAACAACACATACACAAGGTTACCCTCTAAATTTTAACACACTTCATTTGGTTAACTTCTACATCAAGATAACACAAATGTAATTAAAATCACAAAGGGCATAAGGTTCCAATTTTTGTTGAGATGAAATCAAGCAATCCATGCTTGTTGAAAGACAAAAAACAACTACTTGGGAATTCTTTCAAGAAAATATGCATTCTCCTAAATTTTGTTCTTTTTTTTAATAAAAAAATCCTATAACCTATATGAAGAGGGAGGGATCAAACCCATCCAAATGGATGGAACTGATAGCCTTGGTGATCTAATTCACTACAAGAAAACTAATCTTTAAAGACAGAAATTCTATGATAGAAAATTTGTAAGAGAAATTCTATCTCTCAAGATATAATCAATGATGATGATTTTTGCAGGAGAATCTTACTTTGGAGACATAAATTTTACTTCTAAAACTTGATTTTCTTGTAGTGGTTTTTGCCTTATAAGTGTAGTCTAGGCCAAATGATGAAATCTATAAAAAAATATTCAATAAGTTATAGAATTAATTTTTTCCCAATCCCTATCTTGATTTAGACCATTACAAAAATGCTTTTCTATAATGGAGTCTCTTGTAATTCAAAAAATAAACTTAGGAAATATCAATCTTGGCTTGAACGAATGTAGCTCAATACACTTGCTTATATATTCAAAGAACATTGTAATGTAACATCTCTAATCCTATCTTCTCATCAGTCGGCCTTTAAATTATCTAGTGCATTATGCATACTTTTGAGCCTCCACAATTCTATGCCCACATGACAAGTCACTTATTTACTTTGACAACCATGGCTAGCTATGACCACTAGAACAAGCAATGCTTCTCTCCTCTTTTGTGGTTAGCAAACTCTATGCCAACAAATATTACCTTAACCCTCCAAGCTTTACCTTCCTCTAGAATCTTTTTTCCTTAGAACTTTATGCAATACTAACGCAAAGTAAAATAAACTTTCCTTTGCATAGCCAAGATGCATTTTCCTATCATAGATTACAACATAAGTACTAAAATTGCCTACCTCAAGGTTGACATTCACAACATATCTACCACAAATTTTCATTCTTACAACAAGAACGAGTATGCAGATTTTACTCCTCATGTTACCACCAAGCATTGGAAAGATACCTTCATATTTCCAAATAGTAATAATCATGGCCTATTAATTGAAGAGAAATAACATTATAAGATAATTATGGTGAGTGTCTTACATATGATACCATGCATATCTACCATTTGATCAATTTAATTTGAACTTCTCTCTCCCTATCACTCCTTAAGCAGTTATCAAGCTATTTTATGCCCTAAAAATTAGAAAGAATAATGGAAGAGTCTAAAGTTACAAACACACCTATAGTATCTATGCAAAATAAAAAGAAAAAAGGCATTTCGTTTAGTAGGCAATTTATTTCTTTGAGTTTCTTTATGGGATGAATATCAAACATTTCAAATTGAGAAATTCCTTTTCTTTTCCTTCTTGTATATCAAAACACAAAATGTAAATTATATTTCTTTTCTCTTTCCTTTTCCATTTCCATTAATTTTTTTCTCTAAAAATTTTCCATAATTAATGAAAATAAACAAAGCCTAGTAGACATTTCATCAATAAGGAAAAAGAATTATGAACATGTGTTCTCTACTGCAATAGTAGCATTCCTCAACTTATACCAAAAAAAAAAAAAAAAAATCCCAATAATTTCTTTTAATTGTGCTAGTATATGAACAATGCTACTACCACTTACATACCCAACATATAAACTAGTGGGAAAATAAAAACATGACACATAAGATTTTGCATAGAAAACTAAAATAAAAAAAGATTAGGTTAAAGTACACAAGTAAGATTGAATATAATCTATTAGTGTAATAGCATGAAACACACTCTGCACAATAAAGTCAAGAAAAATTCCCTTACAACTAAATCTCATGGGATTCATGCAACACCTAATCTTACTTTACTGGATGTGCTTATAATGTCATATTTATGAGTTGGAAAAAGGACTAGAGCCCAAATTAAATGAAGAAAATAACTTAAGTAATAAGAAAATACTAATTAAGATATTGACGAGACAAATATTGACACTAATGTTCAACTACAATACAACTCTAGTTGATCACCTGTCATCTCATTCAATCATTCTTATCCTATTGACTGTATGCATAGCTAGCCATCACTCCATCAAATTATGCAATAGCTTCATCTTTTTCTTATTTTATGGGATGTGTATACTAGAAGTCGATGATGAGGAGGTAGTGACAAATAGGTATTTAGCAAAGTGGGACAAATACGCATCAGTCACGGTTTATTGATTTTGGGTCCTTATCTTGAAGGTAATAAACCAACAAGAAGAAGTAATAGCCTTTGGTAATGAGCTACATTGTTTTTAGGGCAAATTTTTTCATATAGCCTTTAAAGGGGCAATTTTTATATTTTAGATATGTTTTATATCCCTAAGTTTTAGGACATTTCTATTTTTGGCAACTTTTATGTTTATGTTTTTTTGTAGCTTTTGAGCTTGTTTATATTTGTACTCATTAGGGTAAAGGGATACTCATTTGTCATCAAAAATACAAATTTGAGTTGTCTTACTCTATTTTCCCATCTAATCATTAAATTGTATTTGAATGTTGGATGCCAATTATCTAAGTATTTACAAAATCAATAAATAGTTGAGAATCACTTTCTAGGTATTTTTAGAATCAACGAATCATGATAACAAACTCTAATTATTTCATTGCATCAAAAGTCCTCTATGTTTGTTGCAACAATTGATTCTCTATGTTCCATGTGAGTCAATTATGTATCCTTTTATATATAGGAAAACTCAATCTAGTTGTGCTTTAAGTGAGGCAAATGTGTCATCTTTTGTTTATGTTTCACCAAATTGTTTTATCATCACAAATCTTAGAAGATGCTAATGGATGAACTATATTTTAATGAATCATGTAAATATATAGTACTTAACTAAATTTAGACATATGCACAACAAACATATAATTGATCCACTCAAAATGTAAGGGATTAATCAACTTTAGTACAAACATTGAGGACTACTATTGTACTGATACCTTTTTTTCCTTTTTTTCTTTTTATTTGCCTATCCATTCTCTAAAAGACAAATTCTTGTTCTGAGATATAAACTTAACATATCTCCATTTTAACATGAATTTGCACAACTCAATACATTCACATACTCTTGATTTTTTTTCCTTTAGTTTTAGTCTGCTAATTCATTCGCTTCTAAGCTAAGTAGTATATCGCACTCACCTATAGACCTTCACTTACCCTAAACCAAGATGAGGTTAGTCTTTTACTCTAAAGCTTGTGACTAACCATAAATATTTACAATGAGCATTGATACTAGTAAGCACAAAGATTAGCAAGATAATTCTTAGATCTGTAGACTCACCATAGAGCTGCAAAATACTTCTAAGACCTATTAGCTTTTATTTTCGTTTTATATCCATTACCTATTAAAAGGGTGTACTCCTTAATTGTATGGTTGAACAACTAGTTGTCTTCCTCGTAGCTAACCACACTAATTCTCCACTTGGGATTAACATCTACTGCAAAAGCCATGAGGAACTACCAATCTTTTATTATAGGAACAAGTTACAAACCCTAAACTTCTTTAAAATCCAAGAACTTCTTAGAAAATCAAATTACTCTCTATTATAGTATCTGAAACAATTCATGATCTTGGAAGTAAAACCATATAGGGCAATCCTTGTCACATATGTCACATATGACATTGGAAACATCCCTCTAGCATACATCCCAACTAGTTCTAGCAACTTTCACAACTTTTGCCTTTGCCTACCTATATAAAACTAGTTTCTCTACAAAGTGCAAGGGATATGCTTTCAAATCTCATCAACCTATTAGAAGCATGTCATAGCTCATAGTACCATGACTTAGCTATTGCCACACTGCTAATTGATTTGGGTACCCTTGTCTTAATTGGTTATAGCCCTCACATGACTAATTCAGCTAATGCTTTGCAGAATCATGGTCTTACATCACTCTTTACACGTTTCTTTTCGTATCCATGCTCCAAAAGATTGATTTTTGTGGAAATTTGAGTTAAAAACTAAACATTATATATTATTGATCTTGTAATTTGTGCGTAAAAAGAAAGTAGAGCTGAAAAAATGAATATCTATACCATATTAGATCAAAACTTTTGCATCATGTGGTTAAGAAAATTAACTAACTATAGTGCTATTTGCATAACAATTTGTGATAATCAAGCTTAGTTTTTTGTCTTCAAACTTAATAATAACCATTTGCTACTTAAGAATGATAAACATAATTACAATGCTAAACATTTTTCAGGTGCATCTACTGTAATAACATAGCCTTCTTTTTACTTCCAATATATTCTAAAATGTCCATATCATCTAAGGTTAGGATCTCAGTTGTAGGAAAAGTAGATGTAGAGTTAACGTACACAATGTTCGCATATGAGTTGGTGAAAAGAAAAAATAAACATGATTGCAACTTCAATATCGACCCCAAAAAAAAGAATTACAACTTCCATGCATTTGTTATGGTTTTAAACTCATGCATTACCTAACAGCTACTAATTGGCAATGTATATGACTATACCTAAGTACTCTTTTGGATGTTATGATAATAGAGTGAGCATTGTTCTTTTTTTTGCTGGGTTAGAAATATGAATAATGAATTACAGTGCATCAGTGAAGGCTTGCAGCCTAATGGCATGTATGATGGCTTTTTAGTAAGATGCTGGCTCCAAATATGATATTGGACTAGGTTCAAAACTTCCATCTCCTTTATAATTATGGAAAGCATAACAGTAGGTCCTAAGATCTCCTCAAATTTCATTTGAGAGAATATATACCTGATGTTTATCTTCAAACTATGATAACAACACCTAGATAATGTTGGGTGCAAAATTATATTTGATATAGGAGGACAATCATTGATAAAAATGGAGATGGGAGAGAGAGGAAATTAATATAAATTATCTCATTATATATAAAAATTGATCTAAATACAAACAATTGACTGAAGGTCCTTTTTATAATACTCATTGGCGGTTTAAAAAAATATTTAAGCTATGAAGGGTACAATACAACTCCAGTGCATATCAACCTGGACATCTAGAATTATCTAGGAGATAAATTCTTACTTATTCTAACTTGCTCTAGAATCAACTTCATCACAGCAAGGTAATTTCCAACAGGAGTAGTGAAAAAACTTGAATATGATAACTTTGACAAGTCAAAGTATGGTTGTCCTTTACTTAATTAAGAAGGAAAATTTTCACGGCCTCTTATTAATGTAAAAAGTAATTGCAAATTATTATTTGAACACTCCCTCTTAATTTGCAATTTTATAACTCTTTCTAAATTGCTCAAATTTTTCTGCTGGTACAGCTTTTGTAAATATATCTCCGAGCTGCTCCTTTGCGTTGATAAATTCAAGTTGGATTTCTACTTCTTGTACCAATGTCCTAATATAGTGATGCCTTAACTTGATATGTTTTGTCCTTCCATGAAATACTGGATTCTTCGTCATGACAATAGTCGACATATTATCACAATGAATAATTGTAGGGGCATCTTGGGCTTGATTTAGGTCTGCTAAAATTCTTATTAGTCATACTGCTTCACATGCTGCATCTATGGTTGCTATATATTCTGCTTCAGATGATGACAATGATACTGTTTTTTGCTTCTTTGAAGACCAAGAAATAATATTTGATCCTAAAGAAAATACATATTCAGATGTACTTTTTCGATCATCAATTGATCCAACCCAGTCATTATCTATATATCCAACAAGCTTGAATTCTTTTTCTTTCACATAATGAATACCATAATTTTTTGTTCCCTGTAAATGTCGCAATATTCTTTTGGCTGTTGCATAATGTAACTTGCTTGGATTTTGCATAAATCTTGAAATCAAACTAATCGGTAAACAATATCCAGCCTTGTATTTGTCAAGTAAATCAATGACCCAACTAAACTTCTATACATCTTCCTATCAACTTTTGGTGCTCCATCTTCCATCTATAATTTCTCATTTGTTGCAAGTTGTGTGGCAATTGGCTTGCAATTATTCATTTGATATCTCTTCAACAAATCATTCAAATATTTTTCTTGAGAAATAAATATTTCTCTTTTAGACTGATAAACTTGAATTCCAAGAAAATATTTCATAAGACCCAGATCAGTCATCTCATATTCTTTCATCATTGCCACCTTAAACTCATCCAACATGGATTGACTTGTACCTGTATAGATCAAGTCATCCACATACAAACATACAATAAGAAAATCATTTATACCTTCTTTTTTGATGTAAACTGAAGGTTCACTTTGACTCCTTTGAAAACCATTTTTCTGGAAATAGCAATCAATTTTGCTATTCCATGCTCATGGTGCTTGCTTTAATCCATATAACGCCTTATATAGGTGATACACCTTATCTTCTTTGCCTTTGATAATATATCCTTCAGGTTGTTCTACATATATCTCCTCTTGCAATTCTCCATTTAAGAATGCTGATTTAACATCTAGTTGATATATTGGCAATTCCATCTGTGCAACTAATGCAAGAACAATTCTAATTATCTCCATCCGTGCAACTGGTGCAAATGTTTCATTGAAATCAATACCAGGTTGCTATGAATATTCTTTTGCAACAAGATGAAATTTATGCTTCTGGATGGAACCATATTCTCTATATTTGGTCTTGTAGACCCATTTTAATCCAATAACTTCCTCATCTTTTGGAAGATCAACAAGCTCCTAAGTATGATTCTTTTCAATAGTTGCAATCTCATCATCCATGGCCTTTCTCCAAATTTCCTCTTTTGTAGCTTCTTCATATTTTTGTGGTTCACAAGTGAAAAATGCAAATTCACAAGATTCATAAATATCACGTAAAGAACGTACCTTTCTTATTGGAATTTTTGATTCTGGATAAAATTCTAGTGAACCGTATAGTGTTGATGTGCTTGGAATATCAGGATTGCTTGGTTTTGAACTTAATTGAGGATCTGGTTGTATAACATTAGATCCTAGAGGCATAATTCTTTCCATAATTAGAGATTTCTCTTTCCAATCCCATGTACCATCTTCATCAAATATAACATCTCTTGAAATAACCAACTCATTTTTCTCTGGATTGAAAAGGCGATATCCTTTAGTTTCATCACTATAAACAGTGAAAATATACTTTTCTCCTTTCTCATCAAAATTTTCTCTCTTTTGTGATGGAATGAGAGAATATGCTAGACATCCAAAAATCTTCAATTGATTAACTAGAGGTTTTCTTTTATACCAAGCCTGATAAGGAGTTTTAGTTAACACAGCTTTTGTAGGTGATCTGTTCAATATATAGACTGTTGTATTAACTGCTTCAACCCAATAACTATTTGGAAGTCCTTTTGTGTTAGCATACTTTTAGCCATCTCCACAATCGTGCGGTTCTTCCTTTCTATAACGCTATTTTGTTGAGGAATATGTTGTAAAGTTAGCTGCCTTTTAATTCCAACATCTTTGCAATAATTTTGGAATTCATGTGATGTATATTCACCTCCATAATCAGTTCTCAAAATTTTCAACTTATATCCACTTTGCCTTTCAACCATAGCTTTAAATTTAAGGAAAGTGGCGAATGCTTCTGACTTTTGCTTCAAGAAATATATCCACATCATCCTTGTATAATCATCAACAAATAAAATGAAATACCTATTGCCATTCGAAGATAGTGTTCTAGTTGGTCCAAATATATAAGAATGAACCAACTCCAATGGAACTTTAGCTCTATAAGATTGCTTTGGAAATGGCAATCGATGCATTTTGCCATAAACGAATCCTTCACATACCTTCTCAGGAGATGAAATAATTGGCAAGCCAATCACCATATTTTTCTTCTTCAATAAATGAAGTCCCTTAAAATTTAGGTGGCCATAACTTAAATTCCATAAGTGTGACTCATCATTTTTCACACTTTGCAAAGCATATTCTTCATTAAGAGGTATAGATAATGGAAAAAACTTTATTTAGACTCATCTTTACTTTTGCAACAATACAATTCTTCTTCTTATTAGTAATAATGCATTCACAATTATCAAAATTGGCCATATAACCTCTTTGAACCAATTGACCAACACTCAATAAATTTTGAGTCAACTTAAGGACTTAATGAACATCATAAATCAATTTGGAGTTACCTTGCTTTGTATTAACAGCAATAGCTCCTTTTCCCATAATGCGTGGTAATATTGACTGACTAACCCCTTGTTGTATGAAAGACAATGCTTTGGCATCTTTCATGGCATTTTCTTTATGCTCTTTACGTTGAGGTACTGTCTAGGTTGCTTTTACCTCTGGACTAGTAATAGCGGTATCATAACCTTCCTCAACAATATCCCACAAATCTTGTGAGATAAATAATGTCTTCATCATCGTGCTCCAAATATCATATTTTTCACCAATAAAAAGGGAACATCTTGTTGGGAAAAATTGAATGCGGCATTATTGCTTGTTGATGCCATTGCAAAAGTTTATGTATATAGTGTCTAAGTGTTTGGATATGTGTATAAAAAAAAAAAAAGTTTTGGCTCTGATACCAAAAATATGTTGGGTGCAAAATTATATTTGATATAGGAGGACAATCATTGATAAAAATGGAGATGGGGGAGAGAGGAAATTAATACAAATTATCTCATTATATATAAAAATTGATCTACATACAAACAGAGGACCGAAGGTCCTTTTGATAATACTCATTGGCGGTTTAAAAAAAATATTTAAGCTAGGAAGGGTACAATACAACTACAGCACATATCAACCTGGAAAGCTAGAATTCTTTAGGAGATAAATTATAAAGGTAAGTTTGAAAAGTCAAATTCTTTAACAATTTGCAGCTAACATTCTTACTTATTCTAACTTGCTCCAGAATCAACTTCATCATGGCAAGGTAATTTCCAACAGGAGTAGTGAAAAAACTTGAATATGATAACTTGGACAAGTCAAAGTATGGCTGTCCTTTACTTAATTAAGAAGGAAAATTTTCACGGCCACTTATTAATGTTAAAAAATAATTGCAAATTATTATTTCAACAGATAAATTATTTCCTCACCTATGTTAAACGGTTTTTTTAATTTTTTTTTCACCACTTCCTCGGCATGCACAACAAAAGCCACGGATTCTTGCCCATAAAATTTAGAATTAGTAAATAGTTAACGAAAGAATAGATAGTAGAAGCAACTAGAATTCATGTTGATGTATTATAGTTCCTAGGAAATGTGATAATTCCTTATATATCTGAAAAGCTAATACGGTAGAAGTAGATATTAGGTCGTTTTTGGCCTGTAATCAATTGATGGTTTGTTTTGCTTGTAGTGATTTGGGATACAACTTGCTCGACGGCCCTATACCTGAGTTGAAGGGCTTGGTGAACCTCGTCTCATTGTAAGTATCATCATTTTCAAAATTATGAAAATGAATGTTGCAGTATAATAAAAAAGATATGAGACAAAGAAAGTTATTTAATGTTCTGTATAGGGTTTAGATTGTAATGGCCAATCAGCTGGGTGATATAATCAAACAATAGCTTAATGAGTGCATAAGCAAGTGTAAAGTTTAGTAATTTTAACAATGTATGATTTTCTCATAACAATGCTCCCATGTCTCTGCTGTATGCTTTGCCGGCCTTTTTTTGCAGGTCATTAACTGTGAATCGGCTAAGTGGCTCGATACCTAATGCGTTGGGAAAGGAAATTCTCAAGCTTGAGTACTTTTATCTAAGATAATGCTTAGATCTCTAAACTCGCCAGAGAGCTGCAAAATACTTCTAAGACCTCTTAGCTTTTATTGTCATTTTATCCATTGCCTATTAAAAAGGTGTACTCCTTAATTGTATGGTTGAACAACTAGTTGTCTTCCTCGTAGCTAACCACATTAATTCTCCACTTGGGATTAACATCTACTGCAAAAGCCATGAGGAACTACCAATCTTTTATTATAGGAACAAGTTACAAACCCTAAACTTCTTAGAAAATCAAATTACTCTCTATTATAGTATCTGAAACAATTCATGAACTTGGAAGTAAAACCATAGAGGGCAATCCTTGTCACATATGTCACATATGACATTGGAAACATCCCTCTAGCATACATCCCAACTAGTTCTAGCAACTTTCACAACTTTTGCCTTTGCCTACCTATATAAAACTAGTTTCTCTACAAAGTGCAAGGGATATGCTTTCAAATCTCATCAACCTATTAGAAGCAAGTCATAGCTCATAGTACCATGACTTAGCTATTGCCACACTGCTAATTGATTTACTCTTATTGTACCATACTTGACATTGATTCTACCGAAATGTGACTCGTTTACTTATAATAAAAGTAGAACATAGGCATTTGGACTTTCCTCTAGAACAACGACTATTGAATATCCATCTAAATCTAGCAATGAAACTATTTGTGCATTGCCTCTTGATCCCATTCATAGTCTAATTGTCCATTGTTTTAGAGCACATCAAGATTATCATGAATCCTCTACAATCCTCTTTATCAATATCTTTAGCACATCACTACTACTAGAGCTTAGTAGTATAGTTATCCATTGCTGCGCCTAGGTCCCATTTGCCATAAGTTAAATCATGTCTTCATCAAATAGCAACCTTAATGGTTGATGGCAATATAGTTATAGCCATTCACCTAACTATGCCATTTGGGTACCCTTGTCTTAATTGGTTATAGCCCTCACATGCCTAATTCAGCTAATGCTTTGCAGAATCATGGTCTTGCATCACCCTTTACACGTTTCTTTTCGTATCCATGCTCCAAAAGATTGATTTTTTGTGGAAATTTGAGATAGAAACTAAACATTATATATTATTGATCTTGTAATTTTTGCGTAAAAAGAAAGTAGAGCTGAAAAATGAATATCTATACCATATTAGATCAAAACTTTTGCGTCATGTGGTTAAGAAAATTAACTAACTATAGCGTTATTTGCATAACAATCCGAGATAATCATGCTTAGTTTTTTGTCTTCAAACTTAATAATAACCATTTGCTCCTTGAGAATGATAAACATAATTACAATGCTAAACATTTTTCAGGTGCATCTACTTTAATAACATAGCCTTCTTTTTACTTCCAATATATTCTAAAATGTCCATATCATCTAAGGTTAGGACTCGGTTGTAGGAAAAGTAGATATAGAGTTAACATACTCAATGTTTGCATATGAGTTGGTGAAAAGAAAAAATAAACGTGATTACAACTTCAATATCGGCCCCCAAAAAAAAAAAAAAAAAAAAAAAAAAAAAAAAAAAAAGAGATTACAACTTCAATGCATTATTTATGGTTTTAAACTCATGCATTACCTAACACCTACTAATTGGCAATGCATATGACTATACCTAAGTACTCTTTTGGATGTTATGATAATAGAGTGAGCATTGTTCTTTTTTTTGCCGGGTTAGAAATATGAATAATGAATTACAGTACATCAGTGGAGGCTTGCAGCCTAATGGCATGTATGATGGCTTTTCAGTAAGATGCTGGATCCAAATATGATATTGGACTAGGTTCAAAACTTCCATCTCCTTTATAATTATGGAAAGCAAAACAATAGGTCCTGAGATCTCCTCAAATTTCATTTGAGAGAATATATACCTGATGTTTATCTTCAAACTATGATAGCAGCACCTGGATAAATTATTTCCCCTCCTATGTGAAACGGTCTTTTTAATTTTTTTTTTTCACTACTTCCTCGGCATGCACAACAAAAGCCACGGATTCTTGCCCATAAAATTTAGAATTAGTAAATAGTTAAAGAAAGAATAGATAATAGAAGCAAATAGAATTCATGTTGATGTATTATAGTTTCTAGAAAATGTGATATTCCATGTATATCTGAACAGCTAATACGGTAGAAGTAGATATTAGGTCGTTTTTGGCCTGTAAACAATTGTTGGTTTGTTTTGCTTGTAGTGATCTGGGAAACAACTTGCTCGTCGGCCCTATACCTGATTTGAAGGGCTTGGTGAACCTTGTCACATTGTAAGTATCATCCTTTTCAAAATTATGAAAATGAATGTTGCAATATAATAAAAAAGATATGAGACAAAGAAAGTTCTTTAATGTTCTGTATAGAGGCTAGGGTTGGGTTTAGATTGTAATGGCGGATCAGCTGGGTGATATAATCAAACAATAGCTTAATGAGTGCATAAACAAGTGTAAAGTTTAGTAATTTTAACAATGTATGATTTTCTTATAATAAAGCTCCCATGTCTCTGCTGTATGCATTGCCGGCCTTTTTCTGCAGGTCATTAACTGTGAACCGGCTAAGTGGCTCGATACCTAATGCGTTGGGAAAGGAAATTCTCAAGCTTGAGTACTTGTATGTACTTCCTTAGTTCTAGTTTAATTAGTTTAGAAGTTAATTTTAGTAAAAGAATTTGTAAGTATGTGAAAGCACTTCATATAATATCTTTGTTAACGAGTGGGTCTTGGCCATACTAGAACACACAAAGTTTAGCCATATGGTTGAATGGAGAGAAGCTTTTTTGCTGTCTACACTATAATACGTGAAAAACACGGATGATAATTATTCTAAAAACCATTTATTTTATCAATGTAGGTGTAAAATTTTATTAGCACATACACACTTAATAAACCTTTTTTAAATATAATAACTTTCAATATTGTATTTTGGCTTGCTGAAAGATTTTTAACAATGGCCATTGGAGTACTCATTAACAAATCACTAAAATACTTTTTAAAGTTTATTTACCGCCCAATATATATGCTTAAAGGTTTTATTATTTTTGTTTTGTGTGGTTCATCCAAAGAGATTTGTCCGAAAACCAACTCACGGGGTCACTTCAGCAACAATTAGGAAACCTGAGAAATTTGACATTCTTGTGAGTACTATGAACATATATTTTATTTGCGGCATTAAATATTATATCTCTTGCATTGTGAATTACGTTTCTTCACTGATTTCGATAAATTATTATATACAGCGATGTTGGATCTAATTATCTCACAGGGGAGATTCCCACAACCATGTTTGATCAACTGTATTCTCTTGAGTACTTGTAAGTTGATCATGTGTTTTCTTTCCACTTATCCGTTTCCATGGAATAATTATGCAAATGAGATTCACATTTTTTTTTTTAAATTCTTCATGTTTCGATTTTATCATTTTTTTTTCCACGTCAAAGAGCGTTACTTCTAGAATATCATAATCCAGATATCTTATATTATATTTTGTAAATAAATAATAATAAATATAGGCTTGCAAAAAATATATGAATATTATTATTGGAATGGAAGTTAAAGTTGGAATGACAATTAGAAGGAGAGTGACACTATTGTAGAAAGAGGGCTAAATTGACAAATCTATTATTAAGTGCACATTCTGATAGGAACTTACTAAGTGAATGCATGTTGGACTGCACTCCTTAAAAAATATTATAATTCAATTGGCACTAAGTGCTTCCCATTTCATAAAAGCTATTTTTTTAAACCACTCTCAGATCCAGACACATAAATTTTACACACATATAATCTATTAGATAACCTAAAAAACCATCTTCGTATCCAAAATTAATTAAAATTTTATATTACATTCTTTATTATTTTAGCAACAGAAAAACTATCCCAATTTTTTTTTTAATTCTATAAATAATCTAAGAATAATAGGGCTTATTGTTTTCACACATGCTACGAGTGTCGCTGCTACAGGTAGACTCTAGAATAAAGCCCAGGCCAACATGGATGCAAGACACTGAAGATTGAACAATAAACTGACTTGACAGTTACACGTATGTGCAACAAAATTAACTATAAAAATCTATTGCAAAAATATATATAAAGGGTAAATTGCATAAAAAAAAAAAATATTAACGTTTGAGGTAATTTTATTTGAGATATCATCGTTTTAAATAAGTAAAAGGAAGAATTAAAGTTTTGTATAGTAAGTCAAACAAGATATTAATATTTTACAAAATATTTTATTTAAAATATCAATATTTGTTTTTTTATTAATTTTCTTCAATTTTTCTCAATGATATCTTATTTGACCTACTTTGTAAAATATTGATTTTTTTTTTAAACTCTTAAAATATTGATACTTTAAGAGAAATTAGTCCTAAACGTTGATACCTTCTTATCATACCTTCTTATATATATAACTTACCCTACATGTAACTAGTACACAGAAGAAGTAAAAAGGGTTTGAGAGTCACAACCCACAAAATTAGACGTCCCTTCTGTCTATTTATTTCTTGGGCTTCTAATAACCGTGCTCAAAAAGATTACCTATTCCAAATACACCAGCAAACATCACTGATATCAAACATTCCAGTAATAGATCCAATGAAATAATAAACAGAATATGCACAATACGGTAAAGGAATTACGGATAGTCGAAATTTAGGGCTTGTAATACCAGTACGCACAATCGAAAGAAGAGAGAGAGCGAGGATTTTAAGTGGCCCAATGAGAATCATCTGCCCAAGAATATTAGTCCAAAGGAGAAATAGTGTCAAAATAAGTA
The DNA here is from genome assembly GCA_024138025.1 of Combretum micranthum. Classification (NCBI taxonomy): domain Eukaryota; kingdom Viridiplantae; phylum Streptophyta; class Magnoliopsida; order Myrtales; family Combretaceae; genus Combretum; species Combretum micranthum. Next base: position 147,700 of record JAMXBD010002158.1, on the reverse strand, counting down.
GTGGGCCTAGCTTTGATAGTGTCTTCTAATGGCATCAATCCCTAGTATATCTATGTTTATTTGTAATCTCATACATCACTTTTTGAGAGTGTACCATGCTTCGTTCCAGCTTATTGTCTTAGATGACAAATATAGAATTGTTAATTTTCTTCATTTACCCTTTTTATATGAGATTTAATTCTAATTTCTTCTTGAACTGCTCATTGCAGTGGAGTTTATGGAAACAACATGAATGGTAGCATTCCTAGCGGCATCACAAACTCGGCAAGCCTCGAGCAATTGTAATTTCCTTAACTTATGTTCATTTTAAAATGTTCAAGGTGTTTAAGATGAGTACCCTATCATCACATGCGCCCACCTTACTTTTGATTACAGAAAGATATTCTTTATAAAATTAATCTGGATTCTAAAACATTGCATAATAGGTAAAAATAAAAAGGAAACAAAAAAAAAAAAAAAAAAAAAGAGAAAATGTGTTACCTAGATTTTATGTGAAAAACTCCAAAAAAGAAAAGAGAGAGAGGGAGAGAGAAAGAAAACCATAGGAATAGGAAATACCCTTGATACAAATGCAAACCTTTTACTCATTTCTTGATTCAAAGCATCATCCATGTAGCATCTATAAAAATGCAAACCTTCATACATGAATAGGAAATAGCCTTGATACAAAGAAACCGCGGATCTTCGTGCGAACAACAACCTTTTACCCATTTTGTCACCTAAGCACTCTTTCAAACGAGTCTCATATAAATTGAAAACACAAATTCAATAAATTTCCACCTTCATTGGATATAGCACAATTTCAATAAACACACTCATATGCACTCGTAACGTCTGCAATGAAGCTCTTATAATTAAATCCTGCAGACAGCTTTCTCTAGGCTCTCTAGTGTACTATACGTACATATCCGTGAGTTCTTATTGCCCTTTGCCCATATAACATTACTTGTCTACCATGATAACCATGCCGAAATATGACATTGACACTTGGGAAACCTCTTCATTCTTCTTTCCTAGCATGTCTTGAGCCATCATGTACCCCTTAGACCTCTTAGCTAAGCTCCACTTTCTACAATAGACTCTCTTCTCTTTAGAACTACTGACCTATATAATACCCAATTGAAGAAAATGGTACTTTACCCTTGCTTTGCCAACAATGTGCTTTCTCGTCATAGTTAATAGCTCAAAACCAAATCCTCTACCCCAAGATCAACCTCCTGTGTAGAACCACCAAAAATTATTGGCGAAAGAATAAGTTTACAAAATTGACTCATCTCATCATCACTAGACCTCCATGATCCTGATTATATCAAATCTTAATGTACTATAGTAACCAAATGATCCTTTTAGCTTAAAGATAAAACATTATAAGGATTGTGCATCTCATCTGACACCATGCAAGTCTGTTATGTAGATTGAGCTAGATTCCACCTACACAAATAATTTTCAAGCTCAGTTGTTTATCCTTCATTATAGAAGGATTGATATGTGCACTAATGTGGATAAAAAATGCATTTCGTTAATTCCTCTAATATTAGATTTTTAATTTAAGGTTTATGTATAAAAAGGGATATTTTTGTGGTTTTTAGGTTTTCATCGATTGGAAAAATAAATGTTATGAATAAAATAATTTATTAGATATGAATTATGAATAATAAAACAAAAATAGTTTTATATTTGAATTGCAAATTGATGGAACACTTGATTAGTCAAACACTTGCTAGTTGTTAAAAGAACCAAAATATTCTATTATCGAAGTTTGCCATATGATTATAGAAAATCACTCAATATTTGTTGATAATAATGAGACTGTAGTGTCTCAACAACAATGTCGATCAATGACATAAATTGATATAAAAGGAGGACTAGTAACTTTTAAATAATATATACAGTGGCTTATTTTCCTGGTGGAAAAATAGACCAAAGAGGCACATCTTTTGGCCTACTAAGGAAAAATATTCACCTAAAATGCTTCGCATCTAAACTTTGCTATATTTGGTCAAAAGAGACGAAAGTCGCCTAATTAAACCTATGACACCCTTACAAGATACCCTAGTAGTATGGATGTTTCATGTAACAAAGTGGAGTTAGAAACATTTGTATTAAATCATTTTAGGCTTTAAGAAAGGCACATGAGCATTGTACAACTAAAATGTCCTATGGCATGGACAGTTATTATGGGATCGATAAGTTATTTAGAATAAGAAATATTGCATACATATTGATCACAAACAAGAATTACATTACATACTACTTACAATGAGTTCTTAACTATTACATCAAAACTATACAAATATTGTTCTTAGATTGTTCTTTACACTAAATATTATACTCTTTCTGTAGTCTAAGTCTTGGTTCCTTTGCTAACTTATAACACTACCAACTTCTAAGTATAACTATATCCCAACAAATCTCTAGGAGAGTACCACAGCTTAGTGAATAACTATATCCCAACACTTATCAAATAGAATAAAATAAGTTTGTTTAACAAGAATATGCAATGCAACAATTAACCATATGTAATAGGTATAAACTTAGATAATCAGAATCCAAACAAGGTGTAGATTTATGCCCTCTCACCCGGATTTCTGAAATCATTCAATAAGTAATTCACGTCTAGGAGAGACTAAGAACTAAAGAAGGAGGAATATCATTTATCTTCTCCTTTTAGTTTATACTTAGGTGTCTTAGAACTCAACTTAACTTTAGAACTTGAAAACTCTACTAAGTATTAGATATTTCATGTCCATACCATAGGAGACGTTCCTTTGGTTGCCTACTTAGTTCTTATGGAATTGAACAAAATAGTGGTAACCTTATGTAGAACTAGAGTTTTATTTCTCATACTAGAAAAACTAAGCGTTACAAGAGAATCGAAATGCTAATATGTAAAGTGATTACCAATTATGACATTTGCACTTATGAAACCTCTTCATTCTTCTTTGCTAGCATGCCTTGAGCCATCATGTGCCCCTTGGACCTCCTAAGCTCCACTTTCTACAATAGACTCTCTTCTTTAGATCTACTAATCTATATAATACCCAATTGAAGAAAATAGTACTTTACTCTTGCTTTGCCAACAATGTGCTTTCTTGTCATAATTAATAGCTCAAGACCAAGTCCTCTATTCTAAGATCTATCTCTAATGTAGAAACACAAAAAATTACTAGCCCTAGCTGTAAGAATAAGTTTCTAACATTGACTCATCTCATAATCAAATGATCCTTTTAGCTTAAATAAAACATTATAGGGATTGTACATCTCATCTGACATCATGCATATCTATTTGTTACGTAGATTGATATGTGCATGAACGTGATCAGGTGTTTATTCTTCATTATAGGAGCATTGATATGTGCATGAACGTGGATAAAAAATGCATTCCATTAATCCCTCTAATATTAGATTTTTAATTTAAGGTTTATGGATAAAAAGGGATATTTTTGTGATTTTTAAAAAACAAATGTTATGAATAAAATCATTTATTCAATATGAATTACGAACAATAAAATCAAATTGGTTTTGATATTTTGAGTCACAAATCGATGTAACACTTGATTAGTCAAACACTTGCTAGTTGTTAAAAGAACCAAAATCTTCTATTATCGAAGTTCACCAGATGATTACAAAAAAAATCACTCAATATTCGTTGATAATAATGAGACCATAGTGTATCAACGACAATGTCAATCAATGACATAAATTGATACAAAAGGAGGATTAGTAACTTTTAATTAATATGTAGTGGCTTATTTTACTAGTGGAAAAATAGACAAAAGAGGCAAAAAAATTTACCTCAGTAGGTTAACAGCTCACTCTTTTGGCCTATTGAGGTGAAATATTCGCCTCAAATACTTTGCATCTAAAACTTTACCATATTGGGTCAAAAGAGGTGTAAGTCACCTAATTAAACCTGTGACACTCCCACAAAGTACCCTATTAGTATCTATGTATCATGTAACAAATTGGAGTCATAAACATTTGTATCAAACCATTTGAGGCTTCAAAAAAGGCACATGAGCATTATACATCTAGAATGCCTTGTGGCATAGCCAGTTATTACAGGATAGATAGGTTGTTTAGAATAAGAAATATTGCATACATATAGATCACATACAAGAATAAAATTACATACCACTTACATCGAGTTCTTAACTATTACATCAAACCTATACAAATACTGTCTTTAGATTGTTCTTTACACTAAATACTATACTCTTTCTCTAACTAAGTCTTGATTCTTTTGCTAACTTATAACAACACGAAAATCTGAGTATAGTTCATCTCTAATGATCCCTATAACAAACAAATCTATAGGAGGGTACCATAGCTCAATGAATAGCTAGATCCTAACACTTATCAAATGGAATCAAACAAGTTTCTTCAACAAGCATATGCAATACAACAACCAATCATATATAATAGGTACAAACTTAGATGATCGGAATCTAAACAGGATGTAGATTTATGCCCTCCCATCGTGGTTTTTGAAACCATTCAACAAGTAACTCACGTCCAAGAGGGACTAAGAGCTAAGGAAAGAGGAATATGATTTATCTTCTCCTTTTAATTTATATTTAGGTGTCTTAGAACTCAACTTAACCTTAGAATATAGAAACTCCACTAAGCATTGGTCATTTCATGTCAACACTACAGGCAACATTCCTTTAGGTGCCTACTTAATTCTTGTAGAATTGAACAGAATAGTGATAACCTTATATAGAACTAGAGTTTTACTTCTCTTATTGGAAAAACTAAGCATTACCAGATAAGTGAAATGTCTATATGTTATGTAACTACTAATAAATGCAGTTGATGCAGTCATGCAATAGATGTCCATTTAGTTAAATAATCGAATATGATTGAGTCTCATTATTCAATGACCAAACCAATCTTAGACAATTCCAAAATGCACATTTCATAATCATTATCACACAAATGTCTATCACTCTTGTTATTGGAATTCTTTCCAATCATTCAAGCATCATACAATATGCATTATTCCCATCTCCATACACAGCCAATTACCATTGTAAATAGAACTTATGTCACTATTTTACCTACATAAATAATATGAAAAGATCAAAGTTACTTATCTATGTATTTTTCCTTAGCTGTCGTAATAGTCTATGGGAAAATATTGATATGGATTTATAATTCCAATAAAATAGCAAATATACATTACTAAGTATATAACAAAATAGGAATTCCTATTAGTGTCTAAGTATCCTAGATTCATGTCATAATTTTCTCAGTTTATTTATTTTTAAGAAACTAGAAGGCACTATATGTAGGTAGATACGACAGTTTTGGTATGTATAGCAGATAGCAATCCTTGTAGGTCTTAGGGGTAATGCCCTAGAAAGCAAAATGAATTTGAAAATCTAGGTTTAAGAAATCTTTTAAAAAGAATTATAGTTTTAATCGCAAGATCCATCGCAAGCGTTGCTGTGACTGCGATTAAACTGAGCATTTGATCTCGGTTAGATAGGGCATTTGATCGTAGTTATTCCTATATCTCACAGCTTAAACCACAAGATCAACTATGGGCATGATCTAGGTCATGGTAAGAGCTATACACAAAATTCACTTCCCCTCTATTTCAATCATAGGCACTTAGTGTTAATCATGGCTTAGAACCGTGGGCACAACTTTGACCGTAATTTATTTTACAGGCAAAACAACGAACTCATTTTGCTTCACTTAGCAACCTAACTCCTCCTTAGACAGATCTATGGTTAAAGCACAACTAAAGATTGATTTAGTATAATTACTTTAAAGATACCTATATCTAAAGATTTACTAGTTAAATTTAAATCTATCGTTCTTTCGTTTAACTAAAGTTCAAGTATAACTAGTTAGTTTAGTTTTTCTCTATTCTTCTACATAAATTGTCATGTTGGTTTTATTAAGTAAAGTTATACTTGTTCATAGGTTTTCAGCAAATATATTACAACTCTAGACATAGACAAATTTTTAGAGTAAGTATGTACACGCATTTATTATTTCTTAGTACGTTTAGTTTAGTTCATTAACCTAGAATATCTACTAAACTTAGTGTTTTACTCCAAAAAAACAAAATGTGCATGTATACTTGTGTATTTGTTAAAAATAAATTACTATAACTTTAAAAATAAACTTACCTTAGTTGAATTGATGTGTTCAATATGAATGCTTTACCTACTTTTTCAAAATATGTTAGAAGTAGTGTTGGTGAAGTGATTTTTAAAAAATTTTCTGATGCTGAAGGTGAGAATTTGGAGAAGTTGATTATGTTTTAGTAGTCAACTTAGATAAAATGGAAAAGAGGGTTTCATGGTAAAAATGGTAGCAAAAGAAGTTTATGTTTATCCAGTTTTGTGTTTAATAAAAGACATATTGTACCAATTATAGTAAATTATATTAGTATAGCAAATTTTAAAAATCTTTTGTATTTATCTTCTAGTGGTGATAATGTCCAGCTGGTGTAAATCTTAAATTTTCAGCTACTTCTTTTCAAAATAAGATAAATTTAGTTTGAAAATGTCATCTCAAAAATTAATGAGGAAACTTTATGAAAATTGGACAAGATTGCCATCCTTAAGTGTTTTACGGTAAACACATTTCACTAGGTATTTGGACAGTTTTGAAAGAAATTTAAGTGTAGATTGTGAGAATTAAAGTCCATAATGTATATAAGACGAAAATTTATTATATTAGATAGATATTAATTAATATATAAATAAATTATTAATTATTTCAAGACAGTAAAATCAAAGACAAAATTTAAGTTTCATCTCTCATAAAAGAATAGATTTTAAATTAATATTTAATGTTTTATATTTTATGCAATTTATTTTTAAGATATCATTAACTATCCAATATACACTAATGATTTATGGGTCCACACTATATGTTTATATAACTATATTAGTAAAATTTTATTTATGTCATGTAATCTTGTCTTTGGTATCTTTCATTTTTCTAGAAATTTAATTTCCTAATGTCTAAAATTAAGTTAAGAAAAACCTCAGGGATTATCGACAAGACTTAATAACAGTGACCAAATTAGAGATCTGGCTTAATAAGCTCAAAATAGAACTAGTTTTTCCACTCTTGTCCTTACTCAGTTGTCTCATGTGTAAAAAGTAGACACAAACAAGGTATTTCAAGCACTTTTAAGCTTCATTTAGCATTAATAGACGTTTTAGGACTTAAAATGCCTTAAGTATATTTCTTAAGAGCATAGGCTCCTTTATACAGAACATCGACATTCTTTGTTCTTTAAGAGCTTAGGACTTCTCTAAGCCCACTTCTAAGTTTATTCCATTAGTTAACAAGAATGCTTATATATTAGTCGTTAGAACATTTGGAGCGATCTTAATACCATTTGTAACATCTAATCTCAATTGTTCATCTCAAAGCTATTTGATGGTCTTCTCATTAGCCACGCCAAAAGCATTAGCAAACTTTAAACAAATAGCAAAGTTGTATCATAATACCTCTATGAAAGATCAAAATACATAATCAAATTGGTCTTAATATAAGGTTAAGAGATGACATGATATTTATAAGTTTCATAACTATATAAGTTTTGGGTTATAGCAAAGAAGGAATTAGGTGGTTGGCATAATCTATAGATGAGGAGTGAGTAGAACTTGAAAAGAAAGCCATAATTGTAATCTATTCAAATGTGACTAATAGTGTTTTACAAGAGATACTGGTGGATAAGATGGCAACTGATAATGGAAGAAATTGGAAGTTCTATGTATGATTAATTTTCTTGCAAATTGGCTAGTAACGCAATGGGTAAATTAAGGTTTATCATGATTCGTTGAATAGCATACAATTGCCGAAGTGTTATCCTCAAAAGCTTATTGATTTTAGGAATACTAAGTCTAATGGAATAAAAAAAAATCGAGAATCTATGCAAGAATTCGAAATTGGAGGAAAAAGAGTAATGTTGGATTTGAAATTTTACTGAAAATATAATATATGACTATCCGTTTGCCCTAGAGCATATGATATAAGCAGAATTAAAGCTGCCAAAAATAGAAACCTAAAAAACTATCAAAAATAGAAAAATCCAAAAATTTTATGGCAAAAAGTACATGAAAAGACAAAACTAATTCCATAAACAACATTAAAAACATATGTGCCTATGAAGAGTTATATTGAATTTAAAATCTACCAAAAATACCAAAGAATGGCCATTTAACAGGCCTAGCTCATTGCTAATAGCAGTGACTTCTTGGAGTTAGCTCATTTCCTCCAATATAGGATCTTTAGATCACTTAGCGATAAAAAAACCAGTTTCTGTCCCACTTTTTTAGGTATATGCTTACCACTATCTGTCACGCCCCGAGGGTATTCTAGTAATAATAATCAAGAACCACTTGATTATCATTATTAGGTTACCTTCTAGGAGTGACATGATTTTCAAAAACAGGATCTTTTAGTTGCTTGGAGGGAATAAACAAACATATATAAGATGTAAATTAGTAAACAACATTATACAAACTTCTATATTATAGATCATAAGCTTCAGAATTCCTTACCACTTTAACTGATGCTTCCAATGCACATTACATGCACCCTAAGACTATTACAGATATAGATATTCTAATTCTATACTAAACTTTAGACTTCTGGCTTCTAGTCTCTTACCGGGACCATGCTCCTGCAGTAATGAGCCACGGTCGCAGAGTGAACCTGAAAGGACTGTGGGAGTGTGAGCTAAAACACGAGCTCAGTGAGTAATCAGAATTTATTACACATACACACAAGTTATTTAACAATCATATGAAATGCAGCAATCACACAAATGAACATTACAAGTTTGGATAATCCGGAATCCAAACAGGATGAAGATTTACGCCCTCCCATCGGGGTTGAAGGATCACAATCTATGGTCCACCTACCCAGGAGATACTTTAAGCTTTCAGGAAATAACAATCTCAATTTAGTTATCTCTTTATACTTATCATGTTCATTATTTATTTCCTGTTTAGCTTTAGAAACTCCATTAAGTGTTAGTTATTCTCAAGTAATACCATAAGCGGCGTCCTTCATTTACCATGTAGTTCCTATGGTATTAACAGAACAAAAGTAATCTTGCAATTAACTACTAGCTCTCTGGCCTAGATAATTCAAGCATTACCAGAGATCCGAGAATCTAACACGTAGTAGGCTACCACTTACTCAATGCTTTTTATGCATAGTATGTTATGCATGATTATTTTTCCATTATGGTACCAGTAGTTATTAGTCAATTTAGGGGTGATCAACCAAAACAGACAATTCATTATAAACCACAAACATTATCTAGATACAGGCAATTGTGTTATCACTTGATTTAGAGTGACATGGCAATCAATGGAATACAATCCACAACTTTCATATTTTAAACAGATCATCAATTTTCATTATCTTTTTATTGAAAGTTCACTACTAGTACAAGCACAACCAATGTAATAAACTGAATCACTCACCTGCCCATCCTAGTTAATCGTAGTAATCTTCAGGTAGGTCCTCCCCAATACCCGAGTCACCTATTGAGATAGACAACATAAAGATTAAAATTCCTAGACTATATAATTTAGTTTCTATGAATACTTAAACGTCCTAATGGTAGGTTGGGTATTTGTTTTATTTTTAACTACTTCTTTTTGAGATAGCTCTAAGTTTTAAATCCTGATACTCACAGTTTTATTGTATTGGTTCTGTCTGGATATGTGATTCGATCAAATGGGGTATTTGAAAAGTTAATAACTTCATTGATTCATTTTTATTGCCTAAATATATAAATTTTCTTTTAAATTACCCACTAAATTTTTCTTATAGACTATAGATACTTCTATACTCACAAATTTGGAGTATTTAGATTTCCATTGTTATCTGTTTTCATATAGCTATTCTAGTATATACTTAATATTTACTAACTCATAATTTATACATATATATATCTTGTTATGAAAACATTTTTACTAATAAAAGAATTTATTAACTTAATAATAACTATTTTTGAATTTATTTTCCCTTTTTCAAAAAACGTAAAAACATTAATAATTAACATCAATAATAGTATTAAAATAATTATACTATCAATAATACTAAAAACAACAATAATAACAATAATAATAATAATAATAATAATAATAATAATAATATAATAATAATAACAATAATGAATAATAATAATAACAATATTAATAAATATAATAATAATTCAATTTCCGAAAATAAATTGGAGGAAATAATTACATTACAAAAATTATACTAATGATCTTATGTTAAAGTAATTTTGGTCTTACCTTCATATTATTTTTAATAATATTTTCGAAAATTTAACAAAAATTCTTTTAATAATAAAAAGATTATTAATAATTATAATTAAAAAGTTATTATCGAAAATTATTTACTTAAGTAATTTATATTTCAAAACTCCTTTTTGGATTAATAATAATAATTAAGTATTAAAACATTCTACATTTAATAAAGTTAAAAATAATTTTGTTTTTGAATTTAAATAAATAAATAAATAAAATTCGGATTTACTATTATATATTATTATTACTATTCCAGAAAATGAATAAATGCAGGAAAAATATTAAAATTCCAGAATTATTATATTAATATTTATTATATATATATATTTATCAGAATCGTTTTCCTTTTCTTCTTTTTCTTTTTTTTTTTTTAAATTGGCCGAGAGGTACACGGGGTGTACACGCCCGTGTACCCAGCCCGTGCTCATCGGGGAGCACTGTTCATCGTCTTCCCCGATGAGCCGCGGCGAATTCCAGCGAATCCCGACGTTAGAACGTCGGGATTTTGGTTCTAAACTACTCCTAGGAACATTAGAAGCTTAAATATCCAAGAAAAACTGAATTCAAACAACATGTTCCTCAAGAAATCGGATCATCAAGCTCGGCTAGGGTTTGGAAAGATTACCTTCGTCGTGACGTTCCGATGAAATTCGAAGCTTCCAGCTACCTTGGTTAGCTTCCTAAGATGTCTAAGAGTTAATAGCAATCCTTAAAACTCAAAGAAAATTCACGGAATAACATCTCTTACCTCGAGCTCGTTTTCCACGCGTTTCCTAGGGTTTCTGTTCGAAATTTCGAACTGGGTTAATGCGATGGTTTAAAAATCGATTCCAGGCTTTGTTCGACTCCTAATAAGCTAAGGATGAGTTCTGGAAGGTTTGAGAATTTTTGGGAATCGTTTGCTTCTTCAACCGAGCTCGTTCGCATATATATATACATATAACCTAGCAGAATGTTCCAGCCGTGTTCCTCCTTCATTTTGAACGAAATTGCTCTTGTTTTGTTGTCCATTTAGCCCTTTGTCTGATTGTCATTAAGGCTGAGATGATTTGTCACGTTTTTATTTGCTTTGAAGAAGATTGGCATTGACTTTAACACAAATAATGAAGGAAATTCGGCTCACCAAATTCTATGAAATCTCAGCCCTCCAACATATGCATAATTCGTCTCCAGCAAGCCAGGATATATATATATATAATAGTTAACTATTATTTAGTTAAGTTTTCGGGTAGTTTAATACAATATTAGGGTATATTTTAGCTTATATATGTAAGTATATATATACAAAGGTCTTTAATGAATCCTATGAAGTGTTTAGTTTAACAAAAAGTACAAATTTAAACTTTAATAATACGTATCTAATTGTTTAAGAACAATTTATCCCACGCGATTTGAGTTTGAAAAGCTTTTCGGGTCAATTTTTGTTTCAGACTCCAAGGGCTTTAGAAAACCCTAATTTGGTTATTGGTATGATTCAATTCTATATTTGAAGTCTAGATTTCAAGTTATATATCAATTTATGTTTTTATTGGGTATTTATAATCCTAACAGTTTATCCTAAGAACACAATTTTCCAACTACAACTCTATTGAACCATTTAAGTAATAAAGCTACTAATATATAGGCTATACTAGTTATACATTTTAGATTTGGATACTCACTATGAAATCTTATCAAAGTAGTTTACTACTATCTAATAATCTCAAATTTTAGGGTTTCAATGCAAGTATAGGTTCATTACTATACCTTGGTTTAATTCCAAAGCTCTATTGAATACTAAAATAATCACTTGGTATTCATAATTAGGTTTTCCTATATATTCTGTCTGTTTGACAAAGATTCGGGTTTAGGATTGGAAGTTTCCTTTGATCAAAACCTGAATTATTAACTCAGAATACTAAATCTTGTTTTTGGAATCACTTGAGGTCAAAAAGTTCCTTTTATAAATCTATGAGTCCTAAACCGATCAAGTTTAAAGTATCTATCTAATTAGAGTTTCTAATTAATTCTTAAGGTTACTAGTCAACCCATAATTTCTAATCTAGGGTTGTATCATATAGTGGAAGTTTCGGGGTTTACATTATCTCTACCTCATTAGCTAGTATCGAAGCATAGAGTGTACATTTTTTAAACAATTGACAGGTTATCTATAAGATAGGATATATTAACAATATGAAAAATTTTAATGCTAAGGTTATGCTTAAAGAATAGCAATGATTTTGTTGCATTATGTTAATTATAAATTGAAGAACACCATGATCTTCAGTAAGGAAGGTTTGGTCCTAGAAGAGAGAAAACTTGATTATAGACAATTTAGACTGCAAGAAGAAATGTATAGGTAATGAGGTTATAGGAAGTCTAATTTTTCAAGATTGATGAGCTTGTAGGAGTAATAATTTCATAGGGAGATCTTCAAAGTTGGTTAATTTTTGTTTCCATTGGAAACATAAGGGTAGAGTGCCTTATAAGGCACAATAGGTTGCAGATGCAAAAGGATAGAGGTGAAAATATCAATGATGTCGTAGTTTAAGAGAGAGAGAGAATTGTGATTTGTTACTAGTATCTATTGGTCAAACAAATATATGAATTGCATATTAGACTCTAGGAATAATTTCTTCTTATGGGGTAGGAAGGATTGTTCTATTCATATAAGACTAAATAGAGTGGTCTTATAAAGAGGTATTAGTAAGAGGTTAAAGATTGCTAGTGTGGGTGGAATCTATGTTATACTATGTAGTCTATAGATATTCAAAACATCGAGGATGAGGTGTGTATCATAGTTATTCAACATTATTTTATCTCTTGACTTAATAGATTGTGCTAGATATTATAGTATAGAGAGATATGGTAACACAAAAGTGTTATGTTGAGGTATGATGGTAATGAGAGGAGACATATCTAGAAATATAGGTAAATTACACTAGGAGGTATCAACGTTTGGGGATAAGTTCATTTACCAACATTTCAGAAGTCAAAATTTCACAAAGTAAGTTAAATATGATATCTATAATAAACCATTGAGGAAAATTGAGAGAAACTGATAAAAAAAAAAAAACCAAAACATTGATACCATAAATAGACTTTATAAAATGTTGATATTCGTTTGACTCACTTTATAACATGTTTATTCTTCTTTTTAAACACTTAAAACGTTAATACTTTAAATGAACTTACTTCAAAACATTGATACTTTCTAGTGTAATTTACCTCAAGAAATATGTTTCTACTATAGAGGAGAATACTTTTTTGAGTCGTCGATAGGGATGTTGATTTGAAGGTAGAAAAGCCTAATATTTTCCTTATTGCTAATGTCTAGAGAACATGTATTTATAGATCAATTAAAAATTCTATTTTATTTAAATGAAATATTGTATGAAATGTTAAGGTAAAAAGAGTTTAGAGGAAGGTGGAGTTTGAAGGATCTAAAAAGTACTTTGTAATTCAAAGATGTTATTTGGGAAGAGTGAAAAGGTGTCATGGTTTTCAAGAATTATAGCTGTCTGTGGTTGTCAAAGTAGACAACCAATGTCATTTAGAAATTGGGTTTTGGAGGATGGCAGATATGTGCAATAGACTAGAGAATCTAGAGACAAGTGTTTAGCAAGACTAAATAAGAGGTCTTACGTTGTAAGTGTTACATGTATGTATGAACAGGTGTCTTGACTTATAAAAATTCAGGACAATATGGAGATTATTGATTTTATATCTTGAATTTACATACAAGATTGTTATGGAAGAATATTTAGGTTACTAGTATTAAGTATAATGTCTTTATAGGTCTTTCTTTTGCTTTCTCTTGGTGTCTATGTTATTTTTTGTTTTATGTATTAAGATTAAATTTCTTGTAACCCCTTTCTATATATGTTGTTATGTTTGGTAAAGTAAGTAAAAGGGTAGAAAAGATCTTGGTGCATTGACATTGTGACAAAACCATCATTCCATTGTTGTTACGCAATGGTAAAATAATTCAATCTTATATATAATGTTTTCAACCCTTAATTATTATTATTTTTGTTTTAAGTTTTTCACACAAATTCTAAATGGCTTTTTCCCTACTCTTTAGTTGTAATATCTTTTTTATTGTATGTTCTATTATCTTTAATAAAAACTTACAAAATTTGTCCCAATAAACTGAAATGATATTTTTTTTTCATTTTTGACTAGTAAAAGCATTCATTTCTTTCCTTTGTTTAATTGATGCAGAATTCTAGTTGGGAACAATTTTGAAGGGGCCCTACAGGATAAAATATTTCAGATGGAGAATCTTGAATTTTTGTGAGTGTTATGAGCAGAGCTCGATCTCTCTAATAAATATTTTCATTGATCTTTGACATGTATGTATGATCTACTCACAATAATGTTTCGCTATTTTAGGGCAGTCTCTGATCTTCTCACAGGGAATACTAGCATACCAAAATTTGCAAACTTAACCAAAATAAATCAATTGTGAGTATTATGCTCTAAATAACTAAGTTAGAGCTAATCTTTACCAACAATATAATCATCAATGATCTCTCTTTTTATACACTTACATGAAGGATTTTGAGAAACTGCAACTTCTCTGGAGAAATCCCTAGTTACATACAATACTACAGTGAAAACCTTACTCTCAGATACTTGTAAGTCATTCATATTATCTACTTAGACAATGAAAATTCATTACTCTCATAGAAATGACACTTATAGCTAGCTAATGTTAAATTTGGTCAATGCCGTCTTTTGGTATAATTCTACTGTGTGAAAAAATAAAAATAAATAATATCTAAATTCCACTTTAGTTGTTAAAAAAAAAAAAAAACTAGTCGATCAAAATTAAAACCTATATATTATCTTAAAGTTCATGTCATATTATTGGAAAATGGGGTTAGAATGCTAGGAAACATCATATGCTCAGTCTCCATTAGAGTTGATAGAAATTTGTTATTAAATAAAAAAAGTTTGAACAACATTATATGACACGTAGCTAGTTTTAACATGATTATAAAATTTCATAGAGCAATGGTAGTAATAGTGTAAAATAAGAGAAGTCATGTGAGCTTTAAGGGATTAAAAACCTGCATTTATAAAACTCTATATTCTTGGGTGAGAAATTAAAAATGTTAAAATAATATACCTTGGAGTCCAAAAGAAACAATTACTTGAAAAGGGTAATAGAGAACAGACGTAATGCTAATCACATAAATAGTATACTCTAATGCCAAAATTATTAAAATGGAGGAGATAAAAAGAAAAAAAAAGTGGAATTTGTAACATAACTAGTAATCTAGAATAAGATTATTGTTGGCATAAATGAAATCACAATACCAAACTTACAACTACTAAGAAAAATACTATAGATTAAAAGGGTAACAACAAGTAAACTATTTTAAAGCAAGAGAAAATAGTGATTATTTCTTCTACATGTGTCATGTTAAATTCTTATTCAAAGAAGATTCAACCTATCTAGAGAGTCCTTGTTGTAGCCACAAGATAAGCAATATAAATATATTTTCAAAATTAGGGAATTCATCAATGTTGAAGTAACATTAAGCACTAAAGAGCTAGCTAGTAGTGGTTAAAGGTAAGAGCATCATTGTCAAGGTGAAAATGCACTAACCAGAAACAAAATTCCCTATCATGTGGCATTATACAATAAAAGTAGTTATAAAGACATATTACTACATGAAAACCGATCTGATACAAAAGACTTCCTAAGTTACCAATACTTTTATTAAATAGCATTGTATGAAGCTATCTGTCTTGTAAAATAGTATGATATGATGCTATCACTAAAAAACGAAGATGTAGCTATCTATGAAAGTTGCAACTATCGAGGAAGGCTGCATAAATTGAAAGGAACATCTACAAATCATATTCATTTTAAAAGCATGGAAAGTCGTAGTTGCATTAAATCAAATACACAACATGAGTGGATTTTTTATCTTCTTGATTGAGAATTACATAAGGACGACATTAGTATATAGAGGAAGTTAGTGTACCAAAAAGAAATAATTGCATAATCATAGTGATGCCTTAACTCTTGCTAGAAGAAAAGGAGATGCAAAATATGCTTAGGTAGATGTAAAACACAATATAATTTATCTATTCAAGAAATGCTTGACTAGAGTTATACAAGAAAAAATAATATTAAGGCTTTGTGTGCATGAGGACAGTTAGCTTAGCAAATCTATGATGGCTCAACTCTTGCTAGAAGAAAAGGAGATGCAAAATATGGTTAATAGAAGTAAAACACAATATAATTTATCTATTCAAAAAATGTCTAGGTAAAGTTATACAAGAAAAAACACTATTAAAGCTTTGAGCGCATGAGGACAATTAGCGTAGCATATCTGTGATGACCTAACTCATGTTAGAAGAAAAGGAGATGCAAAATATGGTTTGGTAGAAGTAAAACACAATATAATTTATTTATTCAAAATATGCCTACCTAAAGTTACATAAGAAAAAAAATACTATTAAAGCTTTCAGCGCATGAGGACAGTTAGCATTGCATATTTGTATACATGGAAACATCTACTATAAATGCACTAGTCATGTAGTATACTTGCATGATTAGGAGTAGAAAATGAAGTGATGAATCTTTCTTAGCAACATGCACAACTTGAAAAGCTTCTCTTGTATGCTAGTATAGAAAAAGGATAGGTTATTATAATATAAGCAAATTATACTAGAGAAAGCGGAAAGGGACATAGAAATAGACAACATGACTCTTTACTTAGATATATTTAAGTGAACATGGGTTGAAGAATAGTGAAATTCGAACAATGAAGTCATTATGACAAGAAAAGTAATGTTTTCATTACATGAATGTACAAATTCATACATTAAACACAATAAATTAATTCAAACATCTCTAGTCAAACCTATAGGCGTCTATTGTGTAATATGTTAATTGATTGGATAATTCTTTTTCCATGCATGTCTATCGGTTGCTTTCCTATTCCTATAATGCCTTAATTGTACCTTATTGCTTAGCAAATCCTTCATCTTTATAGCTAACCTAATATGACATCAAACTTCACATTATCAAATCTTATAAACAAAGTAGATGGCATAACCTCCACATTGATATTGGTTATCAGTCAAGCATGGAAACTTCATGTAAATAAGTTGTTAATGTAATCAAACAATGATATAGAAAAGAGATAAGGAAAGGCAAATAGACAACATAGAAAATCATGTAGAAAACCTTAGATGAACTTAGGGGAAATGCCATGGGAGGAAAGTAGCACTCTCTTGCAATGTTTTAGGTGCATGAATAGATTCTTATTAGTGTTCAAAGATTATTACAAGTCTATATATTAGCCTTAGTCATGTCTAGGGATTCATACATTTAGAATAAATAAACAAGAAATACAAAAATTTGGAAGTCCCTCAATTTACAGCCGATGACTAAATGTCAACCTTACATAACTACTAGTCAAATGTGATAGTATTTGATTAGAATAGAATGGAAAATGTTAGGATGGTATTGATTAGAAAAAGGTATTGAAGTAGAAAATGAATAAAAATTTCCACAATAAGATAGAATATGTTTGGAAATAGAGAAGTATTTGTATATTTCTTAAATTTTTGGCTTGAGTTACAAATGAGTGAGGAGTGCCTATTTATAGGCTTTCTCCTCCTTGATAGACATGGAGATTAACTTAATCCAACAGTTATAACGTATTGTCTTGAATTATTCAACTACCATCTCGAATATTCATGAAAGTATCTTAATTAATCACTTCTGGAAACTCCACCTATCATATTTTGGAAATTTATCTATATATTCTAGAATATAGATGTTGTAATGGACTTGGGCTTGAGCATGGACCAACGTGCATCAATTTTAACACTCCTCTTTGATACACTTTAGCATAACTCCAAGTGCCTCCCATAACGTCTCGAACTTTTCTCATGTGGATTCCTTGCTGAAATACCTATAACTTGATCTTTTGTATTGCAAAGACTCATGCTAATTTCCTTGTTAATTGTAGCTTGAAAGCTTTTTGGCTCTGTAGCTACGAAGTTGTAGGTTTCATATATATATATATATATATCTGTAAGAAGTTTTGTTTTCCTTTATAGTGATTTTAAATCTCCTTCTTTGGACGAAGTTGATGTTGCTAGTGTATTAGAAGTCCTCTCTTCTCTATCATTTAATTTTGGAGAGGATTCTATTCTTAACACCATTATACTTTTCTTCTTTACTTTCTCTTCATTCTAATTCCATGTAGCATTTTTATCAAACTCAACATCTCTACTAATGGTGAGTTTCATGGTCTTGAGATTGTATATTATGTATCTTTTAGACTGTATACTATAGCTAAGGAAGATACCTCTTTCAACTTCCTCTTCCAACTTATTTGTTTTTTACTGCTAGAATGTGTACATAACAAATACTTCCAAATGCATGAAGATGTTGTGCAAATGGCTTTTATCCACTCCAAACCTCACTTGGTGTCTTTTCTTGTACACCTTTAGTTAGACAACTATCAAGTAGATTGACTACAATGCATGCCGTTTTTGCCCAAAATTTCTTTGGCATTTTATTTTCTTCTAAAATAGATTGGGTCATCTCCATAATGGTGTGATTTGTTTTTTTCCAGATACACTATTTTACTCTAGTGCATATCTAACCATAAGTTGGTGTCTAACTCCTTCATCTTCACAAAACTTGTTAAACTCTTTGGATATATTTCCTACCTCTATCATTTCTTATGGTTTTGATAGTATATCCACTTTGTTTTTTAATAAATCTATTGAATTTCTTAAAAATTAAAAATATTTCAAATCTTTCACGCATAAAATAGACCCATGTCATTTTAGTGTAATCATTAATAAAGAGGATGAAGCACTTATAGTTCCTCAAAGATGGTGTTCTCATGGGTCCACACATGTCTATGTGTTTGAGCTTTAATGGTGCTTTGGCTCTCCTTTCTTAACTGATAGGGAATGATTCGCTTCCTAAGTATGCAACCTTCACAAACATCTATGACTTTGTATTTAGAAGGATGGACATCGTATTCTTCTGTTGTAGAATCTTCAACGCTTGAAAATAAAGATGGCCAAGTCTCTTATGCTAGAGCAAGGACTCTTCTTAATCTGCTTTCATAGCCATTTCTATTTTATGTTACTACTGGATGGGAGAATTTCTTTGTTGATGCATCTTTAATTTAGCAATCTCTTTGCCCTTTTTTGCTTTATCAAATGTGGTGTAGGAGTCCCCTTTGAAGAGTAAAGAATATCTACTTTTCATCATTTGCCTAACATTGGGCAAATTTGTCTCTAGACATAGTACCATCAAGACATCTTTGATCAAAAGAAAACCTTTCTTTGTCTCAATAGAAATGGTACCTTTTCCTTTGATGGCTATTAACTCACAATTGCCAAGCCTTACTTTTGAATTGATAGATGTGTCTGTGTCTTGAAAAATATTTGTATTACTTGTGATGTTGTTGCTACAACCATTATCTAAATATCACGTCTCCTTTTGCCTCAATAATGGCATAACAACCATAAAAAAATGTAATTATCTTACTTTAGTGTAATTAGCATGATGCTCCTTCTTAAGGCGATAATCTCTTGTAAGATGACCAAATGTCTTTCAATTTTGACAATGTAGCCATCTCTTAAACCCACAATCTCTTTCTTGATGATTGGTTCTATTACAAATTCGACATGGCAGATAACTTCTTATTTCTCATCCAATTCCTTTATTTTCAAATTTTCTATCTCCATTTCTCCATTAACCTTTCTTAGAGTTTTGAGACCTAAAACTTAATTTGGTTTGAAAGGCATTATCCAATGTAGTGTCACTATGCCTATTCAATCTCCTTTCATATGCTTCTAGAGAACCAATTAATTTGGTAACTAGTAGGGTAGATAGATTCTTCATTTCCTCAATAATGGTCACAAATGAGTCATATTATTCTAGTAGTGGAGTTAATACTTTTTCTACTACCCTTTTATTAGTTATAGTTTCTCCATAGGCTCTCATTTAAGTTGCTATATTATTAATAATATTATAATAATCCTTTATGGTCTTGGAATCTCTCAATCTAAATTTTCATAGTCCCTTCTAAGAGACTGAAGTTTCACATGACATACCTTTTCACTGCTTTGGAACTCCTCCTTCAATGTATCCCATGCTTGCTTTGCATTAGTAGCACCACTGATTCTTGGAAAAATTGGATTCACCAACGCCAGCTAAATATCATAAATCACTTTCCAATATATTTTTTCAGTGGCTTTGAATTTAGCCAATCTTGTCTCCTATAAGGTAGAAATATTGTTAAATATAGTAGCACCATTTTCTATGATGTCCCACAAACTTTATGATAGAAAGTAGGTCCTCATTTTGAGCGACCAATAATCAAATTTTTCCCAAAAAAAAAAAATATGGGGAGTGGAATTTGACTATTAGATTTAGTGGTTTCCATGGTTTAGGAAAACATTTAATAGAATATGCCTAGTTGATGACTGAACGTAGCTCTGATACCATTGATAGTATTTGATTATAGTGGAATAAAAAATGTAAGGATGGTATTGGTTAGATAAAATATTGAAGTGGAAAATGATTATAAAAATTGAGAGAATAGGATAGAATATATTTGGGAATGAAGAAGTATTTGAATATTTCTTAACTTTTTAGCTTGAGTTACAAATGAGTGAGAAATGCCTGTTCATGGTCTTTCTCCCCCTTAATGGATGATGGAGATCAACTTAATCAAATGGTTATAATATATTGTCTAGAATTATTTAACTATCATCTACAATATTCATGGAAGTGTCTTAACTAATCACTTGTAGAAACTTCACCTATTACATATCACAGAACATAGAAGTTATAATAGTTTGGGCTTGGCCTTTGGCTTGGACCAATGTGGATCAATTTTAACAAAACGATATCAATAATACAGCATATCAATCTACTAGCTTAAGCATCTTGCCAACTGCAATAAACTCCAACTCAGTTGTCACTTTGGATTTTGATTTAGCTTGGGATTTTCTATCCCATAACATGTCCTATACCATAAGGATGTTTGCCTCCATAGCCCTGTCTTACTTAGTGGCTCAATTCACAATGCATCAACACACTCTAGTGTAAAGCCATTCAATTTAGGATATGAGCTACATTCCAACAGTTATAAAATAAAATATCTCAAGACTAGGATCTTGACCATCAGCAGAGATTTTAAGTTTGATGTTAATACTATTAAAACTAAAAGGAAGGGAGGGTGAAAAAAAGGAGTAGAGCTTCCTGGTCATAGTTATGGAAAACACAAAATAATAATGTAATAATAAAGTAAAGAGTCTTCTACTACATCGTTATGAGTAACATTAACCTTGATAGAAGAACTCATCTTCAAAATTACTACTAAAAAGAGGAATAATACTAATAGATGTATTTAAGAGTAGTCCTTCGTAGTTTTTGAGCCATAAAGCTTTGAAAATACTATAAAGAAAGATGAATGGGAGAAAGTTATAGAAAAAAGAAACAAAAAAGATTGAAAAAAATGAGGCATGAAGCTAGTGAATTGCCCAAGCGATAACGACATCATTTAGTCATATAGGTCTACATTGTGAAGGCTCAATTAGTTGTCTCAACCAATAAAGAAAGAAAGCATGCATATTAGGAAGGAGTTATTCTCACATTCCTAAACTCAATTAGAAGAATAGATTTGCACCAGCTGCTCAGTAAGACAACACTTGAGTGATAATAACCATTGCAATATAAGAGGCTAAAAATCTATTAGTTTGAAGTAATTTATTGTTCATAAATAGCTATTTAGGGATTATATATTTGGAGCATTGTCCATTGGAGCTTTTATGGTTAAAGGAGAAAGAGTGAGAGCCCTAAAATTGTTATGGCTTTGTGCAAGCTTAAGCAAGCACCACAAGCCTATCATAAATGATTAACATTTGACTCAACAAAGATTAAAGATGAGTCATAGTTAGCCTTGTGACTATATTAAGATAAATAGTAATACATGTGCTTCTTTTGTTTTTCTATACAATAATCTTATCCATATAAGAAATAATCACAACAATATATGATTTAAAAAATTATAAAAAGATAACATAAAGACTTCGAAATGACAGACTTGCACTTTACCTAGCTTTTTTTTTTTTTCGGTTGAAAAGTCAACTAAGAAGATGAAGGAGTAATTATCTCACAAAACAAATGCACAAATAATCTATTGAAGAATTTCAAAATGAATAACTACTGAGTAATAGCTAGATATAGAGGTCTTTCTAGAAATTTGTTACTAAATATAAGAGCTAATATCTAGACATAACATATATCACAAGTTTATTATCAAGATACTTATATGTAGAATCCAAACAAGGCTCGCTTAAGAGCAACAAAGCATATATTGTGATACACTTGTAGGCTACAGAGACTACGGATTTGTGGATGGCTACATAATGATTATTGCGATTAGGACTATGTTTTTGATGTCCATTTTGAAAGAAAAGATTAATGAAAGGTTTTAATTACTCAAGAATTACTATTGTAAAATCAATAAACAATTTAAAATATTGACATTAAAGGCAAAAGCTTCCATTTGCAAATTACTTGCTGCACTATGTTGTGTATGGCAACGTTGAAGACCCTTTTTCCTTCACTTCTTAGTGAATTTTCATACATTTTTATTAGTACATTTTCGCTTTGATTGCTTGCCAACTCAACATATTTTAATAATGCCTTTTTCTTTAAATCCCCCTTTAAGGGATTTGAGCTTTAACCAGTTAGATATGAATCTTGCCAAGGAACTCCAAAGTTACCTGCATGCCATGTAAGTTTCACATTGTTATATGTATTTTCTAGTCGTAATTTCTCTTATAGAAATAGTTCTTCCAAGCTATTGGTTAATATATTCACCAGAAATGTTTACCCCTCAGAGCCTTGGGCAGCAACGACCTTGGTGAAAAAAGTTTGCAATATCAAAGGTATGCATGCTTTTGTATTCATTCTTGTTCAACTTGATTTTTCTTTACAAGTAAACCTGCTTAAAGTTGCTGTTTTAATTGATATCAATTGTTAGAATTACATTTAGAATAGCTAGTTAATATTCCTATTGCGTTGTTTTTTCTTATAAAAAAAACCATGTCATAGTGGACTATTCCATCAGTATACTAGTCATGGTGAACTATTTGGCTCAAAAGTTTTCAATTAGTATTGAGTTAATATTCACAATCATATCCTTATAAACCATCATAATTTCTTTCTCAAAATCTCACATGGGTTTCACATATCGTGAAAAAAAGTAATGTTTATGTTAATTAGACTATAAAAGATGGCTTTTTTTTTTAATATTATCTTAAAAAGTAAATTTTAGCAAATAAAATTTCAGTGGTTGCTTCCTAATTTAATGTTATCCATTTGTGGGAAGTGTAAATACTGATCATTTTTCCCCATGTGGAAAAAGTTATGAATTGAAGTTGGAAATATTAATAACCATTTAGTTATGAAAAAGTCATGAGAATTTTGGGTTAAAGGTCTTACAGAATTTTTATTTAAATTTTATTTTTTCTTTTCTAGTTTTATTTTTCAAAGAAAAGTTATGAAAACATGTCTCACTACAAGAAATTTGGGCTTTAGAGACAAAAAATTCTGTCTCTAAAAGTGAAAAATCTGTCTCTAAAGACTTTCAGAGACAGAATTTTCGTCGCAAATTTCTGTTTCAAAAATCATCGTCGCTAATTCTTTTAGAGACAGATTTATTTTCTGTCGCAAATTTGCTACGGAATTTCTGTCGCAAATTTGTCTCTATTTTATAATTAGTTATTTTTAAATATCCAATTAGTAAATATTAAATAAAATTATTCCGTCGCAAATTTGTCTCTGATTCTAAGACAAATTATTAAAAAAATACATATTTACCTCTAATTTATCATTCCCAGGAGGTCACCCATCATAGAATGCTACATACTAAGCACACTTAACATTGAAGTTTTCACAAGTACTAAACCGATAAACCAATTCGTATCTTCATGAGTAAAGTTCCACTATTGTTTATTTAAGAGATACCACAATTTACAATATTATAACTATAAAACATTTTATATATCTTTTATAGTTTATTTTTATTTTATAATTTCACTTTACATATTTATTAAGGATTTTTCATTAATATTTTATTAAAATAATATATAATATTAATATATACAATGTTTACATTTTATAATAATTATTTTAAATTATATATTTATTATAAATATATAATATTTTCAGTAGTATATTATATTTTTTTTCCAAATATGATATTATTATTAAAAATATTATATATTATGTAAATATAAATAATGTTATATATATAAATTTTATATATATTTAATGATATATAATATAATTATACTTTTTACATTAGTTATTTAATATTTTATATTAAATTAATAAATTGTATATTTTAAATTAATGTGTTTATTTTTTTATTTCATTTTTGTTGCACTTAATAAATTATAATATAATGTAAACAATATAAAAATATATTTTTCATTATTATATTAATAAAATAATATATAATACCAATTTAAATATATTTAACAAATTATTATATATTACATATTTTATTACTTAAATATACTATATTTTTACATAGTATATTATTTTTTCCCCAAATATGTTATTATATTTTAAATAAAATATAGTATGTAAATATAAATTATGTAAGATTATATATAATAATTTTTTTTTATATTAAAAAATATATGAATAGTCATAATAAATATATAATAAAAAATTAGAAATAATATGAATATATATTTTTTCTTAATATATTATTAAAATATAATATATTATTTATATATTTGTATATGTTTAAATATACTAAGTTTACATTTTATATTAATTATTTTATTTTACATATATTATTATTGAAATATACTTTATTTTTAATTAGTATTTTATGATATTACTTGCATATAACATATTATATTATTAGTATACACTATTTTATTAAGTTGTATAATTTGAGTTTTTATATAAGTTATTATGTAAAAGAATATATAATAAGATATAATATAATATTTATGTTTTAAGTACTATTTTAATTTATACTTTATAAATATAATTAAGTAATGTAATGTTAAATATATTATAAATAAAATATATATAATTAGTTGTAAATAACAAATGATTATACATATTATAGTTATTATATAATAAAATTAATTTACAAATATAATATATGTCCTTATTATATAATGCACATTTATATATATTATATTAGATATGTATAATTTAAAATAAATTTGAAACATAATTATTTATATATACATATATGTAATAATTTAGTTTAGAGACAAATTTGCAACAGAATTTAAAAAAATAGAAATTAGCGCTAAAATAATTTATTTCCCTATAAAATCAGAGACAAATTTGCAACGGAAAAATTTTCGTCGCAAATCAATGTGTAATCCGTCGCAAATTCCGTCGCAAAAGCATATAAAAATTAGAAGATTATTCATAATTCATGTCATCATAAATCCGTCGTAAATCTGTCTCTAATTCATTTTTTTAGAGACAGAAATTTTCCGTCGCAAATTTTCTGTCTCTAAAGGCTAGTTTTCTAGTAGTGTCTGATACTCTCCATCCACTACATATTAACGTTGTAGGAAAAAAAAAAAATAGAGGAGATAGATGTGGACTTATGTGTTGTATAAGAGATGAATGGAAGAGAAAGAAGTTTGTGCATTTAATTGTCTCTATATTATTAAAGTAAGAGACACTGTCTTTAGTGCTTTTTTTGTTTTATTTACTAATAATATAATTTCTATAAAATCATAACTTCTTTTTTTAAAATAATAACTACTCCCTCTATAACACCTATATTTCTTTTTTTTTCTCCCTTTTATTAACTAATAATAACCACTACTTTTGCAGCACCTATAACCCCTTTTCTTACAAAAGAAAATTTTGGTTAAATATTTTAATATTTTAAGATAAAAGATTTGGGATCTTTCATAATTTAATTTTTATGATATGAAATTTTAAATTTGCACAGGTAGCATGGATACAAAGTTGACTAGTATTATATAATTATGACAATATTTCCACTAATAGAGTGCAATTTATTAGAAAAAAAAGGGGCCACCTAAGAGTTTATTTTATTCACGAAAATAACATTAAATGAATTTTACATATTTATAAAAATGCCACTGCCTTTTCTTTTGTGGTCATTTGATATTAAATAGTTTTGGTTTTTTCTTTTTAATGTGAAGTACTTAAGTTTTTGCTTTCTTATGAAAACCAGCCAAATATGGTGTTATCTTTTCGTGTATTAACTTTTATTTGACCAAATGGACATATTACATTTTTTAAAAAAGTGGGAATTATCCTATATTGGGGTTAGTGGGAAAAATGATCCTATAGTCGGATAAATTAAGGCCATAACATCTTAACGACATATGTTAAAAAGTTCTTTTTACGTGCTTTTTAATAGTGAGAGCACTTGACTAGAGTTTCTTATGGGATTCCAATAAAGTATAGTAATATGCTATATTATCTTTTTCTCTTTTGAGTTCTCTCCCTCTCTCTTTTTTTTTTTTTTTTTGCCTTTTTCCCTTTGGGGCTGTGTGCAGGGATTGGACTGTGTGCCAACACAAATAACTAAGATTAGCACATCTATAGTGTAGGAGTTTAAAGAATATGTAACAATATTTTACTTTTAAAAATGTTAGTATTAAATTTGGTACCTCAACTTTGTTTAAATGTATAATTAAGTATAAAATTAATTTAATATTCAATTAAAATTTACAAAAATGCCAATACTATATGAACTAACACTATCAATTTTGTTAGCTGACATGACACTTCTAATGTGTAAAAACATGTCACATCTCTGGGTATGATATATTTAATTATAATAATTAAACTAATTTTTATCATCTTATTATATTTTTATTTTTATCATCTTAAGAAATTAGAAGAGTTCGAGTCTATCAAACATGCTAGTCCAACCAAACTAAAGGCTTTCAACCTACACCTTCCTTGTTTGGTTTTGCCACTTCAATCACAATATATTCAATTAAACAATATAGAAAGGACTAATTGATGATTTAACAATATCGAATATCAGTTCTCGATCTCTGACTACTTCTCTCTCCTGTTTCACCTCTATTTTCTGTCTCGACACACACGCTCTCAAAGTCAATCTTATCTCTCTCTCTCTCACTCAAAACCAACCCCAAATCAATATTTAAAACACCACCAAAAAGCCAAAAACCATGCCTCCACCACCATAATGACTCCATCCATCCACCACCACAACAACCACCATTCCCCACCAAACACAACACCACACCACCACCCCCTCATTGATCCAACAAACCTAAACAAACGAAAAAACACACATGCAACACTAGGTAACTGGTTTGAATGTGATGAGTATCACTTGATGATGGAGGTTGGTTGTCATTGCTTTGTCTTGCCAAAGTTTGATGTGGTTGCTAGTTTGATGGAAAGAAAATGGGTGATTATGGAGTTCATTTGTTCAAGTGGGTTGAAATGTGATCATAGGGTGTGTTGTCTCAGTGAAGGTTGCGAGTTATCGACACTTGATGGTTGATAGTTTAATGGATGGGTTTTTTTTATGGGTTCCAATGGAGTTGTGTGAATGGGTCGATTTGGGGTGGCTTCAATTGGATTTGAGTTAGTGATGTTTGAAGAAGATGTACTATTGGTGAGCTAGCTCTTGGTGACTCAGTGAGTTTAAGGGATGCAATGTCGAAGATGGAAGAGGATAGACGGATGGTTTCAGTTTAGGTTGGCTTCATCAAATGTTGTTGACTTGGTATTTGTGGTTTGAGGCTCGGCAAGGAGAGAATGGTTAGAGTTACGAGAGTGTGTAAAATTGATAGAGATCATTGTCCCACATTTTTTATATTGGAGCGTCTTCTTTATAATATGAATTAAGTTTATGTTTGAAGTAGTAATTGTTATGGGACAGATAAGGGATTGATGAGCTTTGTTAATTTTAGTAGGCTTAATTTATTTAATCCTATCGATAAAGCCATGTTAAATTTGTGATGAAAATGATGATAATAATATTGATAATAATAGTAGTAGTAGTAACATAAATGAAAAAAAAAAAATTACTATATAGTGGTTAATATATAAAAATTGCCACTTCATCTAACACGTGGTACATTTCTATTGTTGGAAATGTCAAGTCAGCTAACAGAGTTGATGTTATTAGTTGAGATTATATTGATGTATGAATTTGGTATTAAATTGACTCTTTAAAAATTGAGGTATGCACATTTGAGTAATTAATTATGTCAAGTATTACAACCCATTAAATAAACAATCAGCCTTAAATCACAGGCAACAAAGGAAATAAGAGAGTAGGAACAATAAGAAGAAAATGAGAGGCATCAAAGAAAAAAAGTGATATCACATGTTGAAACAATTTTGTTATCTTCGTAGCTAAGTGGATTTAAAGTATGAATTGAGTGAAACATATCATATTTAGTTTTATTCAATGTTGTTAATGTAGAACTGACAAACTCATTATTGTTTTTAAATTTAAAATTCGAATAATTTGCTGTATATCTATATTGCATTGAATATTTATCTTTTTTAGAAGAGGGCAAATGTTATAAAGCCAAATATTTCACAAAAATCACATCTCTTTCTTTGAATAACATAGATAATTTACAATGAATAATCTCTGCAATAAATTTTAACGACCATATAATTTGCTTGTAGCCGATTCAACAAATCTCATTCACCACCAGGCACATTGAGGCACCAACTTGCAGTGGAGGAAATCGTAAGAACTTTTCTTAGCATGCGCCTTTGCTCATTGATAAACTTTACAATAAGCGTTTTATTTTGCTAGCTTCATCTGGATTATCAAAACGTTAAAAGCTACGCGGACAACAAAGAATAACTACACTATCTTCATGTGAACTACATATGTGGAACCTGATCATTCTAACTGAAATATCCAACAATTTTAGTTTATCAGACAATTAACACACAAAATATTTTCATATCATAAAATTCGAATCAATGATTAGTCAAACATCATTGGAGCCTATAGTTGATGTTCATCTGATAATTTTTAATCAAATCCTCGAGCGCCAAGCCTTCATCAGTTCTTTAAAACAAGGTGCAGTGATATGCTTAAAAAAAGTAAAGACACCAGAAGTTTGACGGTCTTATTTACTCCTCTCTTCTTACTTTACTGTAAATCAGATGTTTATCCACGACATTTAAAGCTTTTTAGCAGTTATTATCCTTTTTGATGCCACACAGGAGTTAATCTTTCTGGATACATCATATAAATTACAAAAAACTCTTCCTTTAATAACTTATTGAAGATTTTTCCCAAAAATAAAAAGATTGAATAAATAAAATAATAATTCATAGAAGTTATCTCCTTGGCATGCAATACGGAAATAATGTTAGAATCTGGAGTATGCCTTCAATTGAGAGAAATCCAATGGGTTTTATGAATGATTACATAAATGGGTTTTAGACACAATCTATAACCCAAAACCTTAAGGCAATGGGTTAATGGGTCTTCCCTCTTATAAACTTTTCACACAAGTTCTATATTTCCCATGTGGGATTCTCATATTTGTACCATAACAATCTCTCCCTCAAGTGTGAGTCTCCACGATGGGATAGGCCATACTCCTTCAACAATAGCTTGTCAAACTGACTCCACTAAATCCACTTTGTGAGTGATCACACTTACTCACAATGGGTTTCATAGACGAGTCATACCACAAAGCTTTTCTTTCCATATGGTGGGCCAACCATGGGAGATTTCCAACCAAGCCATCGCTCTAATACCACTTGTTAAAAAAAAAAAGATCCAATCTTTTTCCTCTTCCAAAAGGCGAAAACATGCAATAAACAAAATTGCATAAAGTAAATAACAAACACCAGGATGTAGCGTGGAAAACTTAAAGCGAGAAAAACCACGGACCAACAGCTCATAGATTCATCAACTATAAACAATATAGTGGGATTACAGATTGTTGTTCATCACTAGATCTCTCCAATGGATTACGATTCATCACCTTCAGCCAGTGGAATTACAAACAGAAACAAAATCTATTCATCTAGAGTTTCTCTCTTAGGATTCCCTCTCTTTCTCTCTCTAGATCTATCCTATCTAGGCTTGAGAGGAGACACCCATCTTGTTCTCCTATTTCTTCTCTTCATCACCGCTTCAAGCGGAACACCTTTCATCACCGTTGATCGGTGGAACACCGGAATAAGGATCAACATCTTGTCCCTCCACACACCCCCTGGGTGTCTTTACACCTCTCGGTGTATATAATCCACACGCCTCACGGCGTGTCTCTACACCTCTACTGGTGTATACAATCCGCACGTTTCATGGCGTGTCTCTATGCCTCCTCGGTATATATCTCTACTGAAAGATAAGACAGAATAATTTATAAGAAAAACAAGGAAGGCTTACATTTAATGCTAGTTGCATTTATTCCATTTGACTAGCATTAATTTCTATGTTGACTAACTTTGACTTTTATAAATACTCCTTATCTTCAAGTCTTCTTCTAAATATATCCAATGTATATTTAGGATGTCCTTGGTTATAGACCCATATGAGTTGGATCTATAACCTCAACAAATAATTGTAATATAAAAAAATATAATGATTTACACCATTTTTGTAATGCCTTGGAATTCCATCCAGCGAAGTGTATTATCCATTTTAGCCATACACTGCACGGTTTTATCCTTTTAGTGCCAACACTTTCAAGAAGTCACCTATCATAAGATTGCTCTGCTCAGAACACGCTTAACCTTAGAGTTATAACAAACTCCAATTCATTGTACCAAAAAGTGCATTTGTGATTAGAGTCTCATAATCTATATTTGAGAGATATACAGTTTTTATATAATTAAATGTTTACATGATCAGATGATTGTGTTATTAACACTAATCTGATATCGAATTAAATAGTTTTGATTTTGAATTCCTATAAACTAATCTCATCTTCCTTTTTCATGTACCTGATGGTAAGCCCTGTCTTGCCAAGGTAAGCAATCCTAAAATTTGTAAAGTAATTAATTAACTAATACAAAGATTGACGACTGTAAGGATCTGAAAATAACTCGATACCTTCTACTTAGAGAATCACTAGCGTCTTTCTCTAAGAACATAAATTTCACCTAAAAGAAGTTATTTTCAAATTTTGATACACGTGTGTCCCGAGTTTTTGTATGTCTCATGAGAGGTCGCATGTATGTGTCGTTGTACTTACTATTGATCTTAACATTTTGAGATGGTCATGATCACCTGATTACATGGGCATTTATCAGAACGACTATGGGATAACGACTGAAAGATCCAATATTAAATATGCATTCAATTTTTCTGTTAGTGTTATTAATTCAAACAACATTCTTTCCAATAATAATAATAATAATTATATATGTATTTTGTCCATGGTTTCCCTTGTAAAAATATAGCTAAAAATGAACTTTCTTTTATGATAAAATTTCTATCACAATTTAGAGAATTGTTTGATCTTTTTTTTTTGTCATTAAAAAACATTGTCTTATCTAATTTAAATACTATTGTAATGAGAAGAAATCTTTTATATTAGGAAATATTATCTTGAGGAATCACTTGTATTCTGAAGAAGAATTCTTAATTTTCCTTCCAAAATTTCATTTGAAACATATTTTGGAAATTCCAATTTAGTTTTTTAAACGTTATTACATTCAACATATTCGGGATTCTATGAATTTTTATATATACTAGTTAAAAAAATTGATATTGATCTTGAGGAATAACATCGTAGCACAATTTGTGATAGAATTAATCAAACTTTTGCTAGCGACAAGTCTTTTCTATGATTGGTTATAAATTAATCGCTGTGATTATTTTTTTCTATTCTTGTTAGTTCAGTCTTATAAAGAACTTTGCTCGTGAATATTATTGTCAAATAATCTGTCAACTTTATTAGCAATAAAAGAATATTTATCATTTACGAAATTGAGAACAAGACCTGTTATGCTGTTAAATCTTGAATCGAATCTTTTAAGAAAGTCCGACCTTATCTAATTAAGGTTAATCATGAACCTAGTGACTGCTGCCATATCATTTCTTATTATGGAAACCGATCAACTCTATAACTGCTTCATTCATCGAATTAACTTACCCTAATATAATAGTCCAACAGGATGCTTGATAGAATTTATCTAAAGGTTGCCGTATTAAGTATGCGCTTCCTATAAGATAACCATCTTACAAGTAAGATATTACAAAACTCTATCCAATAAACAAATCTACACAGCTATTTAAATGATCTATAATTACACAAAATCAATTTAATATCCCAAGGCCTTCTTAAAATTACAAAAACTGAAATCCCTACCAAGTAGTAAAATAGGTAGTTATAGAAATATTTCTAAACTTCATAAACTTATGAGATTTACTTCTATGTTGGCTTGCTAAAAGTAAAATCTAAAATTTGATTGCTAAGATAATGTGTCTTCTATCTTGATCATTAATTCTTAAATTATTATTCCTAAATGGGACAACTCTTGTTAACACAATATTCTAGAACATTTGATGCTTTATAGTATTACTTATAAATCAACAAGCACATAATATAACTTAGTGAGACAGAAGTTGTATACATTCTTACTATTAAGTATACATGCAAGTTCAAGGAAATTAAATTCCATGCAAATATATCTTATGGCCTTCTAGTAACGAGCATAAAGTTTGGGGCATAACCCTCAACCTTGGGTTGTAGAGCTAGTTTCAATCATAAGTTTTTTGGTGATTCAATAAGCAACATCCTAACCACCTCTAGATGCTCTTAAGCATTACCTGCAACCTTACATCCCTAGCTAAATGCCCTAAACCCTAAACAGTAAAGTGGACTACTGTCTCCAATAAACATGCAACAATCCTTTAATTCTTATATGACAACGCATAACTTTTCTCTTGACTAAACCCTTTAATCCATTGCACATAAGTGATGATGATATGACACGAATGCAATCAACATAAAAATCTACTAATCTACATAACAACAAAGAATAATTAAGGTTTGAAGCTTTGCTTACTTGAGCACTTTGCTTAAAGAACTCAACTAACTCACAAATGTTGAGAAAAAAATTGCCCCCTTCCTTTTTCATTCTCTTTTGTATAAGCCTCTCCAGCCTTGCACGTGAGCTTATTCATTACTAACTATCCACATTAGCTTTATTTCAAGTATCATGCTAGCTAAACTAGGTAGTTGGTTTCGCCAATCAACCTTTATAATACTATATGTCTACCACTATATAAATATTCCCTTATTGGAGTTGCTTGATCATACTTGTAAGAAATGGATCATGAGCCAACTTCTTTTATTTTCTTGAAATCTGTCAAAATTGGATGAGAAATGCCAATACACTCAACAACCTCCTCTCCATGAACATAAGGCAATGCATCAGCAGTTGAATTATCATTACTTGACTTTACTCAATATCAAAATTATAACCAAGCAATTTTAACAACCACTACTGCTGATTTAGTGTAGTAATTCATTGAGTGAGAAAGTCTTTGACATTTTTTTATTAGTTTTCACCACAAATCATCGGCCTAAAAGATAGGGCCACCACTATTGAATGGCCATCACAAGTGACATAAGCTCCTCATATGTTGGCTTAGATAAATTCTTATCTTAATGCTTTACTAATAAGCAAAGGCCAGCCATTTTGAGAATAGCCCTTAATCCCTTACCTAAAGTGTCACATTCAATCACAAAGGGTTGATTGAAAATTGGCATAGCATAAACAAGCATTCATCAAGGCGTTTGCAAAGCTAAAATGATTGTAAAGCTTCTAATGTCCATTGAAATCCATCCTTCTTCAACAAATCAACGACTAGTCGAGCAATCTTACCACAATTTTGAATAAGTTTTCAGTAATAATCCAAGAAACCCAAAAATCCCCTTATGACATTAATGGATGTTGGATGGCCATTCTAAAACACTCTATACCTTCATGGGATCCACACTAACTACTTCATGGAAATAATATGTCCCAAGTACTCCAAAGATAACTGACCAAAAACACACTTTTTCTTATTAGGTGTGAAAAAATTGTTTGTCTTCAACAAACTGAAAACCACATGTAAGTGATCCAAATACTAGTTCATATCACTACTAAACACCAATATATCATTGATAAATACAAGAACAAAATTACATAAATATAGGAAAAACAAATCATTCATAGTAGCTTAAATCGTTGAAGGAGCATTTGTGAGCCCAAATGGCATCATAAGAAATTCATAATGACCTTGGTGCGTTCTACCTATCATTTTAGGAATATCAAGTTCATGTATTCTTATTTGATGGCAACCGGTCCATAAATCAATTTTTGAAAAAACTTGAGCACCATGTAACTCATTTAATATGTCATCTATCACGGGGATTGGATACTTATCGAGCACTATAGCATATATGAGAGCACAGTAATCCACACAACCATGATCCATCTTTCTTCTTAACTAGCATGGTAGGACTTGAGAATGTACTAGAACTTGGTGGAATAATCCCAGTAGTAAGCATTTATGCTACCAATCTTTCAATTTCATCTTTTTTGATTTGTGCATACCAGTATGGATACTTGTTAATCGGTCCTCATTCCTCCATGGAGGAAATTTTGTGATCAATTGGTCTAGAAGTTGGCTAGCCCACAAAAACATCAAACACAGATGCAAAATCTTTAATCAATTTAGTTAATCTTAGTCCATTAACTACCTCATTTGATTTAACAACCTCCCTTTGATGTACTCGCAAAAGCAACCTGCAAACTTCTACTCCATTAATCTTTTGTAAGATGCCATAAGATAAATCATATTTTATACATACAAAATCCCCTTTTAACACTCTCCACCCGAAACAAGAATGTTCATTAACATCTAACACCAGTCCAATTCAATTTCACACAAAGCTTCCAGCTAAGCTACTCCAAGAATAATATCCACTCCTCTCAACTCAAGAACATAACAAGTCACAAATATTTTGTGATCACACACTATTAATCAAAGTCAGGACATACACCACTAGAGTCAATTACATGTCCATCACCCTATTTCAGACAAAAAGATATTGTCTGATCGGTTGCTAAGTTGAACCTTTCGATTACAATCTTAAGGACAAAGTTGTGACTTGCACCACTATCTACCAAAATGGAAACAAAATGGGCTAGTAATGTCCCTCGAAACTTCATGGTTTTTGGGCCATTCAAGCCACTACGGGCTAGTAAGGACAACTGCATCTCTTCAGTAGCAAAATTTTTCAACGTATCTTCAGGTGGTGAAACATCAGCATCCCCTACCTCGAGCCTTTCATCATCCAATTTTTCTGGTTCTTCTTCCAGAAGCGTAAATCGCAAGGATTTATTTGGACATATATGATTAGCATTGAAAGGCTGATCACAACGAAAACATAATACTTCAGCTTTCCTATCTAAAAATTCAGAATATGAGAGTTGACGCTGTCCATGTGATCCACACCTAATTCCACGGACCTGATTAACATTAGATGCCGTACTTGCTACTGTACTCAAACCCGGATTCACACCAGCTAAAGTACTTTTGTCATGCGAAACCTGGTTGACAGTAGCAGATTGGACTTGCGATTGGATTGATGGTGAAAACGAACCCATGTATGGGATTTGATAAAATGCTTTACCAGAGCCATACTCATCGCACTGTTCTTCCACCTTCATCCCTACTGAATCCCGATGAAACATATATTCCATATTCAAATTCTCATCCCACATCAAATGACATCTCCATAGCCTGATGTAAAGTTTTTGGAGCAAGTTTGTAATCTAATCAAGACTAAGTCGGTCATAGCAGATGACCTCAATCAATGCAAGAATATATGTAATACATATCGAGTTTCATTTAAATTTTATGTGGTTCATTAGCCCAAAATTGGGTAACCATCTAATATATAGCAGACCCTCTAATAACATTATGCCGTGAGTCCATCAAACGTCATATTGCCAAATCGTATTCAATCAACACGATATCATCGAATCACATCCGAGTAAAATCATGTCATCAAGTCTTATTTATTCATTATTATATCATATAGTCATCACATTTATCAAAGAGATATAAACTCGATGTAAAAGCCATAATTCTCTCACTCATTTGCTTGAGTAATTTCATGAGCAAATAACAATGCTGTTAGAACTGGACGGGGTTTTAACCCAGGCATGCTAGAGATCAAGGTCAAGGGGTTGAATAGGGTTCAATTAGGGATCAAACTTAGGTCATGAAAAAGTAAAAATATAAGAGATAATTTAATTATGAAAGTCAAATATATATAATAGTACTTAATTAAATCTCTATTATATTTTATAAATTTATAATATAAGATAAATACATCTTTAAATTTTAAGTTTCTTTTTTCTTTGATTATTTTGGGTCCAAGTAGACTGGATCAATCGTAATTGATGAAAATCTAGGTCAAATGAGTACACCAATCCACTTTTATAGCTGGTCTGGGTCTGACAATAGTACCCGAGAGCATGTTCTATAATAGCATAATCCATACTCACACTTATGGATGATGCCACTCTTAATCTTCTTTAACATGTACCCCCACTTGAAAAATAATTGTTTTATGTCATTTCATATGGTCAACTTGTCCAACTTATTCATAACGCCCTAATATGAAGACATTACAACCCTCTATGTGCCCCTCTCTTTATAAGAACATGCCAAGGCTATAAAACTCTATGCCACAATTAAACAATAATAATAATCCCCAATACTCACATAAAAGGTACCTGTTTAGAATATCTCATAGAAATAAAAATTCCGGAATAATCTTGTCGGCAAAAACCAAAGCTAACTTAATCCAAGATTATAACATAAAAGAAAATAATTTTGTATTAAATTCAGAAAACATGAAAATCTCATAAAACACGTAAGTATCATAAAATCTTCAACTTATTCTAATCTCAACCCATATGGTCTAAATATCAATAGGAAAATCTGGTACACTATCATCTTCCCCGTAGTCCACAAAAACATCAAATCCTAATAAGTCATAATAGACTTGATCTTCACCTGTTCCTAAAAAAGATAAAAAAATGAGCAAATAGTGTAGTATGTCAAACCACAAACAAAAACGCATGAACATTCATCATACAAATGTTACATATAACCTAATCTAATGCAACACACACAAGTTATTATCTCTAATTAGCGAAGCAAACAACATAGTTTAGAACCAATTGTAATAGTTCTAAACCTGGAGCAACTCATGACCCCGAATAAAACAAATATTTAGATAAAATAGTTATATATATATATATGGTGATATTGCGTACTCCCTACACATCGTTGTGTAACATGATTAAGCTGGTACGACTCCTAATCTATTGGAATCATTTCTATGCAGAGTCCACTCGGGACACCCTCACACATAGATCATCAAGTTGTCAACGTTAGTATCATACTCTGCGTGGTATTTACTAATAGCAGCCAAGCACAAGTAGTAAACAATATACTTAAAAGTTCAATATAATTTGATTCATTGAACAATTCTAAACCTACAATCACATATATCAAACAAGGAATGATCATACATGTATCAATCTCAAGGATCATAACTATGAACTCAAATTCTACAAAATCTTGATCATATAAATAACATAATATCAATACATTTCTTATCCATAAATTGTTTTTAATCCAAATATCATCTAAAACCCTAATCTCCAAAGAATATCAAATCTACACCTCTTTTCCTTGACCGCAATACAAAAATCCTCCAAAACAACAAATATCCTTAATGACTCTTTCCAAACCCTAAAATTCAATTCAAAGCCAACAAACCAAAATTCATCAAAAACTACTTTTATGAAATCATAAAGATCAACAACATAAAATACTTACCTAGTCTTAATCAGAAATCCTTCCTAAACATTGGATTTCTCAATCTCCATGAAAACTATGGTTTTCTCCAATCTCCCCTTCAAATCAATGGATAAACCTTAAGAAAAACTATAGATTTTAAAGATCCTAAAGAGAAGATATAGGTTTGATTACCTAAATCCGATCTTCCAATCTCCTTGGATGCTAGAACCAAGCAAAAAGAGGATTTTCTAGGTTTTGAGGATATTTTGGGGAAGGAAACAAAGGAAATAGATATAAGGATTTCATACAACTTTTAGCCTTCTGCGCAACATACAACAACAATTTCTAAACATATGCTGGTGATGTAGCCTGAAGGCCGGTCGCGTAAACATTAACACTGGCGGCATATCGGTTTGCCATTTGTCTCGAATCATTTTTCATCAAGGGTGCGTTGGTGGCGTACCATATATACTATACTTAAAATTACTCGATTTTTCTTCAATCCAACACCGACTTTACACTGTTTAAGCTACAACAACATACGCCGACTGTGTTGAATCCTATGCCGCGGCATTAAAGCTGGTGTACACTCTGCCAAAATCCATTTTAGATCATGTCTCTACCATGCGAACACAACATAATATATATAGTCTTTGACCTTAAAACTTTATTATTTTATATCAATTTACACTTTTATTCTTCATTATAACTTATTTGCTTGTATATTACATTATATATAAACTGTTATGATCCTTTTGGCAAAAGAAATCTAAACCTGCTGTAAAATATCCAGCCCTTTGGTTTACGGGGAAAAAAAAAAAAAAGAATGAGGGAAACTCATCCTCAACATCTTATAATCACAACATCATGGTCTATGCTCATGGTAGACATTTTTATAATAAAACTGTTACTATCAAACACAATCTTGTAGTAAATCAATAAAATTCTCCTACTCACCTTAGATATGTTTCTAATTGTTATAATCTTTGCGTTGCTTGACATATTCGACGAATTTAACCTATTTAAGTGAAAAGAATTATAAGTTAATATCAGGTTTAGATCTTAGGACCAACATATATTTTACTATTTATAGTTTTAAATTAAAACTCCCGAGTTCTTATACTCATGGTGTCCTTCGGAGATGTTCTAGGTTCTTCATAATTGAATTCATTCTCGTTGATTTGTTATTGTCAAGAGACCTGAAACAGAGAAGGTAGTAAGTAGAGTCCCATTAGTTTGTATAGGTATTAAAAGAATTTAGATTGGATTTTTTCCCCATAAACTAAAATTCATTATATTTAATCACCAACTAATTAATCAAAGTTATGGGGTTCTAAAGACACATCCAGAACAGGCACATCTCTTTTACAAATAAGGGTTTAAATTATCCCTTCAACATAAATCCTCCAAAGATGATGAAAAGCTCGCACTTTGACCAAATAAAATCTCATATACAAGTTAGATAATAACAAATAAAAAAACAAATGAAAGAAGAAATACAAAAGGTCCCACTTTCCCTAATACTATTGATAAACCAACATATGTCTCATCACTTCGGCCTCAAACAATCCAAATTCGTGAGTGTAAACTTATGAATGTGAAAGCAAAATGCCAATGGATTGATGATGATCTAAATGATTACACAGACCAGATCTGACATTAAAAGTTGTAGATCCATGGATATTAATATCAATACTGGCATATTTGTGGATTTAAGATGGAGAGTGAAGGAGCAGATGTTTTAGAACCGCGACTAGCCCGATGCGAGGGTTTGTTAAGAAGTTTGTGCGAAAGTGAAAGGGGAAGGGAGGGACGAGGGTAGATTGGATAATTTAAGAACATGGAAATGAAGACTGTTAATTAAAAGGAGGTTGCTATAATCATTGAGTTATAGCAATATAGAAGACGTTTTTAAAGAAATTTTTGCATCAGGCGCTCAACGAAATCGACAGAAGTGGATTTAGTTTATATATGATGGAATTATGAAAATTGGAAGTTGAATAGTATGCTGCTTGTTTGAAAGAGCGTGAAAGAAGAAGAAAGGGTGTCGATGGATTGGATTTATAGAAGGAAGTCGTGCCTTCGAGGAAGATTGAAGTAAAAGGTCAAATATCCCAACCAGCGTCCTTTTCTCAACTTCTAAAATGTCAATAATGGAAAAATTACAGCCATTATATGAGATGCCACATGATATTAATTAGTGGTATAAAAATATCAATTAAATTTTAATATATGAATAATTTTATAAAAGTATATATTATTTTCATAATTTAATAAAAAATTATTATTACATATTCTCCACCCATTTGAGCATGCGAAGTATTATTTCCAATACTTTCTTTTTCCTCATATAAGAATTACTCCAGAGATCGCACGGTTCTGGAACTAAATCAAACCGAAATCGAAATTGTTGGTTCTGGGTCATGAAAATGAGGAATCAGAACCGTCTTCCATGATTCCAGTCTGGTTCTATAGAACCAGTGGTTCCCGACTCCAGTTTTGGAACAATGGAACAGTTTTTTTCCAAGTAAAAAAAAAAATTGAATTTTATATTTTAATAAAATAAATTTTAAATTCAAAATATTTAATTATTGGATTTGAAAGTATTAAATTATTTGGGAAAATTTTTAAAATTTTTTTAGGATATGCATTTATTTATATATTAACACAACTAATAAAAATTATAGTTAATAATGCGACATTATAAAATACTCTAAAGGATAACAAGAAAAATACAATACAAAAAATAGTGTCATGTTACTGATAAACGAAATTTGCTTTTAGGAAAAATTTATATAAACTAAATTATATATAATTTTAAGTTATGTTTATTTATGTTATTGATAACAAAACAATAAATATTGTAAATAAGTAATAAATTTTATTATTCATATGTAATTGTGTAAAAATTAGTAATTATATATTTAATATAATTTTTTTAAATTATTTTATTTAATTATTTTCCTTTTTTATGTGGAATTGGTTGGAACCACTGGTTTCACTCGGTTCTAGGCTGTAGAACCACCTAAGAACCAAAAAATCGTGGTTCCTTAGTCAGTTCTAGAACCGCTAGTGATGGTTCCAGTTCGATTCCCGGTTTAGGACCAAATCATGGTTATGTCTAAATTACTCCCATATGAGGAGAAATGGATAATTTAAAATATGGAATTTCCAATTTGATTTACACACGTGTATTTAATATCTCAATGACATCTTATTACTACCATAAAATATAACTTAATAAACATTGATATATTATGGAAATTTTAATTATATAACTTTAGCACATATTGTTAATATTCAGATTTTGTTTACTATAAAATTATCTACATGGTCTCAACAGTCAAAAATTTTGAAATTATAATTCTATGTTAGAAATAACATTACCATGTAAACATTATATTGTAGCTATTATTTTATTTTATAATTTCTTTTGATTATTATTTAGGCATTCAATTGTATTTAGTTGTGCTCATACTAACTATTCTGTAATTAGGTCAAGACAAATATCATTGTTAATAATATTACCATATATATTACATAAGTACAATTATTTTTAGAAACTGAAGACACATTACTGTTGTTATGTTTAATATAACAATGGAGCCTTTGTGAATACAATATATGTTTATAAATATACTACCATGTGCAAACATAGATGCTTTTGGGTTTATTTGGTTGATCTTATTTTCATATGTTTTATATCTTTTTAGTATCCACTCAAATGGATGTATTTTTGTCGAGAAACAAATGGCCAAAAGAAAAGGATAAAAGTGTACACACATATATATGTATCCCTCTTTTAAAATTAAATCATGATATCCTTTAAATATAAAATGGTGAATCTCTAATCGCCAGTATACCTTAGATGTATTCGGCCAAAAAAAATGTACCTTAGATGTAATTACTTAGAGTTCATCAGCTCAACAGGGAACACTCTTAACATAAGCGACCTCGTGGGATTATATAAATATCTAATAAATTTTTATAAAGTTGAAATTATTTACCTAATACTTTACTTTATTTTACAAAAATTCTAATTAATATTTTTTATCATGTATATAATATACTTTTTAAATATTTTTTCCTTAAAAGTATGTGAATTCACGCATTTCAATTCATAGATCATAATGTTATGTACATGCCAAACAATAAAATTACAGCTTATGCATAAAAGGCTGTTCATACTTATATATAAAAAAATCTATTTACAATTACAAAAGTTTTCAACAAATTTTAGTTATAGATGGTTTAGAAGACAACTTTTAGATAAAAATATTTATTTATATATATATATATATATAACTTATTTATGAATATATGCTAACTACATATACTTAAAAGATATATGCTTTCGATCTACTATAACTATATAATATATATATATACACATAATTACCTATTGTATACATATTTTTTAGGCATAAAATTTATACATTTCTACTACCACATTCCTGTTTGTAAAATAATACTTATATGTGTATATATATTTATATCATTATATTAAAATATGTACTCCATTAAAATCTTGCAAATATACTGAAATATTTATTTGTTTTACAAAGTATAATTCTTTGATAATACTATATTATAGGTTATAGGATTATAATTATATTAAAAAGAACCCATAAAAGTGTATATACAAAGGGAAGTAGGAGAAGAGATCATAGATATCCACCAATTTTTAGCAAAAGATAGATTCTATTTTTACATAAAAAAAGGCTTTGAAAGATATCTTGTAGATTTGAACAATAAGGAAGATATGAATGGCTTATGGAAATGATTGAGCTAGATAAGATTGACAGATCCATGTGTATTCCCACACACTAGGCTACATGATTAAGAAGCTTGAATGGCTAGATCTAGAAATTAAAGATTATAATAGGATCCATGTTAGTAATAATAGTTCTTCTCCTTACTGTTATTTTAACTAGGCTTGATGTACTTTATTTTTCATGGTTATTTAAAGGTGGAATTTGGAATTTCTTTGTTGAATTGCTAGGTAATATCGGTAAAAATATATCTCCTATCATAACTTCTAGTCCTTGACTAAGGGATAACTTTGTTCCATAAACTCTTGAAAATTTAATGTTAGATTAGGGTTGCAAACGAATCGAATTAAGATGAGCTTTTGAAGGTTTGACAACATATTAAAAAATTTTCAAACTCAAGTCGCGTCGAACTTTTGCTAAGCCTAAAATATGGGATTGAACTCGCCTTATTTAGATAAAAGAATTATATTTTGAATTCAAATTCGACTTATTTACAAATCAATTTTAAGCTGAGCCGGGTGGACCTTGAGTAGCTCTTGGGCCCTAGAGATAAGGTATAGCATAGGAAGCTAAATATACAAAAATAAATAAATATATAAATAAAAGATGAGTGGAAAATGAATAAAAATTAAGTTATGTATATATGTATTTTTTATTAATTAATATTTAATTTTAGTTATATATTACATATATAATATATAGTGCAAAGGAC
The DNA here is from genome assembly GCA_024138025.1 of Combretum micranthum. Lineage (NCBI taxonomy): Eukaryota > Viridiplantae > Streptophyta > Magnoliopsida > Myrtales > Combretaceae > Combretum > Combretum micranthum. The sequence continues at coordinate 104,043 of JAMXBD010002158.1, read as the reverse complement.
TCAACAGCCTCCGGATGAATTTAAATAGGTTGGCTTATGGGCTTAAACAAATTAGCTGACAAGCATAAATATGATATATCATAGTAAAAGAAAATAAAAAAAGGCAGGGATCACCAATCGGTTTTTGTCTTCCACGGTTCCATGGTACATGTCAGCAAAAATCTAATGCATCAAAAGTTTGTGGATTACCGGAAGCATTTTCTGAAAATATGAATAAAAGTATTCCATTTATTTATTTAATTTTTTGTAGAGTTTAAATCAAAGTTAGAAAGAGTAAATAATTATTTTTTCTTTTTTCTTTTTTTTTAATCTACTGTAAGTAATCGTATATTATTATGGCCACTAATAGAATATGATTCCAGACAGCACGTCATTGTTCATTAATTGTGGAGGTGGAGAATTAAAGCTCGATGGAAAACAATATGAAAATGACGACGGCACTAATAATCACTCCACGCTGTGGGCTTATAGCTGCAGAGGACTATCAGATTCAGATGAGTATGTGAAGAACTAGTCATGTGCAGTGAACTTTTCCGATACAACTCTGTATGCGACCGCACGCGTCTGTCCTGTTTCTCTGAAATATTACGGATTTTGCTTCCGCAATGGGAAGTACAATGTCACCCTTCACTTTGCTGAAATCGAATATGCGAAAAATGAAGACTACAGCATCTCAAGGAAGAGAATCTTTGATGTCTATATTCAGGTAAAACATTTATCTATTTACTGCATTATGCATAATTCAATTTTGATGGAGTGTACCCATTTTAGCTAATGTAAAAGATACTACAAGAATTATCCTAGTAATAACTTTAAAAAAAATGTTCATAGGTATTCCCCAGCGCCCGTTGAACTGTCAAATAAAATATACTTACTTTTTTCTCTGTACATAATCAATTTACAAAAGGTAAAAAAAAATATCATTTACCATTGAAGATGAACATAAATTTGTAGATGAACCAAGTTAATTGGAAAATTTCATACAGAGAGGAGTAGCTTATAAAAAATAGTATAAACAAAGAATATTGTTAAGCTATTGTGATAACTCTTAGATTTTATTGATATACATATGCCAATCAGTGTTCTCTTTGATTTATAACGTGCTACATTAGTAATATATAATGTACCTTCTCTTTTCTCTATCAGGAAATGGATTCAGACAAAATAAATTTAGCGGATCCGAATTCATAATGACACTCATCCTCTTTTACAGGACTAAAATGTTTCACTTTCTAGTTGAGTTTTTATCAATACATCATCCTTTCATGTGTAATTATCTCCCTGCTAACTAAAAATTATCAAACCAATAGATGGGATATAACTTCATGAAATTGACACTATCTGTAAATATTACTATTTTAGAAGGACCGGAAATTGAAGGATTTTAACATTATCCACGAGGCTGGAGAACCAGCTATGGATGTATCTAAATCGCATATCATTGATGTGACAAACAATATGTTGGAGATTCACTTGTTCTGGGCTGGAAAAGGAACCTTGGTGGACATGAGTGAATTCAATGGAGTCATCATTTCAGCCATTTCAGTTACTCCTGGTAGGAAATCTTATATAATTTTTCTTTCATGAAATGAGCTATTAGTACGAGTGTATGCAGTATGATTCGGTACGGTTTGCCTCTCAAACAAAGCCTAATAATACGGTTTGATTAATTTCACCTGTATGAAAAAGGCATTTTACATTTCATAAAATTATAACATGGCAGTATCATAAAAAAAGATGACTAACCACATACAAAAACATGATGCTATCCTTCTTCTTCCTATACAAGATCAAAACTTGCTACCAGCATGGCAGTGATTGCATTTTAATACATATAACCTAAGATACTCCATTCTTGTAAATTCTTATCAAAATAACTGCACATTCCTACCCTTTAGTTGCTTTGCACCAACAAAAGCAAACAATTTAGAACAAAAATATTGGGTAACCTATAGCCATTCGGTAACATAAATAGGTCTAAACACATCTTAAAATTGCATCAAAAGAGCTATGAGACCAAATCACAAACACATCCATATTATGTTTCTCCAAGCTACTTTAACAACTATCAATACCATACAAAACTCAATTACTAATCATCTAAAGACAAATACTCTAACTGACAATAACACCGAGATAACAAATCTAATAGAAAAGACTAAATCCCATGTCTTCATTACTCTTCCTTTGGTTCTTCCTGTTAAAACATCAATAATAATATAAATCAATAACACAATATGATAATAAGATGCAAGAAAGAATACCAAACATATGATATGCAAGGTATTAACACAATAATATAGACGTCACGATTTAAGGAAAAGCAAAGGGTAAGCTAAATAGCCAACATTAAAACTTACATCTTCCTCAAAGCAAGTTCTTGGTACATATCCAACAAAATGTTTAGCAAAGCTACCTCCATCTGAATGATCTATGAAAAGAAATGCATTAGCTTGACCATGCCTAATGATCTGTACAAGATCATATGACAATAAAAAAAAAATTAGTTTCAGTCACAGAACAATTAGTTTATAATCCTATTGCAGTTCTCTTAAAATTCAATTAGCACTGCCACCTTGATTCTTCACAATACTTTTATGGAACTACCACATATCTAAGATCTATGGGCAAAGTAATATATAAATAGTTTGCAGGATTCAACTCATGAAGAACAAAATTCTCTTTAAAATATTCTTATATATTATAGTATAAATAATAGAAAGCAATCCAAACAACTAAATCTGCCAATAGACTAACAATTTTTCCTCCATCCAATAGTTTCATGTGGTCTAAGTCTTCATCAAAAGCATGGAATGTAATCACTTCCTTCTTCTCCCTTTTATACCTTGAAAAGCTTCATTCACCACCATTTCTCTTTATCTTGTTGTTGAACTTCATGAATCATTTGAACTTTTTGGTCATGAAAGCAAGCTCCTCCTCTTCATCATCACTTGAGTCATTATTTGTAGCTTTTAATGCGATAGTCTTCTTGCTTGATCCCTCTCCTCCCTTTTTGCTTAATTTATGGGTTGTGAGAGTACCAAAAACACCTCATTACTCGTGTTTAATTTACGTGCTTTCTTAATTGCGATTCTCTTAGCTCCTAATGCTTTAGCAAAAATCTAAGAAGTTTGGAGTTGATTTCCACATTAGTAAATTTTTTTTGAAGTACACTTAAGAGATATATGATATTTATGAATCTATTATGCGTCTCTTCTAAGGTCGCATTTGGTTGCATCTTGAAGTTCTTATGTTGGCCACATAAAAGACTTATTTTAGTGTCCTTTACTCCATATGTTCCTTCATAAGTTTTCTCCAATTCATCTCATATTTCTTTTGTGGATTTACATGTTCAAATTCTATTAAAATCACATTTATTTAAGCCACAAAACAAAATGATCATAGCTGTTTCATTCAAGTCCAATTTCTTTTCGATTTTCTTCACTAAAGCCTCTTTCTTCTTTTCCTTCAATCTTAAAAGAACCATCTTCTATAACATTCCATATTAAACTATTTTGTGTTTTTAGGAATATTTTCATTCTACACTTCCTATAGGGATAGTTTCCTCCATTTATAAGTGATTGTCTATTAACAGCTTGTCCTTTAGGAACCTTAAGGCATTAGTTGCCATGATCTTTACACTAAAATGCAATTAAGCATAAGAAATTTAGAGATCTTGCTCTTATACCAATCATAAAAAACTAATTACATTAGGTAACAATACTCAAGAAGAGGGTAAATTAAGTCTCTATACAATTATGCCTTAATTTGAAACTTTGGTTGGTAATTTAAGATTTACAAGAAAAAATATTAATAATGTAAAATGTAATAGATAAAGAGAATAGAATCAAGAGAATCAAGCTCGAAATTTAACATGGAGTTCGATTAGCCTCCTAATCTCTACGGTCATACCAATGCCTCTAATGAAAACTTCACTCCACTATATTAATCACCAATAACACAATGCTTAAAATGAGTTACACAAAGTATATTCCAAAAAAATTATGAGTGTAGTTGATTCACAATAATTACAAGAAGAAGAAGAAAGCACTACACTTTTCTTTAGAAGCTAATCCAAGGCTTGAATTGATTCACAAGAGTGCAAAGTAATGGAACAATTAATTTCTTTATTGGATTGCAAATGAAATCTCTTGAGTTATTGCTTTGATGTACCCATAAGCTCTTATATATCGAAGAAAAAGAATAGACATTGGGCATAAAAATTCCCATGCTTAATCTTGCATTAAATGCTCTCTAACGATTAGAAAAACACAATAGTCTAGACCTTTGTATAATGGTTCATGTTTCTAGGTCAACCAGACATTCTATTCACGAGTGTTATAGACTTCTTCACAAATGGTTCGGACCTCTATTACATTTCATCCTTGAAGTGTCCAAATGGTACAGACCTTCGCAAAACAGTCCAGACCTTTGCAAAACAATCCAGACCTACTACGATGTATCACTTCTGCTACAAAGACAAAACACACAGGTCTGGACCTTTTGTCAAATGGTCTAGACTACTTAAACAAAAATATGCCTTTTCTTTTATTTAACAATTCATTGAGTCTTTTCACAATTTTTACTTTCGTAACACCTTTGTATAATGATATTATTGCTCAAAAACATATTTGTTTATATAAACTTAGTTTAAAGAAGATTTATAGTTTTGTTTCATCAAAAGTACATATAATCTTTTAGGTTCAATATAAAGTTGTGGTCATTGGTATGAACCCCACAGTTTTTGCGATTTTTTCCTATAACATGACTATTTCACTAATATTAGGCCCTTAAAAAATCTAAAATTACAGTTTGGAATGGTTTGTTAAAATAGCTTTTCAATCCTATTTGTTTCATCTTATATTTTGAAAGATTCATTTGTTATACATCATTCTTTGTAGTTTTTAAGTTTCAATTTTAAATCAGCAACCACGTTATAGCTTGTAGTTTTCGAAATCTCATTGGTTGTGTGTTGGGTAAGTATATAATGAAAGAAATTATGAGTGATTAGACTAGATGATTAACATAATTTTCCTAATTTATTGTAATATCTTTCATTATGTAAAGCAAAATCATAACAACTTACTATTTGAAATTCTTTTGCATCTAGTTGTCGAACCGCCTATCCTGAATCATGTTGAAATAGCATTCATTACATTAGCTTGTGTTGTATTTCTTGGGATGGTTATACTAGCCTTGGCATGGCAACAAGGATGGATTGGGAGCAAGGAATTGTATGGTAAGACTCAGATAAGTGTTCATTTTAAAGTCATATGTTAGCTATAATAATAATTTATTTATCAATATATTTCTCTTTACACAGATAAACGCATAGATATTCGAGGGAAAAAGTTCACTGTCAAACAAATAATTAAAGCAACTCAGAATTTCAACCGCAAATATGAGATAGGTAGTGGAGGTTTTGGAGCAGTCTACAAGGTTGTACTAAACCTTAATCCTTCCTTGTTCGTTTTTTTTTTTATTATATATGTATGAAATTTTATTAGTCATCTTGATAATTTAAAAGAGAGAATGTACAAAAGTAGATTAGACAAAGGAGAGACTATCTTGAAATTATACAAAATTTAATATATAGTCCACCACTTCATCTTATTAGCTTTGACTACTTATTATCCTTTGATCTTCTCATTCTAACCCCCTTCCTCTCGCCCCCCAAAATAAAGAAATCATTTCCTTCTTATTTATATATTATTAACAAACTATGACTAATGTATAACTTTTTCAAATCATCGGCTAACCATGGAATATGGTAAACTTGAAAGTACAGGTTGAACTAGCCGGCCAAGCTATTGCAGTGAAGAAGCTATCTCCACGGTCAAAACAAGGAATTTTGGAGTTTAGACGTGAACTATTTTCCTTAAAATCCTTAAGGCATCCCAAATTTTTTGAATTGCTTGATGGTTATTCTGGTCATGGTTTTCATCTACTAATATATGAATACATGGAAAACAAATCCCTAGCTGATGTCCTTTTTGGTATGCCAAAATTCATCATTTATTTCATTTCTTTTATTTCTTTTAATATGGAATGATGTTATAGTAATTTGCAAAGCTTCAACTTATATGGATTTCAATAATGTTAGGATGTCACCAGCTTGTTGAACACATTTAATCCAACGATGATTCATTTTTTATTTTTTTCACCTTTTATTACGACTCAAATAATTTAATTTGTGACACTAATTTTGTGATTCTTTTTCAAATGTAATTTAATGGCTATGACAACTTGCAGATCCAAACTCGAACCAGAGACTTAATTGGGAAGTTAGATACAAAATTTGCAAAGATATTGCCATAGGTTTGAGATATCTTCATGAAGAGTCACATCTTAACATGATTCATGGAGATATTAAAGCCAGTAATATCTTGCTTGATGGTGAACTTAATGCAAAAATATCTGATTTTGGATTGGCAAAAATCTATACTGAAGATGATCAAGCAACTGTTGTGAAGGTCGGAGGCACAACGTGAGTATGAGAATAGTCTGTACACATGAATGACATATCTATTACACAATATATATATATATATATTAGAAAAATATCTCAATTATTCATCATTTCAGTGGATATATGGCACCTGAATATGCATCACAAGGAATCCTATCCCACAAAGCTGATGTCTACAGTTTTGGTGTTGTTTTACTTGAAATCATTAGTGGAAGAAAAAATACAGAGTATAAATCGGGTGAAGAAAGCGAGTTTCTATTGGACAGTGTAAGAATGATTTACCTTTCTATCTTCTTCATGTTTGTGAAAAATTTCCTAGGAAATCAAAGCTTTGCATTCTATGTTAGAATTAGTTGCAATCCAAACTATTTATGTAGAACATCAAATATGTGATACTATCCTTATAAAGTATTGTCGTAATGAAAAAGATGGAACTAATTTTAATATAAATGTATTTATGTTTTGGTAGTTTAGGAATTCAATGATACCTACATTTGATTGTAATAGCCTCTTCATTTTCAGGCATATGTCTTGCATAAGAAAGGAAAATCCATGAATTTGGTGGACGAGGATATGAGGGATGGTCTCACTGAACAAGAGTCCCAAGAAGCTAAATTAGTTTTGCTTCTAGCAATGATGTGTGTTGGTCTTTCTCCTTCTCTACGACCAACAATGTCTGAAGTAGTATGTGTACTTGAAGGTAAGAAAAGCATTGAACAAGTATCTGATGAACATGCAGCTACTTCTGCCTCTAAATCTATTGGCAACATCAATGAAAGAAATAAGACTTCTATTGATTATACACCTGGGTCAACCGACATTTCATCAACCACCGCAACCACTTATTTTGTGATCAAAGAAAAAGATGGAAAGAAAGACCAATCTACAAGTTCCTCACTAGAAACTTCTCATGATACTAGAAAGGAGTAATAACAACAAGGTGCAAGACTTAAGAAGAGGTTATATGTGTGTGTGTGTATGTGTGTGTGCGCACACGCATGTGCGTGCGTGTGTGTGTTATTGTAAGTGGTACATGTATTTCTTCAGTGACATTGATAATCTAACATGTGTCTGAACAAATTTAAAAATGTGTGAGGATGCGTGGGAGGTTTGTTTTTTATTATGTTGTTTTACAGATGGTGATTGGCTTTCTAAAGTGATTCATGACTATTTTAATTATAATGTAAGATTTTATGTATAAGCTTCAAATAAATGATACATGCTACAAAAATTGGATGATTTGATTTCAATTTTTTGTTTTTGAACAAAGAGATCAAAGTTTAACATTTTAGAATCAAAGTTAAGAATTGTAACGTAAAGGATATATATAAATAAGGTCATATGATTAGAGATGCCTAGAGGTTCAACTATCAAATAAAAGCTCTTTATAGAGGGACAAAAGAGTTAAGTTCCTAAATATTCAAGCTTATGCCCTCAACCTCTTGGGACCTATCCAATATTCATTCTTGACAAAAAAAAAAATAATAATAATAGAAATGTTCCTATATTTCTCATATGGCCATATGAGACTCTTATATTCTATGTTCTCCCAACAAATAGAAGATGCTCAAATAATGCTTTTCATTGTCTACAATAGAAAAGATGTGTGTTGTCCTTCAAGTAAAGATAGGTATATGATTTAAGTCGAGCAAAATAAGGATATGTGTTATAACATCATTGTATTTGATTCACTAGAATAAAATTGTTATTCTACCTTTGTTACTTGTAGAATAATTTTGTCCCTTTTGTAAATTATTGTACAATAAATAATGCTTATTGTACATGATGTGGAATGGATAAAGAACTTATATTTTTCCCTTTACCAGATAAAATGCTATTTCATGTAATGTAGCTTTTATTCTAAAAGGTATTTAATTAAAAAACAAAATGATTTAGAGGAATTATCATTCCTGTCTAACATTATTCAAATCTAATGATTCAAATGAAAGATTAATATTCATAGAGAATATATATATTCTTAAATTCAATTATTATAGAGTACAAACATTACTATACTGATGCAAATGGAGGATGTACTATATTGATGCAAATGGAGGATGTATATTTTATAACAAAATGTTTACAATATATTTATTATGCACAAATTTATCCTAAAGTTTGCCTCACATAGGAACATAAACCTCTATTTGTTTTAAGATTTATTTACTTGCTAAAGTTTGTCTTACACAAACTCACTCTGATACTTAAATCCTCTATTGGTTTTAAACTTTAGTAGGATAATAAGAAAGTAATATGAGAGTGAATCCTTTACCTGGGTGTAGTTTGGGTATCTATAGGAGTATATCCACAATAAATTTGGAAAGTGGATGAACTCACATCTAGAATGTAGCTTCGATAGTTTGGGAAAGTAAATCTAAGATAGATAAAACATGCATATCATCTAAATTTGAATCACTATGCCAACTAAAGACAGCTAGTAGGTTAGATGGCTTTCTTGAAATAAGACGGTAGCCTTTACAAACAAGAATAAGTTCAACATGAAGCAATTGAGCTACTAATTGTCAAATTAACTTAGCTTAGCCTTGCAAAATTAGTCCAAGGTCTTTTTAAAGGTGGTCACTGGCTTTGGTAGATCTAGCCATAATCTAAGAGCCTGATTTAAGGCCCAATAGGTTAGTCAATAGTCTAAAAAGGCTAGTTGGGCTTATGAAGCTCATAACCAAAATTGCCAATCAAAAAATTTTTAGCATGTTTAAGAGGCATTTAATATGTTTATCAAGTGAACAAGATAAAAAGCATACAAAAACTTGCACAATACCCAGCCCTATCAATCCGATTGTCTTTTTACACAAGGTTTGGGAAAAAGCTCCAAGTGTGAGTGTGTGTGTGAGAGAGAGAGAGAGAGAGCAAATTACTAGTGAATGTTGCACCCACTTTTTTTTAGCACCTATACTATTTGCTATAGTTAATCTCATGCTTATAACATTTGTTGTTATTGAAGTATGGTAATCGTGATGCCCAACTTCCCATACTAGAGGACTACTATGATCTTTAGATGTTTTGGCTGAGTGACTGTTCTAATGATTATTACACTAGTGATGTGCTTGTAATTTAGTTACACAAGTATTATTATCACGATTAAACTGCTACATGGGGTACTAGGAAATGTTTCCATTTGATTGGATAGTGCTTCAAATGTGATATTGTGATATGAAATAGTGAAATCAAGGAATTGCATTTAATTATAGATGTAAAAAAAGTTATGTACCTATCAATTATGGTGATCATCTTGAAAAGAACGTTGAATAATGTTTGACTCAATGAATAATTTGTTTATGCATAGCATGACTGCATAAAAAAAAAAAAAAAGCTATCAACATCACATAATGGTACTAAAAAGTCATATAAAGGTGATTCTTTACACATAACCACACTTCTACCTTTAAAAACTACTAAGTATAAACCTAGTAATTTCTTTTTCGAAATAACTTAAAAATTGATAGGAAATGTTGGAAAGATATTCCTAGTAAATTAAAAGATTTCAACATTGAATTGCAAAGACTAACTTTAATACTTCTAATATACCCTTAAAAATAAAAAAATAGCAATTTAAAATTCTAAATACAATTTGAGATCTTGTGAATAACTTAATCATAAAAGATACCCTCGATTTATTTAGGTTAATTTCAATTAGATAGCCTAATTACAAGATAAATATAATAATGCCAAATTTGCAAATAAATTTCTAATTAAAACATATAAGTGGTGTCATCCATGTGAATAGAATGAATACATCATCACTATTGTTGTTGTTATTGTCGTTAAACTCTTTTTAGTTAGTGTAAAGAGACTTGGTCAATGTTAATAATAATAATAAGAAGAGAGAAGAAGAAGAAGAAGTATGACATGCAGCTTTCTCAAATATTGCCATGATAGGAAAACAAGAAGAGGAAGTTTCTTGTGAATCTACCTACTAAAGTACTGCATGCCACAAACCATTGGTGAAACCTTGTCCATGCAACAACACAACATTAACTCTTGGGAATCCGTTTAGTTTTCCTTGATCTCAATGTTTAGCATACATCTAGGATTTTCTTTCTAAACAACAAATGTCAACCCTTCTTCTTCTATCCAAATCAACAATGACAGCCCCCATATAATTACATGATAATGCATAATTTGACAACTCCATATCATTTTCATTTTCCTTATTAAGTTGAGACTTAATCCTTTCACCCTCATCTTGCTTCTATATACCACTAAGAATAAACAACATAACATACCATCTACTTCATATTCTTGACATTGCCATCAACACCAACAAAATCCACTTGTTTTTCTTTTTCCATTAAGAACCAACAACATAGCATACGTTAGTCTATAACACTACCTTATTGACTTCTAAAGAACCATGCCAACACATAACATATAACACCACTTTCTTCTTGTCTTACCCTGGCCACCCCTGTAGCTACCATCTTCACTAACAACACATAACCATCACTAGGGAGTCTTGGAGTTAGGAGTCTCAGCGGAACATGAAAAGTTGACAAAGCATTCATCTAAGTAATCAGTAGTACTTATTTCGTAGTTTGTATGTGTTCTAAAATTATTTTTTAGTTTTCACTCATTCTCTAGTGAGGGATGTATTTAAGGTGTTCCATATATTCTTGTGCGGTTGTTATTTGTATATACATTATAAACCCCTTAATTTTAGGGTAAAATTTAAGTGAACCCTAACCCTAGTCAAACTGAAACTTCAGAAGTCAACAATAATTAAGCCATACTAGTAATTTTAACTCGGCAATCCTATGCTTGAAACTTGAGAACAATAGAAATGAGCTAGTAGTAACTTATAATTATAAATAATATAAGATAACCTAAAAAGATCATATCCATAAAATTGTTTTGGATCCAAATGGGATCAGTTCTCAAAAAATGTATCTCAATGCTTAGGAGAGTAAAAATATTTCGAATCAATATAGATTTGTAATTTCATAAGGATTCATAAAATATCAGTTTTGTAATTTTCGGTATCTAAAAATATCAGATATAATGCTTTTACGTGTATTTTCTTTACTACCTGTAGTTTATTAGTCTTGTTTACTATTTATTGTACTATTTCTACTATTCATCTATCTTTACTTTTTCTTACAACCTACACACTTATCTCTTACATTTTCTTTCCCCACTAAACTTTATGCATAACTTCTCTTATATTTTATTTGCTTTTTATCACAAAAATACAAAATTAATCAATTTTCTCTCTCCCTCCTTCACAAACCGGCGCATCTCCTCTCTCTATCCATCTATTTTTTTTTCTTTTTCAATTTATTTTATTACATTTAATTTTTCTCCACATTTCTCTATAAATACCACCTCCCTCTCCATTTTTTTAACACTTCTCATTTGAGTGGCTATACTCTCTCAAATTCTCTCCACAAATCTCTCCAACAATTCTCTTCCAAAACTCTCTTCTTTTCTCTATAGAAAAGAAATTCACTCACTTGTTCTTTCATCCATCTTAGGTAAAATTTCTAAACCCTTTCCTATTACTCATGAAACATAAAATGAACTCTTTATATGTTATGATTTCTAAAACCCCATGAGCATTATGCTAGGGTAGAAATCATGGAAATAATAACTTGTTCATGTTATTGTTCAAAACCATGTTTGTTTATGTTGTTATTATTTTCATATTTTGTTTATGCTCTAATCTAACTAGTCATATGTATTATGTAAAGTATATATATATATATATATATATTTAAAGCCTAAAAGCTCACTAACATAACATCTTGTTATGCTTTTATTATTATGCTCTTACTATTCTTGCTCTTATTTATTGCTCATAATAAATAAGACTAGTCATCTTCTAACTTTAGACTTGTCCTTGTCAAGTTAAAACATATTTTAGGGCTTGTCCATAATGTAATTCTTGAGAGCCTTGTAAATGATCATATTTTATGAGATTTGTAAGGCATTTATAACAACAATAGGAGACATCGATGGGATGAGTAGTTTGAGATAGCAAATATAACATACAAGAAATCTAGATAAATATCTAATGTCAGCATTATAGGAATATAGTCTTTACATTATCTTAGGGGCATTCCCCTGATAAATTTCTAAATATCATAATATTTTCTAAGTTTTTCACATAAAGGAACAATACTAGAGCTAAAACACATTAAAGGAAATCTATTCTAAGTCACATAAGGTATTAAAACTTAAGAATGACTTTCCGAAGTCATGCGAAAGCTTCAACACCATATGTAAGGCATTTATAACAACAATAAGGGACATTGGTGGGATGAGTAGTTTGAGAGAGCAAATATAGCATAAAGAAATCTAGATAAATATCTAATGTCAACATTATAGGAATATAGTATTTACATCATCTTAGGGGCATTCCCCGGATAAATCTCCAAAGCTCATAATATTATCTTAGTCTTTCAAATAAAGGAACAATACTTTCAAAAAGATTCCTAAGAGCTTCCCAAAACATAATCCCACTTGGAGTCATGAAGTCTTCAGGTAAAAGAGAGATTGATATTGTGTCAACAAAAGTCTATTGGGGTATAAACACAACTAGCTTAGTGAGAATATTCCTGGATTAATATACTTATAACAATAAGTTCAAAGAAATTATTAAACAAACATATATACACATCAAACAAATGAACAAGCAATACATATGATCTACCAGAAATTATATGTTTTGAATGGATTTATCCCTACATTCGAAGGTTAGGTGTTTCAGGCTCTTTAAAACCTATCTTTGAAATCTAAATTATGTAGTTTATTTCTGGTATCGTGAAATAGTTCTTTTCAGCTCTTATTTGCCCATCTTGCAGACTTATGGGTTTCCACAAATCCCACTCCTATACTCTTGTCTCATCGAGTATAGTAGCTAATGAAATGAAGCTAACTACGTGATATGCATGAATGAATTAATATAACTTGTCATTTTGGGATTAAAGTAATTTAAATGTGACCATAGAATTTACACACACTCTAACATGATAATAGTAAAACACAATTTAATTTGCAGCACTTCATATCTCGATATGCTTAGCATTCTTTCAACTAACATTATCATGCATAAGCCATTTTCATCTTTTCCTACTTCTAGTGCTTCTAACTATAAGCATAAACAAGTACGTAAAAGTAAGAAAGAAACTCACTCGGCCATCATTGCTACAAATCTTTACACGTAATAGTCCTCTAAATGCGGATCCTTCCAAGCTTTGTTAGCTAAATAAAAGAAATACCCGAAATGAGTATTTTGTGGAATTTCTACTTGAACTTTCTAATTCTATTCTAGTATTTACGTCAAAATTCAGATAAAAGGAAAGTCTAACTTAAAATGACCATAACTTGCTTATTTTAACTCAAAATTTCGCATATTATATACCGTTTTCTACCTATTCGAAAAGATCTATCTATTTTTAAGGTTATTTTTGTCATAAAAAAGCCATCTGGGTTGCAGCTTTTAAAAAAATGATTTTCCAAACTTTTTTTTTATCCAAAAATCCTTAAACAAAATACATGGATATTTGTATAGTTGAAAGGTCCTTTGAACATATATAGATATATATATACTCATATTGTATGCATGATTTTTGCAGTGTTATCTCAACATTGATTTTTCACAAAACAATTTGTCTTTAAGAGATTTTAAAAGATGAAAACTTTGAAAATTTTCCATTTTATATTGCTATAAGGAAAACTTAAAAATCCTTGAGTTGTTATAAGTGAGTGTTTTTCCATTATAATTTCATTCCCTAACTTTTCAAAGGTAAATTAATTTCCAAAAATTTGGTCCTTTAAGTTATCTACCAACTTTATTTCTAGTGATTGAAAAATGAAGTTTTCAAATTTTTTCTTAAGTTATTGGTGTTATCTAATAGTTGGAGTTGTGTTAAATATATGTTTTCCTCTTATTTTGTATTATTCTATTTCTTTTGAAAATAAGTTTACCGTTTTAAAACTTCACTTTCTTGGCAAATCTTATTTCTCTAAGTTAGTTTTTTAAAATAGTAAGTTTATTTTACCTTGATTTGAAAAACTTATTATATTCTTAATATTTTTCATGTGGTGGCATAATCTTTTTAGATAAGTTCATAAGAAAAGCTTTAATAAATAATTATCCATATTAGAACTTAGTTAGTAATAATATTAAAAATAAGTCTTGTAGAAGTTTACTTAGTAAGTGATTTTCAAAGTCTATGATGAACCTATTTAAGTTTTATAAAAAGATATAGTAAGGTTAAAATCTTAAGTGTAATGCTAAAAATTATATCTTCATGGAGTATTTAGTTCCGATTGATAAAAGAAATGAATCCCTTTTATTATTTGAAGAAATTTCGTTACTAATAGTTTAAAATTTATGATTTGCTTGTCTAAGCTTTTGAAAAGAATTTATTAAAAACAATACTTACATCTCTTATTGAAAAAACCTTTATTAAGAAATTTAGCTTACTTTTCTTTATTTAAGAAAGAACCCGTTTTTATTTTTATTAGGACAACAACCTTCTAATCATGCATGAATATGATTATGTATCAATGAAAAACTAAGAATAATACATATTAAGATAAAAAGAAATATTCATAAATAAATAAAGAAAATAATATGGTCAAGTATTGGGAACTTTAGCTTCATCAAGGTATCCCGATCAAGTATTGGGATCTTTAGTTTCATCAAGGCTTCTCGGGACTAAGAAATAGACTAGTCTCAAAAGAAAAAAAAAAAAAAGAAAAGAAAATGCAATAATAATAAAAGCATGTTAATGAGAGGTTAGTGAGCAATTTAGGCTCTAAGAAATATATAAATACACATAAATTTAATAATATATAAATAAAGTTAGGTTAGGGGCATAATAACAGTAATATAACAAAATAATATAATCGGTATTATGTGCAAGAACAAAATATAAACATGTTGTTGCTTTTACAACTCACATGAGTCTTTAAGAAACAACACCATGGTCATGCTAAGTTACATGACATGGGTAAATGAATGATGGTAGAAGTTTTTACTTGAAAGTGTTTTTGAGTAGAGTGAAGATGGTAGATGAATGTGATATTATGTGAGTAGTAAGGAATGATAGATCGTTTATGTGGAGTGAAAAATTTTAGGAAAGATTGAATGGAAGAGAGTTTTTGTAGAGAGAAATTGTGAAGAAATTTTGAGAGAGTTTTGTTATGTGAAATGAAGGTGTGAAAGAAGTGGAGGGAAATGGGTATTTATAGAGTTTTAGAGTAAAAATTAGATGTAATAAAACAAATTGAAAAAGAAAAATAAAATAGATGTGTCTTGTGTTTGTACATGACCGACGCAAATTGAGGGAGAGAGAGAGAGATAGTGTGTGTTTTGATTAAATTTTGTATTTTTATAATGAAAAGAAATTAAAGTGTAAGAAAAGTTATGTAAAAAGTTGTATTAGAAATGAAAAATGTAAGAAATAGGTATATAGGTAGTAAGAAGTAGGTTGTAAGAAAAAGTAGAGATAATGAAATAGTAATAAATAGTAGAAATAGTACTATGAATAGTGGACTAGACAAATACAATACCGGTAGTAATAAAAATATGTGTAAACGAACTATATCTGATATTTTTAGTTATCGAAAAATTGTGAAAATGATATTTTTGAAATTCTTATATAATTACGAGTCTTTTGGTACTATTAGAATAATTTTACTATTTCGAGCATCAGGGCACATTTTTTGGGAATTGATCCCGTTCGGGTTTAAAACGAGTCGAATTTTGACAAATCTGATTTTTTTAACCTACCTTATATTATTCCGAATTATAATCCATCATTAACTTATTTCTATTGTTCTTATGTTTTGAGCGCGAGATTGCCGAAGTTGAAACTACTTGATTGTCTTGATATTTGTTGACTTTTGAAACTCTGGTTTGATTAGAGTTAGGATTTAATCCAACTTTACCCTAGAAATTGAGGGGTTTACATTAGGGATTGGATAGATGAATTGTCTCATGTTTGGGTTTTGAGTTGAACGACTATTGAATTTTTATTTTTGTTTTCGAAGATCCTCTTTTTTTAAGGCTAAGAAATCCCATGTTTGATATTGTTTAGTGTTCAATTTTTAACTTGGGCCAGTTTTAGAGTTTCGATTCAAGATTTTAATTCCAGAACTATTTTCTAAGAACTACAGTTAATTTGGGGGTTTACAATACCCTTTGGGGCGTGACAGTTTAAGTTAGTATCAAAGCAACAAGTTTAGAAATAAGGAAATAGGAATGGATCTAGAAAAAGGGTAGATAAGTAAAAATAGCAACACATGACTTACCTTTAGAAAGCTTTGTAAAAATTTAGATTTTCCAAAGGATTAATGATGCTCTTTATCTTTTATAGCTTACCATCAGCGAAGTTAATGCCAAGGCCCAACGTTTGGAATGGTATATGGACAAAACTTTATGGATTATCAATAGACGATAGGCGGTTGTGTAAGGAGTATGCCCTAGTAGGGCCCTAGGTCTGCCCGAGAGATGTTCAACTTGTGGAAACGAGGACTTTGTGGTGCCATGTAGGAGCATGTCGTTGAAGGCATAAGGTATGATAGCCGAAGGCATGTAAATTGGACAGATATGGAAGTCATCTACGGTGTGAGAGGCTCATGGCTACTATTACAACACTCTTACGCTTGGAGAGGCCACCTTCATTCTCAGAAATGGGGCCGGTATAGATTTATGCCTACGATGAGCTGGCCGTTTGTACCAACAGAATTGTGTAGATGGAGAATTCTGCTTCTATTGGTATGAAGTATATCATAGTGTCCTACCACATCCAGATGACCTGGCTCTAATCAACCACAAGAGGTAGAATGGGGTGAGTGTGTCGGTTTAGGTGACGACATGGAGGAAGAAAAGAAGGACCCAAAAGAAGAAGACCCAGAGGTAGGACAGGAAGTGGAACCTATGCTGCCACGAACGGATGACCTATGGAACAACCATGACTCTGACCCCTAAGGAAACAATTATAACTCTAAATAGCAAATCAGCCTAACTCCAAATGGAAGTACCTTGATAGAAGCCGGTCGCACACACTTACCTAGTAACCAAGGTGACGACGTGATAATGTTAGAGTCAAAAGAGGAGGACACACTGCAACAAGCTCATGAAAAAGGTGAACCAAGCGTAGGTTGTCCTTTCAATTAAGGTAAACGGATGTCAATGAGAGATTACTTGATGCAATTTGTGGCAAAGAGACATAAGGGAGCCCTAGTCCTGATCACCATGGGTCGACTCCTTCTCCATAAGAGTTGTGCTAGAAGTTAGGAGGAGTTAGGGGAATAAAAGATGAAGTGAACAACCAATTGAGTAAATCCCAAATAGTCCAAATTAATTAGGAACCCTATTTATGTTATTGGAAAGATGTTGTTTGTGTTTGTAGTGTATTGTGATTTCCATTGTAAGCTTTTGTTGTTGTCTTTGATTTCCATCTATATAAGTCTTGTACCCTTGAGTGTTTCTTTTAATAAAGTATTTCTATTGTGAAAATTCTGATGCTCTTATTTAATTATTTTTCCTAAGATTTTGACATATTCTCTACTAAAATGGTTAAATTTCCTTGATTTCCATGATTTCCGTGGTTAAATGCTTAAGACTTAACAATTGTTATTGAGCTTACGTAATGAAAAATTTAAATAGACGAACTAGAAGAGGGCGCACTCGAGAATAACGCATGTCAAATAATTTGCCTAATGAAAGAAATCAACAAGAAGTTCCACCCCCGAATCCATAGGGCAATCTTTAGGCCACTTTTGGATAGTTAGCCAAATATTGAACATTGTCGTGCAACAACAAAATATCAACATACCAGCATCAGCACCACCTCAGCAAGCACCACAAGCATCTATAGAAATGCCCATCCCACAAGATAACCATTTGCACACCGCGCCTCTACCATTGCTACCGTCACCCTAGCCTTATAGAAATTCTCTTCTAAACTTCATTAAAAGCAATTGCTATTTTGATGGAGCTTTTGGCAAGCCAAATGAAGCCGAAGATTGGCTAGCATAAGTGGAGAGATCCTTTGCCACTTATGAAGTGCTATATCATCTCAACTTAAGTTATGGAACTTATATGCTGTGGTTTAATGCCAAAATATGGTAGGAATCGAAGAGTCATGAGTTGCTACCACCCATCACATGGGATATGTTTCGGCATGAGTTCCTAGAAAATTATTTCCTTAGCAGCTTGAAAGTTTGATACAATGCCAATTTCCTTTACTTATCCTAAATAGGAAGGACGATTGAATAATATGAGACATAATTTAGCCAGTTGTTATAGTGTGCTCTAGATTCTTATAAGTATAGTGAAGAGTTGAAATGCCAAGTTTTTCTAAACAGTCTGGATGAAGATTTGAGGATGAGCTAGAAGAGTTCAATATTCAAACTTTTCGAGAGTTGGTGGAGTAAGCTTGTGTTGTGGAAGGAGAAAAGAAAAGAAAGACCAAGGCTCCAGAGAATAAGGTAATTGTCTTAGGGAGAAAATTTTAGGATGGAGCTGGTCCAAGCCACTCGACAAAGAAATTTAAGTTTGTCGATAGCTTCAAAGGAAATGTTAGTGAAAAGAGAGATGCACTTAGAGTGAATATCACTTACTAGAAGTATATAAATGCTCGCTATCAGAAGAGGTACCCTTTGGTACAAAACAAGTATTACTTTTGTGGTGAACTTAACCATAAAATTCCGAACTGTTTGAAGAAAGCCTCTACTACTTGCTTTGTCTACAAGCAATAGGACACTTCGTTAATGAATGTCCATAGTGGAAGTCAACACCAACTCGATCAACTAGATTGTCGAGAGTGTTAGCTCCAACAAGAAGTAGGAATGGGAATGGGAGCCACTCAGGGACATCCATGCATGGATTAAGGATTTATAATCTTAAAGGACAATGGCTCTGTGAGGAGATGAAGGATGATGGAGTTGAGCTAGCAGCACTTGATAACAATGATGACTAAGATTGCGGATTGGTTAGAGGTCAACCTTAAACCTTAATATCTATTTTCTTTATATCTGCTAAGTATGAAACTCTAGGAATATGATTTAGTTAATAGATAGATTCATAGGAAACACCATAGAATGGCATCTGAAAAAACTAGTAACCTATGTGTCTCGAACGTAGGAACCATACAAGTAGGTGACCAAATCGCCTATACCCTTTTTGAGACTAGCATTATGCATTGGTTCATTGTTGCTAGTCTAGCCAAGAAAATCAGATTGCCTATAGTTACAACTACCTCTAGCTTTCAAATAAAGACCCCTACGAGTAGCGTTGTATCCACAAAAGGAAGTGTTAAAAGATTGACCCTTGAAGATACAAGGACACGCCTCTACAACCAATCTTATAATTTTGGAAATAAGAAAATACAAAGTGATTCTAGGAATTATATGGTTATCTTCTATAAAAGCCATGGTAGATTTTGTGAGTAAGAAAGTGGAGTTCATAAGATGAAACGGGAAGAAAGTTGCATTTATGGCCGAATCTGCAACTTCTAAGGAATGGGAGTTAAGTTCATTTGAACTAATAGAAGAAGTCTAAGAAGGAGTTGAAAGTTATGTGGGGAGTATTGAAGAAGAGAAGGACAAAACTAACATTGATGACATCCCCATTGTCAATGAGTTTCCAAATGTTTTCCCGGATGAGTTACCTATATTGCTGCTAAAGAGGAAAATCGACTTTGAGATTAACTTGATGCCAAATATCGAGCCTATATCGAAGGCACCATACCACATGGCACCCCTTGAGCTAAAGGAGTTAAAGAATCAGCTTCAAGAATTACTAAACCAAGGGTTCATTGGACCAAGTGTTTTACCTTACGGAGCCTCAATTCTTTTTGTAAAGAAGAAGGATGCATCAATGAGGTTATGCATTGATTATTGTGATCTTAATAAGGTTACCATCAAGAACAAGTTTTTGTTACCTCGTATTGACGACCTTTTCAACCAACTTCAAGAAACAAGTGTGTTTTCATGCATTTATTTGCGTTCTCGATACCATCAGTTGAAGATCAAGCCTAAAGATGTGCCAAAGACCGCTTTTAGAACTTGATATAGACACTATGAGTTCTTGGTGATGCTGTTTGGATTAACCAACGTACTAAATGCTTTTATGGATTTGATAAACCATGTTTATAAGTCGCTCTTGGATAAGTACGTGATTATCTTCATTGACAACATTTTGGTATACTCTAAGACACGATAACAACATGACGAGCACTTAAGCATGGCATTACAAGCTTTAAGAGAACACAAGTTGTATGCCAAGTTGTCTAATTGTGATTTTTGGTTAAATCAGACATCTTTCTTAGGACGTGTTGTATTGGGAAATGGAATATTAGTAGACCCCGAGAAGATGAAAGCTGCAATGGAGTGGAAGCAACCAAAGACAGTAACCGAGGTTAGAAGTTTTCTTGGATTGGCTGGCTACTATAAAAAGTTTGTGTAAGATTTTTCAAAGATAGCCAAGCCACTAACTCAATTGACCCAAAATAATCAAAAGTTTGTTTGGGATGAAAAGTGAGAGCAAAGTTTCCAAGAGTTAAGAGATGCTTAGTATATGCTCCGATCTTAACCTTACCGGACTCGAAAAGCCATATACGGTCCATAGTGATGCATCAAAAAATGGCTTAGGATGTGTCCTTATGCAAGAAGGAAAAGTGATTGCATATGCTTCATGACAGTTGAGACCACATGAATAGAATTATTTAATGCATGATCTTAAGCTAGTTGTTGTTGTTTTTGTCCTCAAGCTCTGGAGACATTACCTCTATGGACAACAATGTAGATATATAAGGATCATTGGAGCCTTAAGTATTTGCTTACCTAGAAAGAATTGAATATAAGATAAAGGAGATGGCTAGAACTGATTAAGGACTATGATCTTAGACTAAATTATTGCCCTGGGAGAGTAAATGCAGTTGTAGATGCTTCAAGTCAGAAGAACCTTGGAGAAGTTGCTACCATGCTTAAAGAATAGAAGGAGTTGATAAGACAGTTTGAGAAGTTAAGAATTGAATTTGCTGATCAAGATACTAATATGAAAATATCAAAATTGGAGTTATAACCTACTCTCATCGGTCGTCTTAAAGAAGCATAACTTTATGATGAAGTAATCCAAAAGATTAAGAAAGCAGTTCAAAAGGTTAAGTATGTCGACTATGTTATTGATGATGAGGATGTATTAAGGATGAATAGAAGACTATGCGTACTAGATGATGTGGAAATGAGAAATGAAATTTTAAGGGAAGCCCATAACTAAGGGTATATAATTCATCTAGGAGGAAACAAGATGTACCAAGATCTAAAGAGTCATTTTTAGTGGAATGGTATGAAGAAGGATGTAATAGGTTTTGTGATGAAGTCTTCCATATGCCAACAAGTGAAAATAGAGCACCAAAGGCTGGGAGGATTGCTAAAGTCATTGACCATACTAGAATGGAAATGGGATTAGATCACGATGGATTTTGTGTGTGGATTACCAAGAACACCGGCCGGATATGATGTAGTATGGGTCATAGTGGACCACCTCACCAAATTGGTGCATTTCATGCCTATCAACATGACGCATTCCATGGATAAGTTAGCCAAATTATATGTGAAGGAGATAGTAAGATTACATGGGGTTGCAACTGGGATAGTATCAAATCAAGAATCGAGATTTGTATCAAAGTTTTGAATGAGCCTACAAAAGTGCATGGGAACCAAGCTGTATTTTAGTACCGCTTACCACCCCCAAACCGATGGACAATCTAAGTGAACCATTCAAACATTAGAAGATATGCTGCGAGCATGTGTCATTGAGTTTAAAGGAAGTAGGGAGACACATCTACCATTGGTGGAGTTCTCCTATAACAATAGTTATCACTCAATAATTCAGATGCCATCGTATGAAGCTCTGTATGGATGAAGATGTCGATCCCCTTTTATTTTGGGATGATGTAGAGAAGCTCACAATAGGGCCGATCTTATACAAGATGCAGTAAGTAAAGTATGGATCATTCAACAAAGACTAAAAGAGGCCTAGGATCAATAGAAAAGTTGGGCAAATAAAAAGCAATGAGTCCTCAAGTTCAACTTAGAAGAACATGTCTATCTGGAAGTAAACCATCAAGAGTATCCATCGGGTTTGTTCCCAAGGGAAGTTAAGCCCTTGATACATTGGACCCTTTGAAGTGCTTGAAATAGTAGGAGATTTGTCTTATCGCCTGGCACTACCACCAAATTTGTTTAGAGTACACAACGTGTTTCATGTTTCAGTTCTAAAGAGACATGTGCACAACCTCAAACGGATAATGGAGCTAGAACTAGTATAGATTAAGGAAAACCTCACCTATAAGGAGCACCTAGTGCAATCTTAGATTAGAAGGTTTAGAAGTTGAGGAACAAAGAAATTAAGTATGTTAGGGTTTTATGGAGGAAGCAATATCATGAAGAGGCTACTTGGGAAGTTGAAGAGGAGATTCGACGGAGATACCAAGAGTTGCTTAATGAATCAAGGCAATTCAAGTTTTGAGGACAAAACTTTCTTTAAGGGGGACAGACTGTAAACTCCTCAATTTTAGAGTAAAATTGGAGTAAATCTTAACCCCAGTCAAACAAGAACTTCAAAAGTCAACAATAATTAAGGCATATTAGTAGCAATCCCCGCTCGAAACCTGAGAACAATAGCAATGAGCTAATAGTGGATTATAGTTCAGGATAATATAAGATAGCCTAAATAGATCAAATCCGTAAAAAAATTTGATCGTTTTGGACCCGAATAGGATCATTTCTCAAAAAACGTGTCCCAATGCTTGGGATAGTAAAAATATTCTAGAAATAAATAAATATTTTTTTAATTTTATAAGGATTCATAAAATATTAGTTTCTTAATTTTTTGGCATCTAAAAATATCACATATAGCACTTTTACGCGTATTTTCTTTATTACTGGTAATTTATTAGTCTTGTTTCTATTGTACTATTTTTACTATTCATTTATCTCTACTTTTTCTTACAACCTACGCACCTATCTCTTATATTTTCTTTTCCTATAAAACTTTATATGTAACTTCTCTTACACTTTATTTACTTTTCATTACAAAATTAAACAATTTTCTCTCTCTCTCCTTCCTTCACAAACAGATACCTCTCTTCTCTCTATCTATCTAATTTTTTTTTCTTTTTTAATTTATTTTATGATGTGCCTAAGCACCGGATCAGCTCATATTCACAAAAGATGAAAAGTCACAAATATTTAGGGCCACAAATATTTAAGGTTTTATCTTATATCCAAAAGATATTATTTTTAGGGTTTTATAGTTGGATGCAATGGAAATAAAAGATATGATCAGCGTTGACAATGGATATTATGTGCCAAAATCATCCCGAACTACGTTACTCCTAAGTTGATATGACTCATAATCTAGTAATAACGGTTGTTCACCACAATCATACTATGATTGATAGGAACAGGATGTTCGCCACGAGCACAAAGACCGATCAGAACGCAATTGAATTTTCTCTCACAATTGAAAGACAAATACAAAGGAAAAAGTTTATCAATATCTCAAAAGCTACTTAAGTCTAATTATGATAGGGCATGTATATAGTATTACCTAACAACAAATAAAAGAAAATACCATCTAAGTAGGTCATTGGCCTAGGATTCATGTTGCTAGCCTTGGGTATAAATACCGCCAACCTTGGACTGGTGTAAAAGGAGTTGATGTGATCCGAAGCCACCACACTGTCTTCCACAAGCGTTATTGTTGCTATTCATATAGATACGATGCCGGCTTAGAACTAATGGTTGTTGGCCTTCAATTGCAGTAATGCCCACTTTGATTGCTTGATCCATTTACTTTGTAATCCTTTAGCTTTAGCTTTGATAATGGGTCCTAAAACCTGAATAGTTTGATTCCCATCATCTCCTTAGAATTGTAAAGATTTTTCCTAAAATCTAAAAGCTTAAAGAAGATGAACTTCAATTGGGAAAACATAACATATTATGTTCCTCTTCAGCGCTTACCCCTCTCAAGTGTTTAAACTCCCATTCAACTCTCTATCTTAGTTTCCATATATAATTTTCTTTTATATTCATATGGAAGTTTTTCGTCACAACGTTACCATACGGATGGTTGAATTTAAACTTTTTAGCATGAAACAGGAGTTCATCATGGAAGTAGTTCCAATCCAATTTAGCAATAAGAAAACTCATTGACATCGATCCATAACACTCAATGGCTCTTAAAGCCACTAAAAGAGGCTCAAACTCATGCTCATAGATATCAAGAGGCAATTCTAATTCAATGTCACTTCGCAAAGCGTCTGTAACAATGACTTCCTCTTCTACACTAGCATCCTTTGTCTTGTCATCATCAATGTCACAGTTCATGTCACGCCCCAGAGGGTACCCTAAACATCGTAATCCGCCGCATATAATATTAAAGCTAATGAATGACAACCTTAGTCATGCAGGAGCTTCGATATCACATACAAGGCGTGCTTCCAAGATAGTAGGAGACTCACAGGGGTATTACATTTAAGTAGATAATAAAAGTATGCAACAACTTATACAAATAAACATGGAATATTCATTTGGATAAAGATCTCTTACAACTTCTTGGGGGCATTCCCCCGTGTCAAATAGTCTTGATTTAACTAAACCATTAACAAGGTATACATGACTATAACATAAGCCTACTATAGAGATTTTCTTAGAAGTCTATGTTCAAAACTAAATACATATAACTTCTCCCAAAAACTCCTACTAGCTTTGGCTTATACCTGGCATACGGGGCTCCTCGGTGCTAACCATAGATAATCATACTGTAACAAAAAGCTATAGGGGTATAAGCAAATCTAGCTTAGTGAGATAATTTCCATCTACAGAACATTTCCACATAACAAACAAGTATTTAAACAATCATATGAGAATGCACCAATCACATGAGCAAACAAAATACACAAGATTAATCAGAAATCATGTGTAGTATGGATTTTATGCTGTCCATGTTAAGGGTTGGGAGGTTACAGGCCTATACGACCATCAATATTTGCAGATTTGCTGGCTCCTACTTACCCTGTAGACTTTCTGGCTCTTACTAGCCACCACTACAACTTTCTCGTTTCCCCATACAAAGAATAGTAGTGAAATAAATATGACTCACAAATATGATATGCATAAATTATTTTCAATATAAGGTTATTCCATCATTGTTAAATTCAAGTTTAAAGATGATCAAATCAATATTCATCATATCAATGCAAGAATCATAATTTATTTATCAATTCCTATTTCAATATTCTTAACTTATATTCAACCAATCATAAATCCAAATCACATAACAATTGTTCATTTATCTTTTCCTTATTTTCTAGTGCTACTATTTACAAGCACAAACAAGGAAATGTAACTAGTAAAGGATTAACTCACTCCATGTTGGTAGCTCCTAATCAAAGTAGTCTCCCGGGAAAGAGATCTCGATTCCTTCTTCACCTGAACAAGATGAAATACCCACAATGAGTCTTTCATAGAATTTCTATTTTTGAAAATTCTAAATCTATATTAAAATCACGGTAAAATCGGATTGGAGGAAATTCCAACTTAAAATGGCCATAACTTGCTCATTTTAACTCAAAATTTCGCATATTATATACCGTTTTCTACCTACTTGAAAAGATCTATCTATTTATAAAAATATTTTCATCAAAATAAGTCATTTGGGTTCCAAAATAGTGGTGAGCAGATTCACCACGAATTTTCACAAAACTTGAATTCCTTCTTTTAACGAAAGCTCATTTTAAAGAGATAGATATTTTAATAGTTTGTAAACCTTTGAAATGTATACACATATATTTATTGACTTATATCAAATGTATGAAGTTAATGAAGTTGTCTTAAACCATAAATTTTGTAAAAGTAAATTCTTCTAAAGAAAAGTGGGACTTTTGAAAATTTCTCTTATTTTTGCTAAAGAATATTTCAAGTTATGAGTAAATTTCTTTTCCTTAGTCCTTTAAATTTTCAAAGAATGATTTTACTTTCTTAGTCTCTAATACTTCTTGAAAATAACAACAATTCTATCTTCATAGAAATAATTTCCTTGTTTCTTAAAATTATTCTATTTTCATGAAAGGAATTTCTTGTTTGTCAAACTAGTATTGATGAAAAAGTGGAGTTTAGTAAAGCTTTTGTTTTACTTAAGAATTTCTTCCCATGTTATGTATGTATTGTAAAATTTTCCTATGGACTCCTCTAAATTTCTTAGAAAAATTTGTTAAGGTAAAATCCTTGGTTTTATGAAAATTATTTCCTACTTTTAGTTTTAGAGAAAAATTTATATTTTAAGAAAACTTTTCCTTATTTATTTTATTGAGGCAAAAATCATTATGTTCATGCATGAATATGAATCATAAAGCTATGAAAACATAAGGAAACATAATAACTTAAAGAAATAAGCTAGTAAAGAAATAAATCAAGTATTGGAACCTTAGCTTCATCAAGGTATCTCGAGACTATGAAAAGACTAGTCCCAAAAGAAAAAAAGAAAATGTTTTGACTTGATGAGGACAAGTCTAAGACTGGAAAGACTAGTCTTAAAAATAACATAAAAGTAAATAAATTGCAAAACAAATGAGCTTATATGCTCTAAAAGATATATAGCTACATAGATATATTTAGATAATTATATATATAAAAGCAACATAAAAGGAATTTGATTCATGAACAAAAACAAAGTATGAACCTATTGTTGCTTTCTTTAACCTTCATGGTTTAGAAAACACACTAAGCTCAAACTAAATAAATAAACATAAGAAAAACTTGAAAATTATTACCAAAGAGAACTAAACATGAGAGAGCTTTTGGAGAGAATTCTTGTAGAGAATTTGAGAGTAATTTTTGTGTATGGAAGGTGTGAAAGAAGTGGAAGGAAGATGGGGTATTTATAGGAAAATGTGAGAGGAAATTTGTGTTAATTAAATAAATGAAAAATAAAACAAATAGAGGAGATGGAGAGAGGCGGCCGGCGCAAATCTTGTAGTAGAGGGAGAGAAAATTTATTTATTTTTTGTATTTTTGTTAATAAAAAAAGTAAGATATGAAAGATGTGAAGTTGTATTGGAAATAAAAATTGTAAGAAATAGAGGTATGGTTTGTAAGAGTAGGTTGTAAGAAATAGCAAAGATAGATGAATTGTGTAGAATAGTAGAAAATAGTGTAATGTAAAGTAGACATAATAATTTAAGTATCGGTAGTAAGAAAATACATATATAATTGCGATATCTGATATTTTTAGTTATCGAAAAATTATGAAATTAATATTTTTGAAAACCTTATATTTTTGCGAGTCTAACTGTATAGTCAGAACATTTTTACTAATCTGAGCCCTGGGACACACTTTTCGAAAACTATGTCCAATTATGCTCAAAATGGATCGCGGTTTAACTAATCTGATATTTTTAAGCTTTCTCAGGTTATTACGAACTTTTTTACATACTAATCTCTTACTAACTTTCCTAGAGTTGCTTAAACAGAAAGCTAGACTTGAATGGTTACAAAGACTATAGTTTTGTTGACTTTGGGATTCCGGTTGACTTTTTAATTAGGGTTTAAGCTTTAATTGATCACAAAACTTTGGGGGTTTATAGTTCACATTGCCAATAATTTCGACCTGTACCCCTTGATTATCTTCTCTATTCATACCTACCTCTTTAACAATTTCTTCCACAGCTTCAATTCCCTCTCCTTCATGTATCTCGGCATCAACATCTTAAGAATACTCATCTAGTATTGCTATTGGATCTTTCGGTTCAGCCAATTCTTCCTCCTCACCTTCACTCTTAATCTCATCTTCCTTAATAATTATAGGAGCTCCATCAATAATCTCTACTGCATATTTTTTTGGACATTGGTATTCAAGATGCCTACGACCCAAGCATTTTTTACGTCCTAATTTCCAATCATTAACATCATTATTATCAATCTCAATTAATTTAGATTTCGTCTTTTCAACGATATCATTAATCCGTTATGAATTCTACCGATTGATCATGGATAGAAGCTTATCTAGTTGGTCATCATAGATGCTTCAAAATTTCTCGTACCTATCCTCAATATTAAATCTAAAATTTTGTATCATACCAATCAAAACCTAATCACACAAATGAGGCACAAGAACAACATAAACCCTGATCACATGATTCATATTCTTCCTCCAAATTATAATAACACAATAACAACATAAACCCTAATTCTCCAAATCACAGACATCACAATCACCATAAACATTAATTCAATCCTTTGTATGATATGCAATATCACAAAAAGATCAAAACTTGTTCTTACCAGATGTCTCATTGTCATAAATGAGCTCTGATATCAAAAGATGATATGCCTAAAAATTAGGAAATCTACTAGGCAATCAAAATCTCACGATAATATGCTTTGATACCAAATTATGATGTGCCTAAGCACCAGATCTGCTCTGATTCATAAAAGATGAAAGGCCACAAATATCTAGGGTTTGATCTGATATCCAAAAGATGTTATTTTTTAGGGTTTTATAGTTGGATGCAAAGAAAATAAAAGATATGGATGGTGTTGGCAATGGATATTACGTACCAAAATCAACCCAAACTACATTATTCTCAAATTGATATGACTCACAATCTAGTAATAATAGTTTGTTCGCCACAATCATACTATGATTGATAAGAACATATGTTTGCCACGATCACAATGATTGATAAGAACACAATTGAATTTTCTCTCACAATTAAAAGAAAAATAAAAAGGAATTTTTTTTTCAATATCTCAAAAAATACTTAGGTTTAATTACAATAGGATATATATGTTGTATTACCCAATGATAAATAAAAGAAAATACAAAAAATAAAAAATATGTGCTTAGGAACGAGGGCCTGTCAAGTAGGCCGTCAGCCTAGAATTCAATGTTGTCGGCTTTGGGGATAAACACTGCCTGCTTTGGACCATTGTAAATGGAAATGATGTAATTCAAACCTATCACGCTGTCTTCTACGGGCATTATTGTTACTATCCACATAGATATGTGTAGGCACCCCATTTTTACACATTTAAGGCTTTAATTTATAGTAAAAATTAATATTATGTTAAGCTCAAAGATTATTACAAATACTATAACAAAAATAAAAAAGAGAGAAAAAAAGAAAAAAGAGGAAGGAAAGGAAATAAATAAACAAAAAGATAAATATAAAAATAAGAAAAAAAAAGAGAAAAAATAGTAATAAATAATAATAATTTTGTAAAATATTTTTGGGCTTGATATAATACTAGTTTTTATTATAAATTTATTTTGGAATTAATTAAATTAGGTTTATTATTAAATCTAATATTTTTGAAAAGCCTTAAATACAATTTGTTTCCAAAAGAAAACGAGGCACATGCCATTTTTCGCTTGCAATGGGTCATTTTCAATGCCATTTATGATCAATTTGGCTTCGTTTTTCATCAAATTAATATGGGGATCTGAAAGAAGACTTGTAATACTACAAGTTTAAATCAAATTTTGGTTTCAAAAATTGAATTTAATTGAATATGAGATTGGAATTCAACGAGCATGCGTTTTTACACAATTTTCAAGTTTATAAATTCAATTCATTTGGATAATTTGGGCTTTCAATGTCACGAATTTTACTCAATTAATCATAATCAACACAATTCCGATGTCAATCACATTTGGAAATCACAAAAACGTGATAAATCAAGCTTGAATACTTAAATCCGCGTGTGAACGTGTTCTTCAAATTTAATGAATTTCCCACCAAATTTGACCTCTAATTAGTATGAATAGGGGTCGAATTCCTTGTTTCCATCATACACAACTCCAGAAATCACCAAGAAACACTCGAAATAGCTTGAATCAATGATTGGAGTTCTTAATTGTGAATTCAAAATTTTCGAATTCATAAAATTTAGGAAGTTTTTTCGAGCAATTTGAGTGTTGCAGGAAGCCTTA
This sequence comes from Combretum micranthum, assembly GCA_024138025.1. NCBI lineage: Eukaryota > Viridiplantae > Streptophyta > Magnoliopsida > Myrtales > Combretaceae > Combretum > Combretum micranthum. The sequence goes on along the minus strand of JAMXBD010002158.1, from coordinate 73,600 downwards.
GGAAGGTCTGATCTATCTTTTAGAAGCTTTGGATCAATCTGAGGAGTTCAATCACCCTTTTCGTGAAATACATCGTCGACCACCATTTTCAAAGCTTAAAACCACCACTTCGGTCACTCTTGATCCATACCACTACCATAGGAGTGTTTGTCATCCTAAATTTATCAATTTCACAAGCTTGGGTGCTCAAATCACCATAGCTAGTGGTTTTCGAATTTTCCGATCAAACTCGGCGTTCCTCCGATCGGACTACAAAATCCAACTCGACCCAACCTGCTCCAAATCCACATTCGACCCGATCCAAGTAAGTTAAAATAATAATAATAATAATAATAATAATAATAATAATAATAATAATAATAATAATAATAGTAATATAATAATAATAATAATAATAATAATAAAATATAATAATTATTATTATTATTATTATTACTATTATTATTATTATTATTATTATTATTATTATTATTATTATGTACAAGTCTTTTTTCTTAGAAATAAAAGAAGGAAAAAATGAAAAAAATGAAAAAAAAAAAGAAATATGCATGGAAAAGGTTTTGTCACTTAGAAGAATTTTTATTTTTTTCAAATACAAATAAATTTGATAACTTATAGGTTCATATTGAAAATTCTGAATTTTCTAAAAATCTCAAAAATTAAGAAACTTAAAATGAAAAGAATTCCAAAATATAAAATAAACCAATCAATTAAATTTTATAAAAAGAACTACATTTATCTGATCTTGATTAATGCATACGTAGGCACCTCCTGGACGATTTAAAATCTAAAAAAAATTATTTTTGTTCCACTATAATTTATAAATTTCAAATTATTAATTTATTTATAAATATAGATGATTTCTTCATTAATTTGTAAATAAAATTTAAATTATTTATGTTTTATTTATTAAGCATTAAAAAGAATAAATTTTAAGTGGTAACCATATAGTTTTAATAGGGTAGCCCTCAAATCCAAAAATCTCTAGTTTATAAACTTGGTTTTCAAATCAATTTTTCGCAACTAGTAGCTAAGTTAGGATCAACCAACCCATTGGTCCTAACTCATATTTTTTTCCTCATTTCGATCAGGTGGACTCTAAAATGTTTTTCAAAAATTAAATTTCTTTTAATTCATAGTCGAGGGTTCGTATTAAATGGGTTTGGGTTTAATATGGATCGAATTAAAAGAAATCAAACCAAAAGCAGAAAATCTAAGCTTGACAGCTTGGCGACTCCACTGGGGACGCTTATTTTTAAGAGGGCTACCACTTAAACTTTTGAATTTAAACTTTATCCTTTTATGCTCATTTTTTTTTTTTATATTTGTATAGCCATTAATTTGTAAATAGTTGTACTAATATTTGTTTAAGTGACGCAGAACAAAAAAAAAAAATTCTATAAATAACAGGGGCATATGTTTTTTTTTTTTTAGAATTCATATTTATGTGTGTTAGATACGGTCAGAACCTGATCATCTTACGAGCTTAAGTTGGGAGGTTGTAGTAGGATCAGAAGGCTATGGCTTTTCCACCTTCTGGCTTAAATGACCTCCCGCTTCGTTTTAGTGTTGATTCGCGATCTGCTAAACTGGGGGACCTTCTAGAACCCACCAAATATTGCATTCACTTTCACGGATAAGAACTATAATCCTATGGTGAATCTATGGTATGGGAGTTGTGTTGTTCATTCAAGAAAAAATTCAAAAAAAAAAGAAAGATACCATAATTTAAAAAAAATTAAAAAAAGGAAAATACCAATTTTTTTTTCAAAAAGAAGAAAGAAAAAAATTCAAAAAAAAAGAAGACAAAAAAGAGCAATTTTTCAAAAAAGAAAACGGAAAGACTCCAATTTTTTTTTTTTTAAAAAGAAAGGCAAAAATTTTTTTTTAAAGAAAGACACCAATTATCTTTCAAAAAAAGGGCACAAAAAAAAGGAGACCAAAAAAATTCAAAAACAAAAAATTGTCCAAAGTTTTCAAAAAAAAAAAAAAAAAAGAAAAGAAAGTGATAGAATGTAATAATAAACTCTTTTTCGCAACAGAAATCCAATAAAAATTCAAGGTTCACCACAAACTATTAGTTGTCATCACCCCTACATCCGTATGTTGCATCATTGTATTTGTTTTTTTTTTTTTTTTGTATATATCTTGCTTTGATTCTTTTTTTCTCAAAAAAATTCATTTATGTAAATAAATTTCCACTTTAGGTTGTAAATAGTCATTGCAAAATGTGGTTTTCAAACACTCCTCCATAAATATCCATCATCCTCGCAGTAATTAATTATTAGCTTTCTCTAAGATGTAGTTTTCTAGCAAGTTTAAAAAAAGACAAAAAAAAAAAAAAATTTACTAGCAAAATGCTCGTAGATTGTACATATTTTGATAATACATTAGATTACTTTCTCTTCTAGATAAGCCTTAGGTTCTCTTCATCTAAAACCTCTTTGTCATAGGTGTTCCACTTCTTTGAACTCAAGTCCATCACTTTGTCTCCATTTGTAGGTATCTAAAAAAAAAACCATCATTATTCTTTACAATTTTTTTTTAAAGAAGAATGAAAAAATGCTAACTTGAAATGAGGTTAATTTTTTTTTTTTTTAAAAAGGTAAGTTGCTAACAAGGATATATCTTTATAAGACTTTGAAATTGTTTTTTAACCAGGCTCCACCAATCCCTTAAGTACATTCATTGAAAATGGCTGGCAATACCAATAACACCTTTTATCTGTCTACTGAGGAAAGGCTTAACTCAACTGAACAAATGTTACTTAAGGTTGCAGAACAGATGCAAAACTTAACTCAAATTTCGATCTTTTCAAGGCTCCTACATCACGAGAAGAGTTTTCAGGAACACAAAAGGAGATTGATGGCTAACCCCTTGACAATGATGAAACCCAACATGAGTTCGATGTTGTTGAATTTAAAAAGGAGCTTGAAGCTCAAACTAAGGAAATGGAGAGAAAGTTGTTTGAAAAGATGAGATCATTTGATGGTTTTGATCAATCTTCGATCTTGAAATTACCACAATTCGAGGAAGATGTGTTCCCAAAAAAATTCAAGGCACCTGATTTTGAAAAGTACGGTGGAACTAGTTGCCCTAACATGCACATAAGGTTGTATATGAAGAATGGGGGAATACACCAAATTCGATAAGTTAATGGTGCAAACTTTCCAGGATAGTCTCACAGGACCAGCGCTGGTCTGGTACGCCTAATTGGATCATTAGGAGATTGACACCTGGGACAATTAGCGAGGGCATTCTTCAATCAGTACAAATTCAATATTGAGATGACACCGTCAGTATGGGATCTAAGTAACATGAAGAAGAAAAAGAGGAGACTTTTAAGGAATATGCCTAGCGATGGAGGGCATTGCAGCTATGGTCGCTACCCATTCCCAAAAAAGGCCTGTACTCACTTTCATAAATACCTTAGAAGACCCCTTTTTCTCCCACTTGATTGGACACACTTCAGCAAACTTTTCTGAGATAATAATGGTCGGGTGCAGAATTGATAATGCCTTTATTTTTGGAAAACTTCAAATTCACAAAGGAGTTGATGAAGAACTATGGTGAAAGAGGTCAGTCAACAAAATGAGCAAAGAAAAGTACAGCAAGCCTACATTGACATCTAGGAGGAAATTCACCCATATCCCCATTCCCTTATCTCAAGTTTACCATGAAAGGCAAAAGGACCACTTGTTGTACCCTAAAGAGCCAGTTCCAGGATATAAACTATGAAGATACGATCCTGCACAATGTGAATACCACATGGGTCAATAAGGGCATACTACTGATGCTTGTTGGGAATTAAAGAACACAATTCAAGATTTGATTGACTTAAAAGTAATTCAATTGCAATTCGTAGAAGATCTAGAATCAAACTTCAACAACATCAACATGCTTCATACAAAAGATGTCTGTGACACATCAAATCAAGGAAATTATTTGCAAAAGTGGGATCAAATTTAAGGCACCCAAATGGAAGGAACGCATGAGAATCTAGAACAAAGACTCTCAGCAATGGCAAGAAAGGTTGAAACCTTAGAATGGGTTATGAAATACGTGTTAGATAAGCTCCAACATTTAGATCTTAACGTCAGCAAAGTACCATCTCTTAAGACGAGAAAAACCATCAATTGATAATGAGCCAAAAGAGATGAGACAAGAGATGAAGCCTCCAACTTCAAAAGTATTAGGCCAGAATAGACAAGCTCAGCAAAGACACTTTACACAATTCGGGATTCTAATGGTCCATGTCTTTAACCAGTTGAGAAATCGAAACATGATAGCATATGAAATCCCAAAAGAAGGATATGGGCCAAAGAAATATGATCCTAATGCCTAATGCGAATACCATATGGGTCAATTAGGCCATTTACAGAGGATTGTTGGAGGTTAAAGTACAAAGTCCAAGATTTAATTGATATTGAGCTTATCCAACTAGATCTCCTGGAATCTGTTGAGCCAGTTAGTAGCAATAACCCTATTCCAACTCTTGCAAGGATTTCAAGCATGTCCTCTTCAAGTATCGAGAGTTTACTGTTACCATCTGATAAGGTAGCATATCATCTACATCAGTTGAACTTATCGACCAATATTAATAAGGGCAAGCATTTTGTAAGAGATTAATAAAGACAAAGAAAGAGGATTTATGATGTGCTTATCTTTGTAATGAAAACGAATGAATGAATCCTTTGTCCTTTTGCTGGAAATATGTCTTTTATAATCCTCTATAAGATAACTTGAACTCAATGGGGCAATTTGAATGAATGTTCGTCTGCAGATGTTTTATCACTTGAAAATTTTTAGGATGAAAAGAGGCAACTGAATACCAAACACTAACCAGTAAACACTTGAGAGTTGAGTGATATTAAGGTAACTCAAAATGCTCATCCCTTAAGGGAGGTCTGTTTTGAACTTGGTACGTTGGTTAAAATGATACCAGGAATTCATTTCAATAACCTAAATATGCCCACCCCTTATTAACCCCTTGGGCCTTTTTAAAGAAGTGATTTCTAAAAAGTTAAACCATGTCAAGAACTACCTCGCAATTGGCATCAAGAGGTAAGGATTGTTAATAAGGAGACATAGATTAACTAATTTACGTTCGCCACAATTGCATCAATTCAAAATAAAATTTTGTTAATGATAATATAAATCTTTTGTATTGAAGAGAGGGCCTTAACTCCATATGTAAAGCCCACACACAAGTTAAACACTTTGAAGCAAAAAAAAAAAAAAAAAAAAAAAAATACAATAAAAAAAGAAAAATTGAAAGAAAATAAAAAGGAAGGAAAGTCTGAGCCCAAAAATAAAAATGATGGACATACTTCAAAACCCAAATACGCTACAACCCATCTTCATCACACCTAAGAATTAGACCCTCTTACCGCCATCTAACGAAGGTCTTTTCATTATTAGAGATAAATTATCATTAATAAAAGTTACTTTTGAAACTAGGGCAAGCCACTTTAGTTATCTTGAAAAGTTCTTGACTTGTAAAACTTGAAGGGATATGAATATAAAATTTGCTAAATAGCCTTCACATGATATTCTTTTAATGCAAGCCAATGACTAAAAGCCTAACTTACAACCTGAAAAAAGACCTGGTAGATTAAACAAAACGTATCATTTACAAACCAACTAAAATTTTGGGAATCCAGCCATGTGTGAAAATAAGCCAAAGAGAGTGTGAGGAGGTCCTCTTTGATAAATACATTAAGCATAAGATATTCAATTCAGTGATGAAAAGCATAAGAGTTCATTTGCCCCAGCATCAAAAAGTCAAATTGGAGGTTGCTATCCCTCAATAGAAAAAGGCCACCAAGAAATGATCTTCAGAAGAAGATATGAATGGAAATACAATAAGGAGACATTGTTGCTTATCTACAACTTTGAAGTCTATGGGACCCTTTACTTGTTATCAAATTGCTTATTTGCAAATTTTCAAAACTCACTTTTCAAAGGAATCTGTCACAAAAATTTTTCCTCAAACCTTTCCATAATTTTTTAAAAAAAAAAAAAGAGAGGGAAAGTTTTTGTTCAAAAGGTTTTTTAAAAAAAAAGGAAAAGAGAATTAAAAAAAAAAAAGAAGTCTTAGGTTTGTCAAAAGAAGAAAATTAAAAAAAAAGGAAAAGAAAGTCAAAAGTATTTTTGTTAACAAAAGAGGAAAAGAAGCAATCCAGTCAAGTATAGGGATCGCCTGCTCAAAAGAGCACCCTCCTAGTTTTGGATCACCTACTCAAAGGAGCATCATCCAAATCAAATCCAGTCGAGTATTAGGATCGCCTGCTGAAAGGAGCGCTGTCCTAGTTTTGGATCACCTGCTCAAAGGAGCGCTGTCCTAGTTTTGGATCATTTGGTCAAAGGAGCATCATCTAAATCAAATCCAGTCAAGTATAGGGATCATCTGCTCAAAGGAGCATTGTTCTAGTTTTGGATCACCTGCTCAAAGGAGCATCATCCAAATCAAATCCAATCAAATATTAGGATCGTGTGCTCAAAGGAGCACTGTCCTAGTTTTGTATCACATGCTTAAAGGAGAATCATCCAAATCAAATCTAGTCATATTAGGATCGTTTGCTCAAAGGAGCGCTATCCATGTTTTGGATCACCTTGTCAAATGAGCATTACTTAAATCAAATCTAGTCAAGTATTAGGATCACATGCTCAAAGGAGCATTGTTCTAGTTTTGGATCACCTGCTCAAAGGAGCATCGTCCAAATCAAATCCATGCCAAGTATTAGGATCGCCTGCTCAAAGGAGCCCTGTCTTATTTTTGGATCACCTACTCAAAGGAGCATCGTCCAAATCATATCCATGTCAAATATTAGGATCGCCTGCTTAAGGAGCGTTATCTTAGTTTTAGATCACTTGCTCAAAGGAGTGTCGTCTAAATCAAATCCATGTCAAGTATTAAGATAGCCTGCTCAAGAAGCGTTGTCCTAGTTTTAGATCACCAGCTCAAAGGAGCATCGTCTAAATCAAATCCAGTCAAGTATTAGGATCGCCTGCTCAAAGGAGCATTGTCTTAGTTTTAGATCACCTCCTCAAAGGAGCATCGTCCAAATCAAATCTAGTCAAGTATTAGGATTGCTTGCTCAAACAAAATTATTTGTTTTAGTATAGTACTTGATATGTATGAAATTTTATGATCATCTTAAAATTGTTAATAATGATGCTATGATGTTTTAAATAAATTGATTCATACATACCACGAAATGAGTCACATTGCATAGGGTTATTATCCTTGGATGAGAAGGATGGTAGCATGGTCAAAAGCAACACTTGGCGGTTATGATCGAAAGCGATTACTTGGCGACATGGAATCAATCCAATGCTTGGCGAAAATTCGGAGGTATGGATCAACCCGAGTAGACTTTATATGCTTGGCGGTAATGATCGAAAGCATAACTTAACTAAAACTACTCGTTTTAAGATTACACATTACTAAACCCCGAATAAAGGGTGTAAATCCACTCAACATATAGTTCCCGAAAGACTATATACTTTGTTTGCTCACGTGTATATTGCATTTCACTTGATTGCTTAAATAACTTGTTTGAATTTTACTACACAAGAAATTTACTTATGGAAATAATTCTCACTAGGCCTATTAGTATATACCTCTATAGATATCTTTTGCAGTTTGCCTATTGTGGTTGAGGCCATGTGGACCCTGCACCCAGGTATTATCCATTTTGGTTAAGGAATTTTTTTTAGATGAAGTTTAGTGTTAGATAAGATGTAAACTTCATAGAAAATTTCTTGTAAGAGATTATAGTTATTTTGGCAGGGGAATGCCCCTAAGATTTGTAAGACTATTGTTATGGATGAATGAATATTATGAATCCTCTTTTCTTAATCTTGTTATTGTATCTTCATAATTCGATGTATGGTCCTCTAAATTTGTGAGAGCACGCCTTATACTTAGTATCGAAGCTTCTAGGAATGACTAAGGTTGCATACTTAAGTTTTAATATTGAGTGTGGCGGACCGTTACTTTTAGAGTACCCTTTAGGTCGTGACATTTATCGTCCCTGAATCTATCAATTTCGCAAGCTTGGGCATCTTAAACCACTAAAGCTGGTGGTCTTCGAATTTTCCAATCAAACTCCGATGTTCCTCCGATGGGTTGCTCCGATCGGACTCCAAAATCCGACTTGACCCACTCTAGATCCAAGTTCGACCCGATCTAGGTAAGTTATTATTATTATTATTATTATTATTATTATTATTATTATTATTATTATTATTATTATTATTATTATGTACAAGTCTTTTTTCTCAAAATAAAAGAAAGGAAAAAATGATAAAAAAAATATAAAAATAAGAAATATGCATGGAAAAGGTTTGTCACTTAAAAGAATTTTTATTTTTTTAAATACAAATAAATTTGATAACTTATAGCCTCACATTGAAAAATTCCATCTCAAAAATTAAGAAACTTAAAGTGAAAAGAATTCAAAATCTAAAATAAACCAACAAATTAAATTTTTATAAAAAGAACTACGTTTCATTTGATTCCGATTAGTATGTACGTAGGCACCTCCGGGCAATTTAGAATCTAAAAAAAATTATTTTTGTTCCACTATATTTTGTAAATTTCAAATTATTAATTTATTTTTAAATATAGATGATTTCTTCATTAATTTGTAAATAAAATTTAAATTATTTATTGTTTTATTTATTGAGCATTAAAAGGATAAAATTTAGGTTAGGAATTTTAAGTGGTAACCATATGGCTTTAATAGGGTAGTCCTCGAATCCAAAAATCTCTGGTTTATAAAACTTGCTTTTCAAATCAATTTTTCACAGACTAGTAGCTAAGTTAGGATCAACCAGCCCATTGGTTCTAACTCATATTTTTTTACCCGATTTTGATTGGGGGACGACTCAAAAATGTTTTTCAAAAATCAAATTTCTTTTAATTCCTAGTTGAGGTTTTTATTAAATGGGTTCGGGTTTAATACGGATCGAATAGAATGAAATCAAACCAGAAGCGGAAAATTCCAACTCGACAGTACGCCACCAGCTTTGAAATAACGGTTGTCAGCCTTCAATTGCAGTAATGCCCACTTTGATTGCTTTGATTACTTGGTCCATTTACTTTGTAATCCTTTAGCTTTAGCTTTGATAATGGATCTTGAAACCTGAACAGTTTAATTCCCATCATTTTATTATATTTAATTTCCCTCCATATTTGTCTATAAATAACACCTCCTCCTCCATTTCTTTCACATCTCTCATTTACATAATCACTCTCTCAAATTCTCTCCATAAATCTCTTCAACAATTCTCTCCTAAAACTCTCTTATTTTCTCTTTAGACAAAGAAATTCACCCACTTGTTCTTTCATCTATCTTAGTTAAAATTCGTAAACCCTTTCCTATTACTCATGAAACATAACATGATCACTTTGTATGTTATGATTTCTAAAACCCTATGAGCATTATGCTAGAGTAGAAATCATGGAAACAAGAACTTGTTCATGTCATTGTTCAAAACCATGTTTTTTTATGTTGTTATTATGTTTATATTTTGTTTATGCTCTAATCTAACTTCCTATATGTATTATATAAGGTATATGTATATTTATATTTTTAGAGCCCAAAAGCTCAGTAACATAACATTTTATTATGCTTTTATTATTATGCTCTTAGTATTCTTTCTCTTATTTATTGCTTTTTTACAAATAAGACTAGTCATCTTCTAGTCTTAGACTTGTCCTCATCAAGTGAAAACATTTTTGAGACTTGTCCATAATCTAAGTCCCGAGAGCTTTATACATGATCTAAGACTCCAAATTTTCTTCTTTTTCTTTCTTTTTTCCTATTTGCTATATTTTGTGCGACTAGATGAATATAAGTCTCGAGAAGCCTTGAATAAAAATCTAAGACTTCAACAATTTATTTCTTTTTCTTTTCTTTAAGCTTTCTTATGTTTTTCTTTTCTTCTTTATAGAACTTGTCCATTCTAAGTTTCAGCAAGCCTTGATGTAAGTTGTGATTTCCCACTACTTCACATTACATATATGTTTATTTAATTTTCTATGTCTCATATATTCATATTTTCTTTTATCATACAACATAGTATAAGTTTATATTCATGCATGATGATAATATTGTTGTCTTAATAAAATTTTTCAAAAAGATAAAAAAATTCTTTTATTTTATAAAAATAGACTAAACTCTCTATAAAAATAATTCTCAACACTTAGGAGAAAACTTTCATTAAAACTTAGGATCATGACTCAACATCCTTTTCAAAATATTAATAGGTTCATTCTAAATTTTAATAACTCATTATTATGCAAGTATCTCTAAAACTTATGATGTTAGTTTAATTTCACTCTTTTCAAAATGCTAAATAATTTATTGTTAAATTTAATGCTGATAATTTTTCTTAAAAACTTATTTAGGTGGTTATACCAACACTTGATACATACTAAGAATAGAATAATTTTTTTAAGTTAAGTTAAAATCAACTCACTAGTTTAAAAACCACTTGGAAAATAAAAATTTGCCAACAACCTAAAGAATCAATTTTTAGAATTTTGAGCTTATTTTATGAAGTTAGGAAAATATAGTTATAATAGGAAAACACTCTAAATATTAGTTCCTTCTAACAACTTAGAGAGAAACTTTGCAAAAATTCATTTTTCCAACTTCTAGAGTAAAGTCTTTTGTAAAAGTCATTCTTGAGATAACATCACTAAAATCAAGTATTTTTCAACTATATAAATATTTATGTGTTTGCTGTGAAATTTTTAGATGAAATAAAAGTTAGAAAATCACAATTTATTGGCTGGAATCTTTGTGCCGAATCTATACCAAATTGTTTTATAACTAAAAGACTTTAAATGTCAAAATAACCTTAGAAAGAGATAAATCTCTTTGATTATATAGAAAACGACATCTTATATGCGAAATTCCAGTTAAAATGAGCAATCATGGCATTTAAAATTGGAATTTTTACGAATTCAATTTTTACCACAACTAGAAAATAGAATTAGCAAATTTAAGTAGAGATTTCATGGAATACTCATTTCAGTATTTCTTTTGTTTAGATAATAAGAGTGATACTTTCTATCCAAAAGACTATTTTGATTAGGCAAGCTATTATGAGACATGGCTGAGTGAGTTCACTTCCTCTATTTTTTGTACTCATGATTGTGCTTAGATCAGTGGCACTAGAAATAGAAATAGATAAAAATGGAAAGTGCATGTGATTTATAATTTTGGTGGATCTATACTAAGCATATCGATTCTTGAATTACTATAATCAAATGGATGCTTTATTACCATGTGGGAGCATCTGAAACTGTAAGATCATCCTTAAGACATTATAATTATATGCCAAAGTCTTAATGAAATTGATTCATGCACTTTACGTAGATAGTATCATTACATTCACTATTATACATTTGGTGGGACAAGTGCATAATAGTGGTGGTTGGTATAACCAATAGTATCTACATGTGGCAATTAGTAGTCCGTATGGTCTACAAAGTGGTGAGTAGTAGTCAGTAAGACTTATATATTGATAAGAACTACAAAATCCATTTGCAGATGTTTTGGCTGTGATTAGCTAGTATATCGAACATTAAATGAAGTGTGTAAATTCATTCAACATGTGGTTCCCAGAATACCATATGTCTTGTTTTCTCATGTGTTTGGTGCACATCATATGTTTGTTTAGTTATAACTTGTTTAACGTTTGATTCAAGTATGATAACTCGATAATATTCTCACTAAGCTAGTAAAGCTTATACTCCTATAGATTTTTGTTTTCATATTTTACCCTACCCAAGGTCACCTTATATTCGGGTAATACTACGCTTTTGGGAAAATTCGATCAAAGGCTTAGTATTGTGGATCTTTTGGAAATTTATCCCGGAATGCCCTTAAGTTTATGTAAAAGACCTTATAATGATTAATCTGGTGGATATATGTTTATTGGTTCTTGTATGCTTGGTGTTACTGGTTAAACTACATGTAATATATAAGTAAATATTTCATAGTGAAGGGGTATTCATATAATAAATAGTTGTTTAAAAGGATATTCTATCTTGTAACAGATGAATTTTGACTTGAGGAAGACGCACGTGAATGAGTGGACGATTTTGGAGTAGGCCAACATATAGGCTGCCAGCCTGTAATTCTAAGTTACCAGCCTAAATACAATAGATGACGGCCTAAACATCAGCTTGGAGCTTCGGAGGAAAATTGTGTGAATTGGGAATTTGGTCGTATGCCAACTTTAGGCTGTTGGTGTGCCCAAGAAGGTTGCTGGCCTAAGTGGCTGCCTTTGATGTTATTTCAAAACCCGATAGTTCTAAGGCACCAACTTTGTTTTCCCTTCGTCCATCCTATATCCTTCAAGTTATAACAATATATATACGTCCTATAATCAGTCTTAACCCTCATAACTTCTCCTCAATTTTTAGAAAACCCTAGCGGACTCTCCAAGGTGGATTTCTTTAAGGAATTGGGTAAGTAATCTCTCATATTCCTTTAGTTTTATTTAGAATGTCTTTACCTAAGATTTGTCTTGTTGATTGATGAAGGAGAATTGATATTTGGTGGAAATTGAAGGAAAACCCTAAGTGTGGAAATTAGGACTTTCATATCAACAATCAACTGAAGAAGGTGAGAGTCAATCTGGAACTATAAATCATAGATCTTAAGTTTTAGGAGAATTTAATCATATATGTTGTTGAAGATGATTTGTGAATGTATGAACAATGGTGAACAGGTATTCTTACGAATTAGGGTTATTTTATTTCGTGTTGTTGAATCGGAGATTTGGTGACTATAATTTTCATAGGAGAAAAGGTGTGTTGGAGAATTCTAGTTTGATGAATTAGGATTTAGGGTTTATATTTTTATGTTATAAGATACAGATAAATAATCTATAATGAATGGTTGAATCGTAATGAAGTGTTCATAGGGTATTTTTGTCCTTGAATAGATAGATTTGGACCCGAAGAAGTCGTACACATGAGATAGATGATAATAGCCTAAGTTGGCATTAAGGCCGCTAGCCTAGGAGCAAAGGCCGCGACCTATGTTGGAAAGAAGCTAGCGTTGAAGAAGCTTGTAGTGCTTGGAGCAGCGAAGTAGGATGAACTTATGGCCGCTGGCGTAGCAGTGTAGACGCCAGCATAGGGGTTAGGTTGGCCTAAACATCGACCATCTGTACTGTACTTCCTAAGCTATGTTGGCGTTTTTCCTAAGCTGGCTTCCTCTATAAATAGACCTTAAGACCTACGAGTTTCCCACACTTCTTTCTCAGCCAAACTTAAGGTATGTGGGTCTAAACTTGGTCTTTTCAATTCTTTTCCTTAGTAAATTAGTCTAATCCTAGTTTTATATATGTTTGAAGGAGATTCAAGATTTAGGAGAAACCCTAAACCAGATTTGGAGGATTTTTGTTTCAAATCAAAGTAAAGGTAAGAGTTTTATCCTAGTCTTGTGATTTCTAAGATTGATAGATTATAAAATGTGATTATAGTGATAGTATATTATTTATGATAGAGAATTGATTAAACGAATTAGGGTTTCTATTACGAACAAGATCTATGACATCTAGGTAAGTATGAATCCGTTCTTCATCTGTGGATTTAAAGTTATGAACTTTCATAGTTGTTTTACTCATAGAGGATTGTGTATATATGTGTGTATGTGTTGTGAAGGGATTTGTGGAGCTTTGTTAAGAACTTTGGAGGATTTTTGAAAAGGGTTTATGTGAAGTGCAAATGGGATAAGTTGTGTTGATCTTCGATTAGATTTATGGAATTAGGTTAGGGTTTAAAATTGTTATTACAATTGAAATTTATTGCGACATATATTGTTAAACAGAGCATTGTGAGATTAGGGTTCCTTTTCAATTAAAAGTTTATGTTGGATAGATTGGGATTGAAAGCAAATCAGGTACAAGTTAGCATGCTTGTTTGTTGGTGCTTGTAAGACTAATTGTTAAATTGACTAATTTATATTCCAATTTAATTGAATCGAGTGTTGGTTGTGTTAGCTGCGGTTAGTATCGAACTATGGTTGAGAGAAACCATGGTGGAGGGTGATACTAACGCTGGCAACCTGATGATCCTTGTGTGTCGTTGCCCTAGTGGAGTTGCACTTCGAGATTATTCTAGTATATTAGGAGTCATTACCAACTTAATTGTGGAACACATCTATATATGTATATACTATTATAATATGGTTTTCATTAGGGTCATGAGTTACTCCGGGTTTAGGATTAAAGATCTATAGTCCTAAACTGTGTTGGTTACAGGCTAATGAAAAGATAATAAATTGTGTTTGCTGCATTAGTATTTAAGTTGTATGTGATATTGTGTATGGCATGATCATGTACATGTGTTTTTGATTTGGCGTACTAGGCGTTTTCGCTCAATCTTTTATTTTTACAAGTACAGGTGAAGATTTTATAATCTATGACTTGACAGGCCATGATGTATTCGTTGATGATAGGGAATGCGATAGCGGTTATGACCATCCTACTTATAATTAAGAGTTAGTTATTAGTGATTTGAGATGAAGAAACATATTCTGATTTATTTAGTTTTCATTTGAAGACTTTTATATGTAAGGACTTATTTTTTTGATGTCTAGATGATTGATGAGATGAGGACATTTATTTTGATATGAAAAAAGTTTTGAAAGTTGCCCTACATGTGAGTATTTGGTGATATTTGAAATACATATTTGTGGTTTAAGAAATTTATAGCCTTAGCGTATCTATCATGATAAGGGCACGTGGTGGGATGATAATGCCTTTAGGTTAGGGTTATATATGTTGTTATCAATGTTGTAAATTGATTTGTGGAACGGATGATTCTTTGTTCAAGCATTTATTTGAGGATAGAATTTCTATTTCTTAAGTGAAAATAGGTACGTCCTTACCATACTTGTTTGTTTGTGCTTGTAGGATTAGTTCATAAACCTAACCTAATTATATCTTAATTTAATTGAATCGAGTGTTGGTTATGAGTGGCTATGGTCAGTAAAGACCATGCAAAGTATGATACTGACGTTGAGAACTTGATGACCTTTGTGTGAGATTGTCCTGAGTGGACTCATACATTGAGATGATTTCGGCATATTAGGAGTATTGTGAGTACGACACCCAAGTGTGAGGGAGATTCCCAACACCATATATGTATTATATTACCTATGTTCCCATATTGCTTGTTTTTAAAGGAGTCTGAGTTGCTTTAGGTTTAGGATTAGTCATAGATAATCTTAAACTGTGTTGTATGCTGGATTAATAAAAAGATAATAATTGGTGCTTGCTGCATTAGATATTAAGTCGCATGCGAACTGTTTGTTGTATGATCATATGCTTGTGTTTTCGGTTTGGATGCATTGGGCCTTTGTGCTTATTCCTTTTTATTTTAAAGTTCAGGTGAAGACCAATTGTATATGACTTATCTGGCTTTGATGTATTCGTAGAGCCTAGGGAAGACGATAGTGGAACTGACTATCCAATGATATGTAGATGGCTGGATTGGGGATATCTGACGATGATGAGTTTATTAGATTTCCTTTAGATTTCCAGTTGTAAAGATTTTATGAGTTATTAGTTTTATGTTTCTTATGAGAATTTTATCAGTTGGTTTGGTTCATACCAACATGGATGTTTTTAGAGTTATTTTTTGAGTTTCATAATGAGTATTCCTATATGAGTTTTGGAGTTATATGATGGAATATTGTGGTTTATATATGTATTATAGCCTTTGCGTGCCTTTTAAGAGAGGACATGTGGCGGGTTGTAATACCTTAATTTAGGGCGTTACACTACATATCCCACTGGTGTTTTCTATTGCTATGTTAGATGCCTTATATATAATATCGAAACTTTCAAGTGACTAAGATAGTAATTCTTAAGTCTTAATTTTGTATGTGGTAGACTGTCACATTTAGGTTACCCTTTAGGATATGACATATGTAGTGTCTTGATTTTTTATTTAACAGGAGATTATGTTATAGATATGATTTTCCTTCAAAGTAGCTAGTTTGACATTTGGATGCATGAACATTTTTGTATTATAGTATTGAACCCTTACATGAAATAAGCTTATTATGGAAATGTTTCTTGAAAAAATAAATGTAGGAAAGACCCTTTTCTTTCCCCATTTTATCGAACCTCAAGTTAAGGAAGCACCTAGTGTAGGCTGAAGTAAATGTCTGTGACTAACCAAGGGGACATGATGTTTCAGTACTTAGTGCACCCTTAATGTTGAGACTGTAATTTTCCAACACAAGGCACCAATTCATCATGTAAACTATGGTAATAAGTCAATGGGAACTTACTACATTAAATGGAGGAACCAACAAAGAAAAAGCAAAATACTTAATGATTGAGGCCATATGATACTGAGTAGAAGATTAGATGTAATAATTAGTTGAATTGAATTAGAAAATTTAAAGATTTGACCTTGAGTACCTAACCTCTAGAAAGGAAAGCCATGTTAATCTTAAGCAAAATAACTAACCCCTTTGATAAGTGATATGCTAAGAGTAAAATGTACCTCTCTAAAAGACAATTTGTGCCTTAAGGAATATAAGGAAAAAATAAGGTGGAAGATAACTGGGAAATCCCTAAAACTTCTCACCACCATCACCAAGAGAACCAAGAAGTTTCCAAAAGTACAAAGGGATTAGCTTAACAACACAACTATAAAAGATTCCACAAAAGACTAGAAGCAAATGACTTTTCAACATCATATAATCCTAGAGCCTGAGTCTAATCTATAAATTTTATTCAACCTTATAGGCTACAAACACCAAAAAACGAGCTTGTTTATTAATGTACATCTAGAAAACTTCTATTAAGCCTAGACTATAATTTCCTATTCAATTTTCTTTAATCTGATTTATATCAAATCCTAACCCATTTGACAAAAATCCTCAACTAAGAATTAAAGGAAGTTTTCAATTAAAAAAAAATTAGAGTAGTCACCCGACTAAAGTAGGCAAAAAATATAAATTAAGATCTATGGGTAGATTAATTCTAATTTAGCTATTGATCCGTGAAAATTGTTTTAAGAAAATAATAGCTAGAAATAACTGGATTTGGGGGCTAACCTACTAAAACTTAAGTAGTTACCACCTTTAACCTTCTAAATATGGCTTGTTCCCAATTATATTCTAAATCATTTTTCTGTGTAACATTTATAAGATATTTACTTGCCTGATTTATTTAAATTTTACAAAGTCACTCAAATGTACTTTTCAATTTTATCAAGATTTATAAGGTGAGTCAAATATATCTAATCTCATAGTCAAAAAAAGACAACCAATATTCACACATGATAAATTAGGAAACAATATCTACATCAAGTTTACAAAAATAATTTTTTCCTTTTTTAGAGTCACCCATTAGGTGTATATGTATCTATTATTTAGGATCAGATAATACATAGTTCTTTCTAAAAAATTTAAATTGTTAGTTAATTTTAATTTAAAAATTCTTATCAATTTAAATTCATTAAATTTTATTATCTTTGCAAAAAGTGGCTTTTTGGTGATACGCATCCTAAGATCTATAAATTTAGATTTTACAATTTTATAAAAATTGAATCTTTTCTATGTGACAAAATATTTCAAGGAATCAAAAACCATATATCACTACAACAAAATGGGGCTTTGACTATGTTTGAAAATCACCACAAAACATTGAATAAACGTGGTTAAAGAATTTCTACCATGTTTAATATAAGAAGCCCAATAGACATCACCAAAGGTTCATCATCAATTAAATACATCATGTTAAAAAATGAAACATCACCGGAACAAACTTGGGCACCAAAAAGGACAATATTGCATGATGTTTTAACATGACTTATTGTTAAGTATAGGTCACACTTAGGAGTGGCTAAATGAACTTAATCCTCATCTCGCTAAAGGTAAGCGTGATGTAAATTGATATTCTTGCCATTAAAATGTAGCTACTCTAACACCTTAGCAATGTATAAACGTGGCTATCAATTTAACCTAACGATTCTTAAATGTTACCATTCTAGTCAACTATCAAAATTTAGACATAATGATTAGGCTAAGTTAGCCATGTTTTAGCATACTTATTTGAAATGTATTTCTTTAAACACTTTTAGATTATGGATTAGTTAAGGAAATAGTAGCGAATTATATACATATTAAAATGAGTTCTAAATATCAATTAGAAAACCAATAAAAATTTGTTTTATAAAGGATAGATAAGAGACCTAAGGAATTAGAGGAACAAAATAAAAGACAGGTAGAAGCTATAAAACAATTTAAGAAGGTTTTAATGGGTTAATGCTTGAATCTTATCCTTGGCAGCCACCTCAATATGGAATAGATTTAGATTGGCATCCAATTTATAATAGTCTCTTTTAGATATATTTATCAATTATGTCACAATTATAGTGTAGTCTTCCTCCTATATCTCTTCTAACTATACACATTGGTAAACTTATCCAATATTCCTATGGTATTAACTTTCTATCTATTAGGTTATTTGTACAGACTATATGAATTCAAGCCTCAATTTTTATGGTATGATGCTTTAATTCTATAACAATTAAAACCTTTACACTGACTAATTTTGGAATATCTTACTTATCTTCATAATTTTTTTTAACATTTATCATTTCTATGGGTCCTTCTAGTAAACTATAATCCTTTCCATCTTCTATTTTTAATTTTCCTTTTCCTTCTATTGTTTTTAGACTACTATCTAAATTTTGTTTGCCAATATAAACTTGTTTAGTGTAATTGTATCCACAATAAATAATATACAAGTTTAATTATAGTTTGTAATATTTTAAAATAGGTATCAATAAGTTTTCAAGTGTATAGTTAACTTGATATGACAAAAGTTCAAGTAACACATGAAAACCACAAAAACCATCCTTACAATAAAGAAAATATAGTGCAATCTTATTGTTTTAATATCCTTAAAGAAACATAAGTAGAAGTTGTAGGATGTTTGAAAGTGTGCATGTTTAAACTTGATCACAACACAAATAATTTCAGTTATGTTAATTGCTTCAAAAGAAGATGAAAGGAAAAAAAAAAGGAAGCAAAGGAAACAATTTGCTTCCTTAATCTTCTTCTACGTTGCTAGCACTATCATCGTTGTGTGATGGATTTACTAAAGGATCTCAAACATTTAGAAAAAGATCTCCCCCATTTGGATTTGCCACCACACAAAATAATTACATACAATTACTGAAAGAACATATTAAAACAACAATCAAGATTATGAGGATATATTGACAACTAACTAAACTACTAGGATAATTTCAAACAAGTTGTTGCACAAGTTGAGTTATTAGAGCAAGTTATAAACACCATCAAGTCATAAATTCAATTTATGGTAAAAGAAACATTATTGAATAGAAAATTATGGTAAAGAAAATAATAAGTAAAAGAACTAAATTCTACAATATTATAGCCTATCATTAGTGATAATTGTTTTTAATGCATGTCTTAATAAAACAACACTACCAACAACCATTTTAATTGAGGGATGCAAGAACTCTTTGGATTATATTTACCTTCACTCTCTCCCAAGCTCATTGCCTCTCTGACTGAGGGATCTTTCTCCAATCTTCACCACCTAGAGGTAATAAGTTCTTATATGCCTTCCCTATCTTAGGTGCAAATTTTGCGAATTAGTCTGTTGTTCATGGACATTCTCCAAATGAAGTAAACTAAATAAGCACTTTTTCTTTTCACTTAATGTTCTTGTAATCCCCCTAATTTCTCATAATCTAGTTTTAATAAATACTAAAAATATAATATAAATTTTTAAAGAATGGTTAAAACAAGTAACAAAAATCACTCCAAAATTTTTTCGCGATTTAAAAATATTTCAATAAGAATAAGTTTGGTTATAATTAGAAATATTAGAATCAATATAAATAAAGTTTTTGAAATATAAACTATGATTCTTACGACCTTAAATAATTCATGAACAATGATAAATATATGTTAACTATAAATTCTTAAATTCTTTTTCATTAAGCTCAATACTTATAAAATAAACTCTACGCTAATTAAATAATGATACAATGATATTCAAGACTATTTTAAATATTTATTTCCATGAGACAATACTAGATAAAAATAGTTTGTTACTAATAAATTAATATAAATAACTCAATTACAGTAAAAGGTAATATTGTATAACAAGAAATAACAATTTAACAAGTAATCATAATTAACTTTAAATGTCAGTTATGAAAAGAGACAATTAAATTCTAGAACTTACTAGTTATAAAAATACCATTTAAAGATGAATTATTAGAATTACACAATACATGATAAAGATTAAAGATTAAAATTCTGATCTAATTTAGTAACTTATAATTAGTAAAAAGAACTAAGTAACAAATATAAAATAAAAATTAAATTTCTAATCTAATAAAAAGTCTAGAATAAATTTATAAATAGAAATGATTTCATATGTAATTTTAAATCTTAAAAATTTATAATAAAGTTAAATTGAGGGCAATATAATTATTAATTTATCAAAATACCACGAAACGAAACTTTTAAACAAATAAAATATAATTTACGATAGCAGGTATAAAAACAGAGAAGTAAAAGTATTAAACTAAAGATTCTATGTATACTATCGTATTCAGAATATTTAATATCGTTAATATGTAATTTTTTTTATCCAAAAATATTATCAAATCAGTATTTATTATACGTGTCATTTGGATCCACAAAATTAATTTTTTTCACCGATTTATATTTTCTCCTACTCTTTACATATTTATTGATCATGATTTATCTTCTTTTTGTTTTTATATTTCTATACATCCTAACTTACATGCATTTTTTTTCTTGGTTTTGTTTTGATACGTATTACGGATTGGCTTTCAAATTTGACCTCCTCTGGACGCGGACAAATCCTAAACAAAAAGTGAAAATTTAAACACATATATACAAATCTTTAATAGAAATTCTAGTATACCATAGCGTTTAAAATATTTAATAACACGAATATGAAACTTTTCATCTAAAAATATTACCGAATCAGTATTTAATATACGTACCACTTAGACCCGCAAAATTGATTTTTTTCACAAGTTTATGTTTTTACCCACTCCTTCATGGTTGTTGGTTATAAATTCATCATCTTCTCTTTATTTTTGTATTTCTATTCATCGTATCACCCTTGCATTTTTTTTTTATTTCTTTCCACGTTACTTCTTTCTCCTCTCTTTAATCCTTCCCTTTACGTAAATATATATTATATATATGCAATGATACACATACAAATGTCTTCAATAAAAGTTTTAAATAATTTTTTTGAAAATAAAACTCTTGAATAATTATCATATTTATATCGGATTAGCTTAATAAACTACTTTAAATAGAGATAAATCCTCTATATAACTTATATAATTATACGTATAAGGTCTAATAAATATAAGAAAACTTAGATATTATAATATATAAGCATTTACTAATGCCAATAATTAATATACGGTGGAATTGGAAGATGATAAGGTGGCATTTATATCTGGAATGCTTCACGCTACTTCCTTTTTCCATTTGTGCAAATTGGACAACTTGAGGTCAAATGAAAAGGACCTTTCATCAAATGATAAAACACCAAATAAACACATGCATTAAATGAAATTGGGAGACTCAGATAAACTTGTTGGAAACGGCAGCACTCCATTTAATGCACCGTGATTTACGGCTGGAGTATGAGACTATATGATACAAGTTGTTTCAATTGTTTTTCACCGTAAATATATATATATATATAGAATTTAAACAAATTACAGTTCACAAACCCATCTAAACGTAACCGTGATTTATTTTAAAGAAATTCTTTAAGGAGTGAAATTGATCAACAAATTAGACAAAGTATATATATATATATATATATATATAAACTAAATGAGTATGTGAATAAATAACAAGGAAAACTTTAGGCAATAATACACAAAAATTTACTCATTATAACCGTAATTTCCTAGAGAAATTGAGATAAAATTTGCTAAACAAAGCTAGATAATTTGACCTAAAATCTCCAATGATAACTCACCAAAATAACATAAAAATAATAAGTTGCTGACTCTAAATAAATCCCTTTAAACAAACTAAAAACCAATCTCAATATATATCCCTTTTTACGTGAATTCCAGCTACAATTGGACAAGTTGAAATCTTCATTCCTCACCATAGGATGTCTTAAAATTACTGGGATTTAAATTAACCACAAATGAGACAATTTGCAGCAAATAATGCAATGTAAAAGCTTCCAACACCAACAAAGACAACTCATTCATAGCTTATATAAATAGGTATAATGAAGCAGCAAACAAAAACTCTAAAACTCCTACTAGTACAAACCGTAAAAGCCTCTACAGACCAAAATTCAAAACAAGACAAATATCACATTCTTTTCCAACCCCAAAACCGTAAAGACCCCATCAACAATAGTGAATGAAAAATTGACAAACTTAACTCCCATGCTTCCACTAACTCTACCAAAACAAAAGCAAAACCTATCTTTTTCCAAGACCCACCATAAACCTCAACAAAAGCTAAACAAGACTCAACAAAAATTCAGCACTCCATACTACACACATCAACCATAAACAATAAAAGAAAAGGGATCATCACTAGATCAAGTCTAAAAAGGCACAAGAAGGAGTGCTTGTCATCTTCTTCCATCCAATCAAGGTAATACTTTTATCCTATCTTGAGACCTTATTTCTCTATAATAGAAAACTAGGAAATTAATGCTTGGAAATTAGCCATGTATCCCTATTTGTTTAGTTACTATATGTGTATGTAGCTGGGCATTTAATGAATTATTAAACTTAAGTAATCCTTATTCTATGATAGAAATGTGTTGTACTTAGTGTAGAATAACAAGAACCATGAAAGCCCCAGAGTATTAACATTTACAATACATAGAACTTGTCATGTATATACTAAGGCTTCATCTAACCATGACAGTAAAGTAACTTTATAATGTAATGCATAAGGTAGAATTTAACTAACTAAAACCCTAACATACTCATGGTAGTTTCGATTCTTATAGGAGTTTCTAAACTATCATGTAAGTTTCATAAACCAACCTATACTATATTTAAGTAAAATATACCCATAACCTTGCCTAGATAATAAAATCTAGCTTATATGACCATTAGGATACCTATAGGGAATTTTAATCTTGTGAACATAAATGAGATCATGATGAAAGAACATATAATCGAGATGCCATAGAGAAATGATATATGATAGGAATGAGAATAGAAGGATACATACAACAAAATAAATCCTAAGGTCTAAATCCTTACAATATATGGTCCTCTATGTACATTTAGGAGCAAGTTAAAAAAAAATGATCCTCATAAAAATATATGGACCTAAGCTTATTAGAAAGATGAATAGATGAATAAACTATAGAATGTGACCCTACAAATAATAAATATTTTAATAAGAAAAGACAGAGAAAGCTGACAAACAAGGTAAAATCATATTAGGATTCGCACTATCAAGTAGGCATAAATGAATGCCAAATTTAAATAAAAGAAATTATAAAATGAAAGAATCATCACAAATGGAAATATGAATATGAATTTAGATCAAGAAAAACACAATGAAAATAAATAATAAATAAAAATTTACTATCAAAGGCTGTAGGACTTAATTAAAGGACAAAGGAAATTCCTTAGATATAAATAACAATTAAAGATCAAGAGAAGCAAAATGAAAATAAATAACAAATAATTATTTCTTACTATAAAAGTTAGAACCTTAAAAGGTCCTTAAAATAATAGAAACTCTATCAAATATAGAATATTTAGATATTCATAAGAATTCAATTAAATTAATAAACGCCGTAATAATTGAGCTTAGTTTAAAATTAGGTAATTAAAGTTGGCAACTTTAATCTTAGGAAGACTTCTCTTACAGGAATAATCGTCCAATAAGAAATATATGTTATTTCATTTCATAGGAATATAAATCGATTCTGGACTACCAATAGCTTATTACAGCAATATAGCGACGACCACAGGTGAGGGACTTTGACCTTATCATATTGTTTGTGCTTGTAGTTAGTTGCATTGATAATAACATATCAAACTGAATTGCATGTGGGTCTGGGTAAATTGCATGCTGCTTGGTGTATGTGGGATTGCCAAAACACCTTATTATAATTAACAATTTCATTGTATGATAACAATTGTATGGAGCATGTTGATATTTGTCTGTAATTGTATGATCACCTTAAGCCTGACTAAAAGCTTTTGACACCATAAAAGAAAGAGATCATGCATTACACGATTTGCATAAATAGCATTTGAGCAAGTGGCAGCTTACTACGTGTTAGTATTTCGGCCCTTTGATAATGCTTGGTTAACCTAGGCTAAAGGCTATTAGATCAACGCAAGTTTACCTTTGAGCTGTCGGTACTATAGGAACTAAATGGTAAACGAAGGACGCTGCTTATAGTATCGCTTTGAAAGGACTAACACTTAGAGGAGTTTCTAAGGCAGAAAATAGAAAATGAGAGATTTAAGATATGGTTAAATTAAAGAGATAATTAAAGTGAGTATTGCTGTATTCCTGTATGCTTAGTCTCTCCTGGGTAGGTGGGCCATAGCATTGTGATCCTTCAACCCCGATGAGAAGGCGTAAATCTCCATCCTGCTTTGGATTCTAGATCATCCAAACATATGATTGATTGTTACATTGCATATGATTGGTAATTATACTTATTTGTTATTGTTTGATGTGTGGTTTGGTCAGGTTATCTCACTGAGCCGTGGTTCGCTTACCCCCCAACAGTCTTTGTGCAGGTATAACCTTAGCTGGGATTGGGTTAAGCATGAGTGAAGAGTGCTACATCAAAAGACCTTGCTGAAGATAGTTTCATATATTATATTGGTCTCAAAGAATAAATTAGATAAATGGTATAATTGATTAAGATCTTGTATTTTATAGGTTTGATCTCAATTTCATTATTTGGTAGGGGATACCGATTCTCTGCGGTTCTGGCAAACTAAGGAAAATCGGAATCCTTAGTATTATATAATATATTGGTATGACTACATTACATATAGCAATTATAAGATAGAGTCTTGTAATATCTGACTTGCAAGACGGTTCTCATATTACGGGTACACACGTGGTATGATGACTACAGGATGATACTACTAGGCCCTATTTTGGGGCATGATAGTTCTCCTATTGTAGTGCTTGACCACGATATGTACTCCTCTGGGCAATAGGTCGTGTTGAGCTCTTAGTGCTACAAATATAAGAGAAAAAATTCCTTTTAACTTTAAAAGTTTCAATTTTTTGAAGCATATAATTAAAAAGCTTATATGGGATTCAGCATGATTACATGCATGGTTGTGCTCGTAGAACCCCTCTATTGTATAGACTTAACATGGTGGCTTTTTGTATATAGAGTTATAAAAAAAAAAAAAAACCTATCTTTCGTATTGAAAGATAGTGTTTATGGTGGCTTTTTGAGAAAATTATATAATGACCAAAAACTAAAGCTAGATCCCATTTTTAGTTAAGAAAAAAGAAGAAGAAGGAAAACACATTGAAAAGATGTAATATAATGAAATATCATCAGTCATCACATGGAAATACATAGTCAGATATATTGTCATTGTCCAAAAAGAACTATGATAACAAATGTAAACATAAGAAAGACCTATAATTCATTATTATAACTATTTAGCAAGATTAAGAAAGCATCATCAATCAATAAATTCTACTATATGATTATTAACTAAACTATCATCTTCCTTATCAAAAAAAAAAAAAAAAAAAAAAAAAAGAGAAAGAAAGAAAGAAAATGGAAAATAGGATAAAAACACCGAAGATTTTCCACGTAGCAATCGTGATGAAACTGATCTTGTATTACTTGTTGTGGTAAAATCCTTCATTCTAAAATGGAAGAATTACTTCCCATCGTAAAAAGAGAAAACAAATGTTATTTTAATAAAAAGACAAAATAAAACAGAGGGAATTTAACAAGAATGAATATTAAAATTTAGAGGTATTGGAAGAGAATAATACCAAAACATCCAAGATTTGTCCAATTCAACAAAAAATCCTAACACAAATAGGGTTAATGAACATTACTTTCTCCTAGAAAAGCTAAAATAAAACCAACAGAATAAGGGAGGGGTAATTCAAATCAAAATGCTATGACAAACACTGAAAATCGTAGATGAAAGAACAAATGAAACTTAAGAAGCATATATGCATGGAATTGCATCAACAATAAAACAAATAAAATAGGGGAAATCAAAAACCAAGCAGACAAAGATAAAGAGAATTACGAATCACCCACTAGTCAAATTAGGAAAACATTGTGTGAAAAACATGTATATTAAAGACCATTTCATATTTATACTAGTCTCATTAAAAGAGTAACATGGAAAGCGAGGCTTTTTCCAAGAACAGACACACACCCAAATGTCTTGCCACCTGTCCTTTTTCTTATGCAAGTATTGATCAGTATGTGCTATATAAATTCAGTAATTAAAGCGCTTCCCTTACTTGCAACTGAAGCTTTGAGTTGAAGCTCACCCCGTGGAACGGTAAACTTGTAGGTTGGTATGGGGCTAAAATATTTTATGCTCTTAATGAGTATAATAATTTGAGAACTGTCCAAAAAGTGTTTTTAAGTTATACTTTACAAATTTAAGTATGCCTCTTTTTATATCATTAGCATCTAAGGGTAAACTCTTACCATGAAATGGTTAGAATATAACCAAGTAAACTAAATGTTGCAGATTCATAAAAGCATAGATATGCTTATTTAGAATTGTCATCTAATTATGTTGCATCTTTATGAGGGAGAAATGATATGTACGATGATGATGATACGTACCATATACTTGATTACTAGGAGGAAGACATTGGGAAATTATTTGTATCATAAACTAGTTTTAGCATGTGAAAAGAACTTGAAGCTCTTTGGAAAGAATTTTATTTTAGATTAAGGTCTTTATCTCATTTAATAATTTCATTCCCCAAATTTAGTTGAAAACACATCATTCTACAGACAACACAACATAGGCACCCCCTGGAACACTTAATCGAGGGCTTACACTCAACACCAGCCTACCGACAACACACCACAATAAAACAACTAGAGTGCCAATGCGGGAACAACAATTCAATTAGAGTGCATTGCAACAGCAGGACAGCATCACATGCCCCACACGCACACTAAGTTGCTTTGGAGCACCACACAACATCCAATCGAGTAGTTAAACAATAGTTCACCGATCAATTCTAAGTAGCTCTCTCACAAGCCAACCTGCTCTCAACAATATATCAAAGAAATAGAGCACCTCGAAGCTCCTTTTAGGGTGTCGAGCAGTACTGCACTTGCTAACTCAGCCACTGCAAATCATCATCCTACACCACTGTATACTATACCACCAACAACATCGTATTGAACAAAATTTCTACTTAATTCATCATATTTACAAATACTTACATTTATTTAATGCAAGAAACTCAAAAAAAAAAAAAAAATCATTAGGAGTCTAATAAGATGAAACTTTTGGAAGTCCCCATGCTTGACTTCTTTTTTGTTCAAACCTGCTAAAAAAGAAATGATGAAACACAATTCAATGAGAAAATTTGGTCATATTTGAACCAACATTTACAAATTACATTGATATAAAGTATTTATGGATTGCTCAGGGAAGAATTGGTCTATCGTTGTGCAAGTTTGAAGGCTCTAGTCGTTGAAATTGAAGGCCCTGACCAGTGGTGAGGCACTGTGTAGGTGAAGGAACCAACGAGTCATGTGGTATAGGGGTGTTCATTTTTTGTGAGGAAAGTTTGAAATGGCTGGATAGTAAAAGACTATTATTTTTATTTATTTTTTAAGGTGTAGGTATATTATTAAATTACAAATCAGTAAAATCTAAATTAATAAAACAGTTACAAATTGAAAGGATGTTTAATATTAGTAAAAATGTTTTATAAACATTTCTAATAGTATGTCTTAAGTAAAGTTTAATGAACACAATTAAATTATTAAAGGTAGGTGATGTTTGTAAAATTTGCAAATGTTAACTAATACCATAATTCTTGTAGTGATATCATGTTCTAAATTGCATTATTTCACAAGATTAAAATCCCTATTATTAGTACGAACAATATACGATACATGTTGATTACAAACAATATACCAAAACATACTAATGGAACAAGACAAAAATCATATACCACTAGGATGTATTACAAATAATTAAGATTCCGATGACGATTATCAATACCAAACATACTAATGGAACAAGACAAAAATCATATACTGTCATGATAAATCAAGATTTCTATATCACATCATTTCAAAAATTATTACATGGTCATCTATCATATTATCATAAGCAACAAGATCCTAATTTTATGAGTACATATGGATTATAATACAAATCATGTCACAATTATATCATTCAAATTTAAAAATAAGGCTAAATTTACTATCAATCAAATACATTTATATTATCATTACTAAAACCATCGAACAAATTTTATACATATAATAGGACAAATTATGTACATAAAATAATAACTACCCATTCACTTCACTAAATGAGAAAGCTGTAATGAAATTCCTATTACTAAAAAATGAAATAGAGCTGCATTAGGATTTTCCTTTGTTAAGTTTTTATTTAAATGGGGTATTTTATTAAAAAAAAACAATTCTAATATTGAATTTTCATTCATAGATTTGAGAAAGGAATAGTTATTAAATGGTTTATAAGTAATATTTGTAATGGAATCACTATTATGGTCAACTAAATGCCGTAATAGCTATTGATAAGTAATAAGATTGTAATGAAATTGTAATTATAGAAAAGTGAATAGGTAGTAAAGGTTACAATTTTATTATTGTAAACCCGTAGATTTTATGATAGTTTTGAAGTAAGTTTTAGAGCTAAAATTTAAACTAAGTCAACCATTAGATCATGGAAACCCTAGATTAGATTAGATAAGCTCTAGATCACTAAAATATGAAGTGAAATAAAAATAATAAAACTCAAATTATGAATCATAAAAATTTATAATCCCTAAAAAGATGAGATTTTCCAAAAATTTGATCGTTTCAAACCTTTTTGGATCATTTTCCATATCCGACCGCCAATGCATAAAACAATATAAGATTTTCCCACAATCAATTCATACTAGAAAAATAAAAAATATAATATCAAAAATTAGATACAAATTTTTTGGGCTATAAAAGTATCAATATTTCTTGTAAGTCTATTCTAATCTAGTCTATTTATAAATTTACACTTATGTGTTTTTTTTAATCAAATTCCTATGAATCTAGAGCTTCTAATGTTTAATTATTGTTTGTCAACTCCTTAAATCAAAAGAAGAACAATAGAGGTGTTAGGAATTAGATTTGGAGCAAAACTTGAAGACATAACTTTCAAGCCCTGGAAAAGCATTAGTTCAGGCTAAAATATTAAGGCAAAAGAATGAAAATTGGTTTGTCGCGCCCTACATTGAGCCTTTGATGTGACCCTCGACATGTGTTCTGAGGTGATTGAGCCTTAACTTTAAAACAAATTTTTTCGTGCCTCAACGTCGAGCCCTAAATTTTACCCATGACAATTGTTATCACATCCCGAGAGGTACCCTAAACATGGCAGTCCAACATACACATTATTAAAGCCCAGGAATGACTTCCCTAGACACACAAAGGCTTACATATTATGCACAAAGTATACAACATAATAAGGAAATGCATCAGAGTTGTCACGCCCCAATAGGTACCATAAATGTGACAGCCCGCCGTGCGCAATATTAAAACTTAAGAATGACTACCTCAGTCACTCGAAAGCTTCCATATCGGTACAACGCATACACTCACATCAAAGGGAGACAGGTGGAATAATGCATTTTAAGATATTGGCAGTGGAACATACAAAATAACACTTAATATATTATTGAAATAGAAAGTCTTGCAACTTCTAAGGGGCATTCCCCCCATAATTCTCATAATAACATGGTCTTACTAAAATAACTAACAACAGCTAGAAGATTTTAAAAGAAATCTACTCTAAGACTTCAAAATAGAATTCCTCCAAAAGCTTCTCAAAATAAAGATTCTACCCAGGTGGTCAGGATGGTCTCGGGTGCAAAAGGAATAATCCTGCAATGTCAAAAGTCTATAGGAGTATAACCATAACTAGCTTAGTGAGATATTCTTTACGCAAAAGTACTCCTAATAGGCAATCAACCACGTTTATTAATCAAGCATATGAAATGCAATAACCATATGATCAAACAGTACACACGACTACCTTTCGTGTGTGATGGATTTACCTCTCCATCGGTGGTTAGGGAATGCTTTGAACTGGTTCCAAAAGACCTCCTTAAAGTTGAGCGCGTCTTGGGGTTCTAACGAACCGTACTACTAGTCCCCGTGCTTTCCTTACCCAAAGCGATCAATCTAGCTCGGCTACAACTTGAGACCGTATTCTTCGAACGTCCTAAATTCTCAAGATTGTAGCAAGGCAGCTTACCTTTCTGGTCCCACACTGAGAAATAGTAGCAAAATTTCGAAATGATATTCTAAGTGATATGCATGAGCAATTTATTATATGGGGATTCCAATATGACATTAAATCATTTAAAGCGATCAAGCAATATTAGCACACATAATAATACCTACATAGAAACATTTATATCAATCACAAATCGGGTTCCAATATACTTATTGTTCATTGATCGCACACAACGATTCACATACATAATTCCCATGATAACCCGCATGCATATCAATTTTATCTTTTCCTAACAATTAGTGCTCTATTCTACAAGCACATGCTTAAATACATAAATGTAAAGGAAAGTCACTCGTCTATAGCGTTCTTCTAGGAGTTGAAGTAATCCTCGAGGAAGAGAAGATCTTGATCCTCGATACCTAAATAAAAGAAATACCCGATATGAGTAATTCATCCAAGATCTATTCAAACTCTATAATTCTATCTTATTGAATTCGTCAAATTCACATGAATGGAAATCCCAACTTAAAATGACCATAACTTGCTCATTTTAACTCGGAATTTTGCATATTATCTATCGATTTCTATCTACTCAAAAAGATCTATCTATTTCTAAAGTTATTTTTATCAAAAGAAGCCATTTGGGTCTCGGAATAGTAACGTACAGATTTGATACGAAAATTCCAAATTTCAAACTCAAGTTTCAAACTTCTCTTCACTCAAGAGCTTTTTTACAAAAATATAAATATATTGTATGGTTGAAAAAAATCCTTTGAATACCTATATAACTCAAACCATATGCATGAATTTAGTGGTGTTGTCTCAACAATGATCTTGTAAAACAATGTGTCTTGAAAGTGAGAAAAGCTAAGACTTGAAAATCTCCTTTTTTTAGTTTTGTTTAGAAAATTTATTAGTAAGTATTTCCTTCTTTTAACTCCATTTCTTAATTTTGAGAATGATTACATTTTCAAAAAAATTTTAATCTTTTAAGATTCCCATACATTTATTTCTAATGGTTTGGAAAACATAGTTTTCCATAGAAAGGTTATTTTTTATAAGAATAATATCAATAATTTTATAAGTTATCTATTATTTTTATTTCCTAAGTAAGGCTTATCCATAGAAAGGTTATTTTTTATAATTTTGTAAAACTTATCTAGACTTTAATATTCTAAAGTGTTGGTAGAAAACTTTTGATAAATGAGTTTAAGAAAACTCTTGGTTAAATCAAGAATTAAGTTTAAAAAAACTTTCTTGTTTTATTGGTTTAAAAGAGAGTTTGTGATAACTTTATTTTCATTGATAAAATGTCATATAGTATTGTTACTAAAACTTGAGCTAAACTTATCTAACTTTAGAAAATATTTATTAAGATAAAACTTTAAGTTTTTATGGAAAAATAATTTCTTATGTGACGAAATTTATTTTTAAAGAGAGTTCTTATTTAAGAAAACTCATTTTCATTATGGTTGAGACAATAACAATATGTTCGTGCATGAATGAGAATATGTATCTATGAGAAATATAAAATAACATAATAAGATAAATTATATAAGAGCATAAAAGTAAAGTTAAGTATTGGGAACCATAGCTTCATCAAGGTATCTCGGGACTAAGAATAGACTAGTCCTTAAAAGAAAAGAAAAAGCAAAGAAAGAAAATTGTTTTGACTTGATATGGACAAGTGTAAGACTAGAAAGATTAGTCTTAATAATTGCATAAAATAAGAAAATAAATAAATTGTAAAACATGAAAATAAATAAATAATAAATGAGCTTATATGCTCTAAATAAATATATATATGCATAATATACATAATACTTATATAAGTTAGATTAGAAACAATAATAACAATAATAGCTGTTATGTCGCGCCCCAATTGGTACCCTAAACGTGACAGTCCGCCACACTCAATATTAAAGCTTAAGTATGACAACCTTAGCCATTCCCAAAAGCTTTTATATTAAGTGTAAAGCGTGCTTTCACAACTTTAGAGGACCATACATGGAATTATGAAGCTTAAGGAGATATAAAAACATATTAAGAAAAGAGGATTCACTATAATTATTTGTTCATGGTAAACTTTACAATCTTAGGGACATTTCATTTGATAACTATTCTAATACAGGGATATTTGCATATTAATACTAATGCTACACTTTTATCTAAATTTCTATGATTCAAAGAGATTACCTGCCCGCATGGTCCACGTGGCCTTAACCATAAGTACGGGAACTGCAAAAGATATCTATTGGGGTGTAAGTTAAAGGCTTAGTGAGAACTATTTCCATAAATAACTTCTTGTAACAAGATTCAAACAACTTGATTTAATCAAACAAATGTAATGCACAAGCACGTGGGCAAACAAGCATATAGTTTTTCGGGAACTATATGTTGAATGGATTTACGCATTCGGGGTTTGGTGATACATAACTCAATCTCAAGTAGTTTTAAATAAAATTTTTTTGTCACAAGCACTCATCGTCGAGCATTCCGAATTACTTGATTGACCTTGCTTTCGGATCAACCGCCAAGATTATTCCATTAAGCGACAAGCAATCGCTTTCAGACCATCGCCAAGTGTTGCTTTGACATGAGCTTACTATCCTTCTCACCCAAGGATAATAACCCCAAATGCAATGTGACTCACTTCGTGGTATGATGAATCCATTTATTTTATAAAGTCATAGCTTAATTATTGTTATATTTAAAGCGATCAAAGAATTTCAACAAATCAAAGATTATACTAAAACATGCATTTAAAACAAGCATTGACGTACATATCGATTTATCTTTTCCTAATTCTAATGCAACTAGTTTACAAGCACACAAGTAACATTTATGGAAATAAAACTCACGATGCCATTGTCGTCTTTTCTAAGCGGATGAGTCGTTCACACACTCCACTTAATCGTAATGTTCTTGGGTAAGGAATCTCTCCTCGAGGTCACCTACCAAAGAAATACCCACAATGAGTTTTTCTTGATGATTTTTTGAATTTTGATAAAAATGTCAAAGAACGTCAAAGTTCGTATAGAAAAGTTCCAACTTAAAATGGTCATAAACTTGGTCATTTTAACTCGGAATTAGCATATAATATCGATCTTTACCTATCGAAAAGATCTACCCATTTCCAAAATTAATTTCAAAACAAGACAAATAGGTCCGAAAAGTGGCGACAAAATTCACACGGATTTTCTAAATAAATATTTGGTTTGAGAAATGAAATTTGTTTGATAAATACTTAGTTATCTATATAGTTGAAAATTTCTCTTTTATAAGTAGATAAACTCATATTAAGCATGCTCAAGTGTCTTGTTGTCCAATTATTTTCTAGGTAAATCGATGTCAATCTGAAGCTTTTCGGAAATTGCTTTTGTAAATTTTTTGAAATGAATACCTTGTTTTCTTTATTTTAAAAACTTCTTATGTTGGTTTTATTTATCTTTTTCTAAGTGACTTTTGAAAATAAAATCTTTCTTCTTTCTAAGTTATACTAACACTATATTTGAAGTCTCTTAGGAAATATGCTATTCTTCATATTTATTTTATTGTGCAAATTCCTTTGTTTATTTGTTTTACAAAATCCTTTACTTGAAATTTCTAATTCCTTTCTTATTTCTTATAAAATCATGTATGAAAATTTTGTTTGCTTCATAATGACAATATGGAATAATTAAGAATTTTTGTAGAATAACTAGTTTCTATAATCTTATTAACTTCCTTTGCAACTTAAAAGGGGATTATTTTTGTTTTCAACAAATATTTTTCTTTTGAAAAACAAGGTGAAAAGATTTTAGTGGCTTTTTATAGTAAAAGAAGTTTATAAATTTATAGTAAGTTTTTTGTAACATGAAAATGAATGAGTTTATTTTGCTTTTATCTTATATATTTTTATGCTTTTCATGAACTTATTTCTAAGTGACAAAATCCTTCTTTTATTTAATTATCTTTAGAAAAAAAATTTTTGGACAACAATCTAAATGAACATGATTATGAGAATAATAATGAACAAAGTAACAAAAGCATAAATAATAAAGTCAAGTATTGGAGTCTTAGTTTTTTCAAGGCTCCCGGAACTAAGAAGTAAACTAGTCCCATAATAAAATGAAATGAAGAAAGAAAAGCTTGTTTTGACTTGATGAGGATAAGTCTAAGACTAGAGACTAGTCTTAAAAACAACTTGGAATAAATAAAATGCATTGAAGTAAATAAATTGCATGGAAGGTAAATAAATTGCAAGATCATGAGCTTATATGCTCTAAATAGTATATATAGCTATACAGATGTAATAGATAGTTATGAACATAAAAGAAACATAAATGAACATAAGAGAAACATAAATGAACATGAACATAAAGGAATTATGATTATGGACAAAAACAAAGTATGAACCTATTGTTGCTTTCTTAACCTTCATAGTTTTAGAAAACACACATTAAGTTCATACTAAGTAGATGAACATGGAGACTTCTTGAAGAATTTTTACCTAAAGGAGATGAGCTAAAGAGAGCTTCTTGAAAGAACTTCTTGGAGAGAAATTCTTGAGAGATTTTGAGAGAGTAATTTTAGTATAGAAGTGGTGTGAAAGAAGTGAAAGAGAAGGGGGGTATTTATAGGAAAATGTGGAGGGATTTTTGTTTGATTAAAATAAAGCAAAATTAAAACAAATTGAGGGGGAAGAGAGAGGAGGGGCGTCGGCCATTGTCCTTTAGAGGGGGAAGAGATTAAAATTTTTGACTTTTTGATAATTGAAAGATGTAATATGTAAGATAGATGTGATATAAAGTTATGGGAAAGGTAAAAAGTTAAGATTATAGGTTATGTAGAGTGTAAGAATAGGTGTAAGAAAAAGTAGAGATAAAAAAATAGTGTGAATAGTAATGAATAGTGTAATGTAAAGTAGATATGACAATTAAAGTACCGGTAGTAAGAAAATACGCGTATAATAGCTATATCTGTTATTTTTACTTACCAAAAAATTACAAAACTGATATTTTTGGAAAACTATATTTTTACGACTCTAACGGTGTATTCGGAATATTTTTACTATTCCGGGCACGTTTTTCGAGAACTGTCCGATCGGGCTAGAAGGACACTTGAATTTCGCGAAATTGAAACTTTTATAAAACCTATGGTTATTACGAACTATTCTAGCTTATTATCCCAACTTCGTTTCTCAGGGCCAAAGAAAACGGCAATGCCGGATTTTGTTTGATACGGTAAACTAGGGTTTTGTTGACCTTTAGGGTTCCGTTTGACTGCCGGTTTAGGGTTTCATGCTAAACTGATTCCGAAAATTTAGGGGTTTACATGTCATGCCCCAAAGGGTACCCTAAGCGTGACAGTCCGCCACACTCAATATTAAAGCTTAAGTATGACAACCTTAGTCATTCCCAAAAGCTTTTATATTAAGTGTAAGGCGTACTTTCACAACTTTAGAGAACCATTCATGGAATTATGAAGCTTAGGAAGGTACAATAACAAATTAAGAAAAGAGGATTCATAATATTCAATTACTTATAACAACAATCTTTACAACTTAGGGTCATTCCTTTGATTTTAATCTATTATAGGGATATTTGTACATCAATACTAATGATACACTTTATCTAAAATTTTCCTTTATCCAAAATATATTATAGATCGCAGGTCCTTGTGGCCTTAAATAAATAGGGAAACTGCAAAAGATATCTATGGGGGTATAAGCTAACAAGTTTAGTGAGAATTATTTCCATAAATAACTTCTTGTAGCAAAGTTTCAAACAAGTTACTTAGACAAACAAATGGGATGCAGTATACACGTGGACAAACAAGGCATATAGTTTTCCGGAAACTATATGTTGAATGGATTGCGCCCTCCATTCGAGGTTGGTGATACATAACCTCAAAACAAGTAGTTTTTAATAAAAAGTTTTATGCTTCCGATCAATATTGCCAAGCACATGAAGTCTACTTGAATTGAGTCTTGCTTTTGGATCTTCCGCCAAGCATTTCCTTTTTCCATAACGCCGCCAAGCAATCGCTTTCGGATCTTCCGCCAAGTGTTGCTTTCGACATGAGCTTATTATCCTTCTCACCCCAAGGATAATAACCCAAAATGCAATGTGACTCACTTCGTGGTATGCATGAATCCATTTATATATAATATCATAATATTATTATTATCAAATTTTAAGCGATCAAAGAATTTCATACAAAGCAAGTGTTATACTAACAATCATTTAAACCGATTCCGGCTTTGATATTTAGGATTCTTTCAAAGAATAAATTTACAAACATATCCATTTATCTTTTCCTAACTCTAATGCAACTAATTTACAACCACAACAAGTATAGTATTTAAGGGAAATAAACTCACGATGCCATGTCGACTATTCCTCTACGCGGATGAGTCGTTCACACACTCCACTTAATCGAAATAATCTTCGAGATATAGGTATTCTTCCTCGGAGTCACTTAGTCAAAGAAAATACCCTCAATGAGTATTTCTTGATGATTTTTTGAATTTTGACAAAACAATGTCAAAAGAACGTTAAAGTTCGTATAAAGGAAAGTTCTAACTTAAAATGGTCATAACTTGGTCATTTAACTCGGAATCGCGTATATAATATATCGATTTCTACTACTTGAAAAGATCTACCCATTTCCAAAATTATTTTTAACAAAAAACATCATATAGGCTCCGAAACAGTGGCAAAAAGATTCACCACGGATTTTCCAAAGCAAAAACAACTTTGATTTAATCAATCAAAATTTGTTTGATAAATACTTACTTATCTATATAGTTGAAAAATTCTCTTTTATGGTTACTTGCTCATATTCATTCATGCTGCTCAAGTGTTTGTTGTCCATTCATGTTGCTCAAGTAAAAAATCATGTCGGTTTTGGAGTTTTTAGAAAAATATTGAAATACCCCAAACCTTCACATATATTAGAAATTGAGTTTAGATAGATTAAATAAATCAAATGAATTATAGGATTTAATTAGATAAGTTGTCTTAATTTAATTATTTAATAATTAAGTTGGTTTTGAGATTTGAAATTCCTAAAATTCTCTAAACAAGTCATTGAAATGTTTAGAGGATTCCTAAACTCTTGATTCTTAGCCTAAACACTAATTCCTAAATCTTTACAAAATTTGAGTTCATTTGCTTGAATAAAAATATCAGTTCTTAAACCCGAACTCAAATTAAATATCTTTTATCTAAAATAAATTCTCAAATTAAGTTCTTATTGCAAGTTCTTAATTTCTAACATATTGGTTCCGAAACAAACTTTTAAATACTCTCGAAACTATAGATATTTGATCTAATAGTTCTAAAATTATACCTATAATCCTTTATATTAATTTAGTCCCAATCCTTTTCTTTTAAAGCCCTTTATCCCCTGCCTCTCTCTTCTTCTTCTTCTTCTTCTTCTTTTCTTACGTTTATTTCCTTCTTCTCTTTCTTTCTTTCTTTCTCTCTTTCTTTCTTTCTTTGATCTTTCCTTCTCAATCTCAAACCGTAGACAAGATCAAGAAGATAAATTAAAACTAAGCAAGAAGATAGGAAAGAGGAATCAAAGCTAAAAGTACAAGAAGTTGCATGATTTAGCCAAAAAGCTAAGTTTTCTATTTCTATTTCTCTTTTTTTTTACTTGCAATTTACATTTGTAATTGATTAATTGATGTTCAATTGGGTTGAAAGTGCTGTTTATTTTTGTAATTGTTGAGTTGAAGTTTGATATGGGTTGAGTTGGAGGAAGAAGATGATGAATAGTGGTTATGGAGGTTGATGAAGTTTGAGATGTTTGATGTGGTGAATGTGAAGTTTATGTTGTTTGAATGTTATATTGATCATGTAACAAGCTTTGGGAACTTGGAATGAGTTTAAAACTTTGAAAAGTGTAAAATGCATTTCAAGAACAAAGGATTTCGTAATTTTGTCGTTCCAGTGTGCACAACCTTATGCACGGCCATGCACAAGCCGTGCAGCCCTTAAAATGCTTAAAACTTTGTCTCGGGTCACTTTTTCATGCTCTGCACGGCCTCGAGCACGGCCATGCACTCGGTTGTGCAGACTTCCCCTGTTTCGCATTGTTTGTATTTTAGCCATAACTTTTTCATCCGACCTCCGATTGAGGTGATTCAAGTTGCTTTGGAAAGCTTAAAAAGAGATCTACAACTTTCATGTTTTGAGTTTTTACAAATTAGAAACTTATCAATGCTTAAATCTTGATTCTTTCCAGCTACAACATTTTCCAAAACAAAGTTGAAAACTTGTTTTTGTTTGTTAAATGTGTTTTTGCTTAGGAAATGGATCTTTTTGAGATAAAAGGAGATAGATAAGTGATATTTGATGTGTTGAGTGAATTGATTCATGTAATTAAAAATGGGTTAAGTAGATTTATAGATTTAACAAATAATTAGATTAAATCTAGAAGTTAGTTATAAAATGAACTTAGTTAACAAACCTAGGTTCAACTTGACTAAATGAACTTGAATAAACTAAAATGGATTAGATTGTTTAACTTTGATGAATTTGGATAGGTTTAAGCTAACTTGGGATTAAGTGATTAGATCTTAGATATATAATGAATTAGTAATTAATCTAAGTCCAACTTGGCTTAATGAACTTTACTAAGCTAAAATGAATTAGATTGATATAGTTTGATCACCTTGGCTTAGTAAATGACTTAAATGACTAATTTTAAGCAATTTGACTAATGTTAAGCTAAAATGGGTTAATAGCTATTAATTAGCTTAGATGAATGAGTTAGGATGATCTTTGAATAATATAGGGAATATGTTGTTTCAAATGTGTGTGTACTTAGAAAATGAATGTTTTTGGTTAATGAATTCTTTGTTAATGCTTTTGTAATAAGAAACTATAATTAAAGTGAAAAGAATTACTTTGACAGACAAAGGAGAACTGTCCATATTTTGGCGGGGCGATATTCGCAGCTATAGTGGGGTTCCACATTAGTATCTGATCAAATAGGATTTAATAAAATGAGTTAGAGATTAGTGATTGATTGATATAAGTTCTTGTATGAATTTGATATAAGTGGATGTTAGTTTAATTTCTTATGAGTTCTTTCCTTTAACAGTGATGGATATCTGATTTATCTTCTGGATTATCTTCTGGAATTCCTTCTGAGACTCTGTTTCGATTTCATATTCAAGGTACGCAGTGACTTGCGTGATGATTGATAGGATAGGAATCCTAAATGGATTAATAACTTAAAGACGGCTTAATAATTGATGAGTGTTGGTTGTGCTTTACGTCGTTGAATCCGGATCCGGGGAGCGACAACCTTGTCATGATGCAATGGCACCGTAGTTAGGCACTTAGCCCAATCTTTTGTCATGATGCAATGACTTAAATCCATGATGCAATGGTGGTTTCTTTTATGGGCTAAGTGGGTAGCTAATAGGGTTAACTGTATCGGTATATTCTTTACTTATGCTCGGGAGGAAATAATATGTTTTAGTTCACGGGTATGGGACCGTTGAACTAACTGATGTTATAGACCGGGATAAGTGGAGTGTATAAAGGAGTGTGAACCCTAGATGATGCTATTAATATTCTTTATCGGTTAGATATAGGAGATGTAGATATCCGGTCTATATAAACCCCCTGAGCAGCTGCTGTTACTCAGGACCCCCAGATTCCCATTGGTCTGTTCCGGAGTGTGAGTGCTCCATTGTTGATTTGTTTATTTTAAAGAAAAGATAATAACTTGCTGATTGTGCATTGCATTTAGTTAAGCTCGTGTGTCACTCCGTGTGTGATTGTGTTGCTGTGTACTGGGCTCCGGCTTATTATTGTTGTTGTTATTCTTTTTACAGGTATTGTTATTGATGATGATGAGATGATGACTTGATGATGATATGGAGGTTGTTATTCTTATTATTATTGTTGATGTTGATGTTGATGAGGATGGTGATGGTGATGATGATTAATGTGATGATGTTTGTCCCAGGTTTTGGGCGATTCTGAAGATATGGGAGAATGAGTGAAGTATGATAGGGTCGAGACATTTCTTATATTGTTGTTTCTTCTTTTGTTTTGTTTCATAAGAGGACTGGATTTAATTATAAATTGTATTTTCTTTTAAGGGCTTGTTAATGCCCAATTGATTGTAAATGATTATCTATCCCTAAGAGTAGATCATAAAGTATTTTTATAAAGTTAATTTCTTAGAAAACCGGTTTGCTCTATAGGGAGTAGAAGTTTATAAGTTGTTTTATAAAATTTGATTTTCCGCTGCCGAATCTAGTTATTTAGAAATCTAACTAAACGATTTCACAATCTAAAATCGGATAGCAATGTTCAACATAAACACCTTCTTTAAAGACAACCTTACGTATAATTCGTAAGAGTTATACGTGGTTGGGGACTTGGTGTGCTTAATTTGAGAATTGAGCATGTCGGGTCTTTACAAATATAGTTTACATGAATTCTCTTTTGTAAATCTCTTGAAATGAACATTTTGTTTCCTTTGTTTTCCAAAGATGTTTTATGTTGACATATATATATATATATATATATTTCCAAGTAACCTCTTTGAAAATAAATTTTCCTTCTTTCCAAGTTTTATATCAATACTATTTTTCCTATTTATTTTTCCTATTCTAATTTCTTTGCCTATTTGTTTACAAAAATCTTTCATTTGAAAATTCCTCATTCTTTCCTCATATTATGTTTTTCATAGAAATTATCCTTACATAAAAATTTATTTTCTTTATAAAAACAAAGTTGGATAATAAGTGTTTTTAAGAAACTTTTTATAGTAGTTTTTAAAATCTTATGGTTTTTCTTGTAACTTGAAAAGAGATAACTTTATTTTGTTTTAAACCATAGATCTTCTACTTTACATAACTTGTTTTCTAAGTGTCAAAATCTCATTTTGTCAATTTATTTTTAGAACTTGAAACTTTGGACAAATTTTAAATGAACATGAATTATGAAAAATAATAGCAAGCAAAATAACATAAAATAAAGTCAAGTATTGGAGTCTTAGCTTTTTCAAGGCTCCAGGACTAAGAAGTAGATTAGTCCCAAAATAAAATGAAAGAAAGAGAAATTTGTTTTGACTGCTGAAGACAAGTCTAAAACTAGAGACTAGTCTTAATTTAACAAGGAATAAATAAATGGCGACGGAATAAATAAATAAATTGCAATGGAATAATAAATAAATTGCATTTGCATAAAAATAAATAAATTACAAGAGAGCTTATATGCTCTTAAAGAATATATATATATATAATAATAATACTTAGATATGGTAACAATAACATGAACATAAATAGATTTTTCATGAATAAGAACAACACATGAACATAATGTAACTTCCATAACTTTTAGTCTTTGGAAACTCACACTATGGTCATGTAAAGTTATATCATGAAGAAGAGAAAATAATAGAAGATGGTTTAAAGAAGATTTTAGTAGTAGTATTTGTTTATATGTTTTTGTTATAGGTAGAAGTTGTTTTGGAATTATTTTGAGAGAGTTTTGGGATGATAGTTGGAGAGAGTTTTGAGAGGAGAATTTGAGAGAGTTTTAGTATAGAATTTGTGGATAGTGAATGTGTGAAAGAAGTGAAAGAGGATGGGGGTATTTATAGGAAAATGTGGAGTGATTTTTGTATGATTAAAATAAAGAAAAATAAAACAAATTGAGGGGCACATGGGGAGAGGGGGCGCCAGCCATTGAGATATGGGGGAGGAAGAGATTTTATTTTATTTTTTATTTTTGTTAAATAAAAGATGTAATATGTAAGTTAGATGTGAAATAAAATTATGGGAAAGGTAAAAAGTAAAGGTTATAGGTTATGGAGTGTGTAAGAGTAAGTGTAAGAAAAAGTAGAGATAAAAGAATAGCGTAGAATAGTAATGAATAATGTAATATAAGATAGATATGACTAATAAAGTATCGGTAGTAAGAAAATACGCGTATAAATGAGATATCTGTTATTTTTACTTACCGAAAAATTACGAAATTGATATTTTTGAAAACTTTGTATTTTTACGAGTCTAACGGCGTATTCAGAATATTTTTACTATTCTGGGGTCCTGGACGCGTTTTTCAAGAATTATGTCTGATCGGGTTCGAGACGAGTTACGGTTTCGCTAATCTGATCTTTTCATATTGCCTTAGATAATTCCGCACTATTCGACATTCTAAACTTCTACTTATCCTCACCGAGTTTCTTATTCGGGAGTACTTAAGCTATTACAGTCTAACTAAAGTTTTGTTGACCATTAGAGCTCTGGTTGACTTTCGGTTTAGGGTTTTAGGCTTAAACTGATTCCAAAAATTTGGGGGTTTACAATAGCAATAAAGAAAAATAGAAACATGAACATG
Organism: Combretum micranthum; assembly: GCA_024138025.1. Lineage (NCBI taxonomy): Eukaryota > Viridiplantae > Streptophyta > Magnoliopsida > Myrtales > Combretaceae > Combretum > Combretum micranthum. Next base: position 30,691 of record JAMXBD010002158.1, on the reverse strand, counting down.
AACAAAACATGAATAAATTGTTGCTTCTTTAACTCTCATGAGTCTAAGAAACATACACTAAACTCATATTAAGTTGTATGAACATGATGAGTGAATAAGAGAAATTTTACCTAAGATTTATGTGTTTGTTGAAGAAGAATGGAATGGTTTGTAGCAATAGGTGGGAATGGGTTTTCTAAAGAAAAGAGAGAACTTGAGAGAGATTTAGAGAGAGGGATTTTATGGAGTGATTTTGGTAGAGTTTTAGTATGAATTGTGTTGTGTGAAAGAATGAAGGAGGAATGGGGTATTTATAGAGTTTTGAAGTGAAAATTACATGTAATTAAATAAATTGAAAAATAAAACAAATTGAGATTGATGGGGGAAGAAGGGCGCCGGTTCTACATGAAAAGGGAAAAGAAATTGATTTTTTTTTTTTTTGTAATAAAAGAAGTAATGTGTAAAGTGTGATGTAATTAAAGTTGTATGGAAAGTAAATTGTTAGGTATAGTATGGTAGAGTGTAAGAAGAGTAAGAAAAAAAAATATATGAATAGTAGACTAGACAATTAAAATACCGTAGTAAAGAAAATACGCGTAAATGGCCTATATTTGATATTTTTAGTTACCGAAAAATTCTAAAACTGATATTTTTGAAATCCTTATATTTTTACAAATCTATTGATGTTGTCGGAATTATTTCATTATCCCATGCACCGGGGCACGATTTTTGAAAACTAATCCCATTCGGATCCGAAAAACTCTAGAAAATTACGAATCTAATATTTTTTAAGCTTTCTTAGATTATTACGAACCATAAACCACAATTATCTCAATTTCGTTTTCTAGGGTTTAAGAACACGGGATTGCCGGATCTAGATTCACTAGACTAATCATATAACTAAGTTAACTTTAGGGTTTTGTTTTGACTTCTGGTTCTTAGGTTTGCTTGTATTATCAAAAATCTAAGGGCTTACAAGAGCACCATTTATGTTGATAACAATAAATAACAAGGCAAGGGAAATGTAAATCATAGATCATATAGGGTCAATTACAATGCTTAGGGGCATACCCCCACTAATGTCTTCAAAACTATACATACACAATTCCTAGTGATCTATAGAATATTAACATATCATATATTACTCATAAATAAAATTTCAATAACGTAAATTCCTTCTATGCTCCCACTTCTTTCATAAAAGCTCAAAAATCCTCCAATGATTTCCTTAACGTCACGTTCCTCGAATGGAGTTTCAAGCATACATATGTTCATTAAAAGTCTGTGGAGGTGTATGTAGATAGTCCTTCAATACCTACTTCCACCTTTCATCCTCCTCATCAGAGTTTTCATTTTAAATCTATGCCTATCGATTTACAGCTATAGGTCGATTGATCAGACCACCGTAACCATCCCTTCCCTTGTCGTTACCCACCAATATCCCTGTCTCCATTAGCATCTATCGCCATCACATCAAAATGCTTGATCAAATACATAAGATGCTGTTATACTTGTTAGATTCTTTGATCCATGGCATCGATTGTTGCCCTAGGAACTAACTGTTCAGTTCCGCAGACTCCCGCATTTTGAGCATCATCAGAAATATACCGCAACACCATCATTAGTTGCCATAAAACAGAAATATACCTTGCTCTGATACAATCTGATGCAGTGCAGAAGCGTAAAGAATAGAAATCAAATCACTAGATGATTTTGTAGAGCATAAAGTTTGTAAGAATTGCAACTTTTAGAGAAAACTTCTCTCAACTAGGGTTTTAAGTATGTAAAAATGTTCTAATGACAAAGAAAAGCCTAAAGACTTATATACTTTTACATAGAGAAGTCTAAAGGAAAAAAATTAAATAAATAAAAGCTAGTTGCTTAAAATGACAAAACATATTATAAAGGCCAGTAATGTAGATCATGAAGGCTAGTGGTGTAGGTCCAAAAACCGGTGGCTTACACTTCAAATCCTAGTGTTGCTTCCTTCTTTCCTTCTTCAATGATTCCTTCTTGGTCAAATATAAGGCTAATATATCGTTTACATCACAATCGACTTCAAATAGTTTATCAAAGTTAGGAAATGCTAACAAAGGAGCACCACACAGCTTCTCTTTCACTACCATAAAGCTAGTCTCAACCTGCTCTCTCCCACTAAAACTTCCCTTTCTTCAAGCACTCAGTTAAGGAGTAATAATAGTACTAAAGTGCCTGATGAATCACTGATAAAAGCTAGCTAGCCTGAGGAAACTCCTTAACTCAATCACAGTTTTTGGAATAGGTCATTCTTTGATAACCCTCATATTCTTGTCATCAACTGTTATCCTCTCATACCAAATGTAAACCCCAAAAAACAACAATCTCTTTAACATGAAAATACACTTCTTTAGATTAGCATATAGTTTACTTTCTTTTAGCACAGTCAAAATACTCCTTAAATGATCTATATACTTATCTTCATATTTACTATATATTAATATGTCGTCAAAGTATACCACCACAAATCAATCAATAAAGGGTTTTAACGCCTGATTTATGACACACATAAATGTGTTGGGCATGTTGCTAAGGCCATAAGGCATCACTAGCCATTCATATAACCCCTCTTTCGTCTTAAATGTGGTTTTCCACTCATCCCCAGGCTTGATTCTACTCTAGTGATAGCCACTCCTTAGGTCAAATTTGGAAAACATAACAGCCTTACTCAACCTATCTAACATGTCTTTAAACAAGGTATTGGGAGTGTATTATCTCAGGAGAAAAGACTAGTAGTTTTTTATAGTGAAAAATTGTGTAATGCTAGGAAAAGCTAGTTAAATTATGACAAGGAGTTCTACTCTTTGGTAGGGAAAGGCTTTGTTTTGTACTCTGATTGTGTGGCACTAGAGCATCTGAATAGTCTAACCAAAATCAATAAGGATATGCAAGCCAGTAGATTTAGTTTTTGCAAAGATTTCCTTTTAAACTAGTGCATAAGTTTGGAGTATAGAATAAAGTATCTGACTCCTTGAGTAGGAGAGCTGATTTGTTAGTTACTATGAGCACTAAAGTTGTGGGGTTTGAGAAATTGAAGGAATTGTATGGGGATGATGTTGACTTTAGGGATATGTCACGCCCCAAGGGGTACCCTAAATGTGGCAATCCGCCATACACAATACTAAAGCCTAGCAATGACTACCTCAGTCACGCAAAGGCTTCCATACCATGTACAAGGCGTACATCACAACCAAGGGAACGCATCGGAGTAGCGCAATTGATATTGATAATAATTAAGTAACAAGGCAAAGAAAATACTTATCATAAACATATTTAACTACAATTCTTAGGGGCATATCCCTCTATTGTCTTCAAATAAATATACATCTTAGAATTTCCAAAACACTAACATAGAATACATTACATATAAAGATCCTTACAAAATAACTTCATCTTACATTTCCATTGCCTTCATAAAAGCTTAACCTCCTTCAACGACTTTCTTAACGTCATGATCCCCAATTTAAGCCACGGATATACCTGTTTCATCAAAAATCTATAGGGGTATAAGTTACAACTAGCTTAGTGAGATATTCCTTTTCATTCGCACCATGTTTTCAAGCAAGTTCATTTAAATTTTCACACATATGCTATGCGTACAATGCAACAATCACGTGATTATGCAAATATATATAGTTATCCGGAAACCATATATAGAACGGATTTACCCTTCCGTATCGAAGGTTAGGGAATCGGTGATGAAGATCCTCGATCTTCTACTGCTAGTCCCCAGGTTCCTACCCAAAGCGTTTGGTTGGCTCGGCTACGAACCTAGAGTCGTATTCCCTGGGCGATTTGGATTCTCTAGGAAGGAACATGGCCCGTGTCACAGTACGATAACAGCCAATCCAACTTTACACGTAGGAGTAGCAGCCTACCGAAAGAGATGTAACTCGATGGATGCTATGCATGAGCATATTATTTTTCTTAAACCAAAATTTATTAAGGTTTATTAGGGGGCGATCAATCAATTTAGCAAATGATAAGCAGCCATACAAGTAAGTAAAAAAAATTACTTAAACAGGCATTTTGAAGTTGCATATTCTTAATTCTCATTTCACGTATAAACATAGAATCACATATATACACATAACCCGAATTCCCCAAATATATATCCATTTTTATCTTTTCTTAGTATACTAATACTACTACTTTACGAGCACAAGCAAGGTAACGAAATTAAGAGGAATAACTCACTCGTCCATTTCGCGATCTTCTTAGTCGTAGTAATCCTCAGGTAGGGTATTCTCGTATACTTCGTCACCTAAACAAAAGAAATACCCGAGATGAGTATTTCGTAGAAATTCTACTTAAACCTTCTAATTCTAATTCACTATGTTCGTCAAAATCGCATAAAGTGAAATTCTAATTTAAAATGCCCATAACTTGCTCATTTTAACTCGGAATTTCCATATAATATATCGTTTTCTATCTATTCGAAAATATCTAATCATTTCTAAGGTTATCTTTGTCATATAAGGTCATTTGGGTTCCAAAAACGTTGGGTACAATTTAAAACGAATATTTCTAAATTTTTGCAAAACCATTTTCTAACTTAACTTAATTTAAAAAAAAAAATCCTTTAGTAAATATATATATATATATTATTGATTAATCCTTTGAGTATGTAGATAAGCTCACTTTATATGCAAAAATTCTAATGGTAGTGTCTCAACAATTTATTTCATAAAATAATTCTTTTTAATAGTGTTAAATCCTAACTTGATAAATTTCCTTTCAAATATTTTGAAGAAACTTTATATTTTCATAAGTTATTATAAATGAATATATTCTTATTTTATTTTCTTCATTCATTTTTCCAAAACAAGTCGATTTTCCTTTAACCTTAGTCTTTCATAAATTTTACTCTTAGTGATAAAAGATCAAAGTTATCAAAAGTGTATTAAGTTGTTGAAAATCTTTTTATAACTTTATATTTAGGATGGTTTTAGAAAATGAGTCTTGTCTTCTTATATTTATTATCTAAAATATAAGTTTTTGTTTTCTAAAACTTGTTCTTTTATTTCCTTTGAAAAGAATCCTCTTTATTGATAAAATCCTTTGTTTCTAATCTTATCTTATTTATATTCTTTGAAAATAAGTTTCTCTTTTAGGAACTTGAAAATCATTGTTTTCCTAAGTGGGTTCAAACTTTATGAGTTGATTTTATCTTAACTTTGAAAACTAGTTTGTTTCTTGGTTTTGTCAAGGAGATTAAAAGAGTTTAATCTTTAAGCTTTTTGTAAGAACTTTGAAAATTAATAAATTATTTTACTAAAACTTAAGTGCCCATAATATACAATGAAAGTATTTATTTCTTATGTTTCCTTGATAAAACTATCTTTGTTATTTAAGAAAACTTTGAGAAAACTTGTATAACTCTATTTCTATGTTGTTTGATAATAACTCCATTATTTTGTGACAAGTCACATAATAGAGAATCTAGTTTGAAGCTCCTTTAGTAAAATTCTACTTTTGAATTAGTTGAGACAATATTATTATGTAGATGCAAGTATTATGAGCATGTAAAATAATAAGAACATAAGAAAATACTAGAAACAAATAATAATAATAAACAAGATAATAAAATATCAAGTATTGGGAACCTTAGCTTCATCAAGGTATTCCGGTCAAGTATTGGGAGCCTCAGCTTCATCAAGGCATCCCGGGACTAAGAATAGATTAGTCCCAAAAGAATAAAGAAAAGGTTGTTTTGACTTGATATGGACAAGTCTAAGACTAGAAAGACTAGTCTTAAAGAAATATCATGAAATAAAAAAATTGCAAAGCACGAAATAAATAAATTGCAAATTATGAAATTAAATAGATAACAAGTGAGCTTATATGCTCTAAAGATTATATATAAATACATAAATAAATTTAGTTAGATATGAATAAGAAATAATAACAACATAATAAAATAGGAAGTTCATGTACAAGAACAAAACATGAACATGTTGTTGCTTTTACTACTCATATGAGTTTCAAAACAACACCATAGTCATGTTAAGTTACATGACATGGGTAAATAAATAGTTAGAAAAGTTTACCTAAAGTGTTTATGTAGTATGATGGTAGATGAAAGGGGTATTATGTGAGTAGTGATATGTGGTAGAAAGTTTGTGTATAAGGAATGATTTTTGTAAAGAATTTGTTTAAGAGAGTTTTGGTGGAGACAACTCTTGAAGAGAGGATTTGTGGAGAGATTTTGAGAGAGTTTTGATAGTGAAATGAATTGTGTAAAAGAATGAAGGAGGAATGGGGTATTTATAGAATTTTGGAGTGAAAATCATATGTAATTAAATTAATTGAAAAAGAAAATGAATGAGAGTGAAGAGAAAGAAGGGGGCGGACGACAAAGAAGAGAAAGAGAGAGAAATTTGATAAAAAAAATTAATTTTAGAAGAAAAGTATAAGAGAAGTTTAGTAATATGTGGTGTAGAATTTTTATGGGAAAAGAAAATTGTAAGAAATAAGTATGTAGATGTAAGAATAGGTAGTAAGAAAAAGTAGAAATAGAGGAATAGTAATGAATAGTGAAAAATACTATGAATAGTAAACTAGACAATTAAAGTACCGGTAGTAATAAAAATACGAGTATAAATGCGATATCTATAATTTTTAGCTACTGAAAAATTCTAAAACTGATATTTTTGAAAATCTTATATTTTACAAGTCTATTGGTATTAACGGAATATTCTTTCCATACCGGGGCATGGTTTTTGAAAATTGATCCCGTTCGAATCCGAAGGACATTAGAAATTCGCAAATCTTATATTTTTAAGCTTTCCTATATTATTACGAACTATTATCAACAATTATTTTTATTTCGTTGTTTAAGATTTAAGAGCGTTGGATTGCCGGATCTTAAACACTAGGGTTTGTTATAAGCTTTGTTGACTTTTAAGGTTTTGGTTTGACTTCCGGTATTATTGAGTTATTCGTAAGATATAATTTTGGAGTTTTTACCGTATTATATTTTTAGTTCGATATCTATGGTTTATCTCATTTTATTTGTGATTGTTTAATAGTTTTCGGTTCTCAAAATCGTTTAACCGAGTCTAGGGTTATGAGTTGACTCAGTTTGACTTTTGGTGAAAATTGAAATTTCTAATTCTAAAATTCACCAAAGGATTTAAGATCTTAGTATTTTGTTATCAATGTTATTTGGATATGTTGTCTTGATTTGCATGTTAGGAATCGGATAGGTGATTTGATTAGTGTACAGATGTCAAGTTAATCCGATAGTTGGATTTTATATTTTGTTTTGAGGGTTCTCATTTTCTCAAGACTAAGAATTTTCGTATTTGACCTGATTTAGAATTTGGTTTTAACTTGGGTCAATTTTTGAGATTTCAATTTTGGTATTAAATTTCTAGGATTATTTTCTAAGAATTGTGAAAATTTTCAGGGTTTTACAGGGATATATAGGAAAAGTGCATTACTAAAGAGCCTTGTGGTGACTACCATATACTTGAAGGGTACTTGATGAAAGGGAACCAAATATGTATAACTGAGTCTTCTTTAAGAGAGATGTTGATTAGAGACCTACATGGGAGAAGATTAATAGGGCACTTGGGTTAAGATAAGACCATTGTAGCAATGGCTAATAGATACTGCTGGCTTTGGTTGAGGAAGGATGTTAGTAGAATGGTTCCAAGGTGTTATATCTGTCAGACATCCAAGAGGAAGTCCCAAAATACTGGGTTGTACACACTATTGCTAGTACTGGAATACTCGAAAGGACCTATTCTTGGACTTTGTGCTAGGTTTGCCTCATACCCAACAAGGTGCTGAGTTAGTATTTGTTGTTGTTGTTAAGTTCTCCAAGATGGCTCACTTTATTCCTTACAGAAAGACTGCAGATGCCTAAGCTATTACTTGGTTGTTTTTCAAGGAAGTCGTATAATTACATGGAGTCCCCAAGTCCATCACATCCAACAGGGATAGAAAATTCCTTAGTTACTTTTAGAAGTCACTGTGGTATGGTTTGACTCATCATTGAACTTCAGTAATACGACTCACCCTTAGACTGATAGGCAAACAGAGGTAACCAATAGAACTCTTGGTAATCTAATTAGGAGTATATGTAGTGAGAAGCCAAGGCATGGGATTTTGCTTTAGCTTAGGTAGAGTTTTCTTACAATAGTTCTACTCATAGTACCACAAGAAAATCTCCTTTCTCTATAGTATATACCAATGCACCACAACACGCATTGGAAGGGAGTTGAGTTTAGTACAGTTGCTAAGAATATGGCTAAACATTGTTAGGCTATCATAGCTGAAGTCATAGAAATGATTGAGAAGGCCAATGCAAAGTACAAGAAAGATGCAGACAAGCATTTGGGTTAATTTTTAGTTTTTGGTTTTTAACCATTTAACATAGTGGTTATGCAAAATTTTCATTTTATCATATTTTTCAATATATCCATAAAACTATTAGAGCTTTTTTTTTTAATTATATTATAAACTATAAATTAATAATGTAAGATATGTGAAAGAGTTGTCAACATGTATCGGTACTACGAAGATAATCATTATGATAGCCTTTTTCTCTTATTCTCTTATTAACTCTGAATAGTTGAGCTCAATATAAAATCTCAATCAAACACCACCATTCCAATTTTCAAACATACATGCATTTTTTCTTCTCATCTCAATCATTTATTTCGATATAATTCATATTGATAACACAATTAAACATACAATAACAAAAAGGTCTTCAAGAGTAGAGCTATTATTGAAGTGAAACAAGATTATTCCTATCAACACATGTTTGGAATGACATAGTATAGTAACTTGAAGTTGAACACTTTCTTGTAAGCTCCATCAATTTCATATATTCCCAAAAAGATAAGGTTTCACATTTAAACATTCAACTATTTAGTATTAATATTTCTTAAAAATGATTATATAATTATAATATAAATTAGATATATTTATAAATACTGATTGGTTAACCAAAACCATTGGTTTCTAGTTCCATAAACCGAAATCATAACAAAAAATAAAAAAAAAAAGAAAATCCTAAACCTAAAGATAGAGTGATTAACTGCTTTTTTCGGATTGGTTTTCTGATTTCGATTCGGTTATCCTAAACATTTTTTTTTTTTTTGCATAAGTTTGAAGTAACAGGGAAGTAGATCAGGTGATGGTCTTCTTGAGGAAGGAACAATTTCCAGTGGGCAAGTATAGCAAGTTGCATCCCAAGAAGTATGGTCCTTATGTGTTGTAAGGAAGATCAACGACAGTTTTTATGTGGTTGGGTTACCCGACAGCATGAACATTTCCAAGACTTTCAATGTGGTCAATCTATTCCCATTTTACCCAGACGACTCACCATTATATTTAGACAAGAAACTTACGGTCGAGTTCTTTGTAGGTGAGAGAAAATGATGCAAACGATATATCAAATTTATATTTGAGCAAGAGGGAATCACACAAGAAGGAGAGAAGGAAGCAATGCTAGGATTTGAACTGTAAGCTGCCGGCTTTTGGACCTACATCACCAGCCTTCAAGATCTACATTGCCAGCCTTTATAATTATCTTTAAGGAAAGCAATAACAATTTATATAAGGGTAAGAAAACAATAGGATGTAGGGTGAATTATGATTACACGAACTCTTGATTCATATATCAAATTTAAAAAGAAATCAATATTCGCATGTCTTTGAGAAGAATAGGTATTATTGCTTTGTTAACTCATCCATTTCACCTACTAAAGAAAATTTATTGGATTATATATGCTACTGCTATACAATATTATACATAAGTACTAAAAAATTTTAATAGGAATAATAGTTGAATGTGTACTACTTTTCAAAATAATTGTTGCTTGTAGATGTGGGTGAGAAAACACATTAAATAGAACCAATCTAAAACCTAACCAAACAATATATACATATATATATGGCTTTTGGAACAATTTGATTAAAAAAAATCCAATTTGAATCAGTTCGTAAATTTATTGATTGGTTTAGAGTAGTAAACTAAATCAATTCATAAAATCGAACCAAACCATTTTAAAAATATAATAATATTTTACTTATAATTATAAATTTTTTTATAATGATTGATCAGAGGTCATATATATTTTTACGATTTTATTATGATATTTATTATTTGATAAATATTTACTCTTTTAAAATTGTTTTTTAAGTTCATGACGTATATTCTTTTTTTGGTGATGTAATATTGTTTTTTTTTTTTGTAGTGTTTGTCCCAAAAAGTAACCGGGCGGGGGAAGGGAAGGTCGGTGCTCGTTGAATTACTTTCTTAAAATAATAAATTTAACTTTAATTTTTCTAACTTTTAATCACAACCCATTAGTTACAAATTATGGCTTGACTTTACTTTGCAATCACAATAAACAATCAAATGCACAAAAATAAAAAAAGAGTGGGGTAAAAGAAATTTGTGCAATGATTTATAGAGGTTCTGTCTTAAGCGTCAGAACTCTATTCCAGCTCCAAGTCAAGGACCTGGTATTCCATACCGGTATATTCCACTGTATACAATCAAAAAAATGATTACCAACAGTATCTCAATTCACTCTGTCAGGCTTCATGCTAATAGTTAGCTATCTTTGTACTCAGAGTCTACTTGTAATCTATCTCACAAAACAAATAAAAAACAAATGAGGAAAGAATTAAAGTCCTCTCAAATTTCAATTCAAGGAATGAATTATAAACTAGAAGAATTTAGCACAATTGTGAGCTAGAGTAAAATATTAGAGTAATGTGAGCTTCTTCATTTTTTATTTTTAACCCCTATTGATATATAAACTCCAAGTCTTCAATGGATAAAAAGATTATTTGAAAATTTGAGATAAGATTTGTTCCAGATTTTTCTCCTCGTTTTGATAACGTCAACTGATATATTTGTCTAAATCTTCCAACAAATAGGATAAGGTTGAACATTGATGAAGATCTTGATCCTATTATTGTATGCCTACTGAGATAACAAATTTCATGCAAATTTGATAGTGAATATTCACACATATCTCGTTGTAGTCAAGTCTTAAGGTTGATATTTGAACGTTGTTGGCCATATCTTAATGAGAAATATTCTCTAGTATAGTTTAAATTTGAAACACATTTGTATCCCTTTGATATTGGTATGTATCTTGCTGTCCTTAAACTACTATGAATTTGAATTCCTTAAGCTGTTAAAACACGATCTATATCTGATAAATAGATAACTTTATCAAATAAGCTTCTCATAACAGAGCTGATTCGAATCTTGGACATGTCTCAAAAATCAAACTGGAACATATGATCTTGAACTTGATGTCAAAAACTTAAATCTTTAATGATAAATCTTTAATGAGATGAAAACTTGAATCCCCTTATATTTGATATAGCTTTGTGGATATATTTGAATGTATTGCCTGAATACATTCAATTTGGAGCCGCGTCTTCAAATTGATGGAAGAATCAAAGAAAATTTGATATGCAATTCTCTATTTGTAAATTTGTAGCTTTTGTCCATATAGAAGGCTACTCATTGATTTACCCTCCGATTATTGGCTTATTGACAAGCATCAAGTTTACCTTCTGATTTATCTTCTGAATGATTGTCTTATTGAAAAACCCTCCATATAGTTTCTAAATTACTCTCTGAGTTAGATCTTCCTTTGAAAAACATTTCCATATAACTTCTAATCATACTTTATTATAATTATTATAACTTGATAATTGCGCACTTATAAATTTGTTAGAAAACATTTATCTTTTTGTTATCATCAAAACTAATATTTGAGAGAACATAACATTCTCCCCTTTTTTTATGCTAACAAAACCTTTAAAAATATATCATGTTTAAAAAATTTAAAGTGCATTTCAGAACGTCAATCATTCATTTTTATTTTTACTTTCTCCCCTTTTTTTTATCATTAGAATATGTAATAAGATAGAAAATATAAATAGATAAAAGAAATTAACTGGTATCATCACATCAAAAGAAACCAGCATTATAGAACAAAGATACTAAAAACAAAATGTTCATGATAGAGGTTTATAATAGTAACTAAAAACAACAGACATAGATTGGAACTAAAATTCAATTCTTTTTTAAATCAACTTTCTTCATAGATTTTCTTGCACACTTTTTCTTCCAGCCAAAAAATTTGGTTGGTTGTGGAGATGGAATAAGATTCTATTATTGGAAGTGTGAGAGCACAAAGGCGATGACAGCTTCAGGTGAAGGAGTTGGCGGTCTTTGGGTTTCAATAGGTGGATGAATGAGACAAATTGCAAATTCTGGATAGATGGAGCTGAAACTGATGGAGAATGTTGTTCCTTTTGGACCTTAGAAGGAGTAGGAGCTTGAGATGGTGAAATAGGACCACAGGTTCATTTAGATAAGCTGAATCTTTTAGACTAACTCCTTTAAAGATCTTGAAAGCATTGAGCATGGAGTTGGTAGATCCTTCTTCATGCCCTAAAATTTCTTTTCTATGATATCCACAATATTAGATTCAAAATTTGATCTAGACAACTCAGTAAGAGGTTTAGCTAGCAAACCTTCTGAGTCATTCTCTATCTCAATGTCAAACTCAGTAGAAAATATATCTTTTTCTTCAAATTTTCCAACTCCATCATTAATATCTCTAAAAATTTCACTCCTTTGAGAGTTGAACAACTTTTCATCATTCTTTTCATCCTTCATCCCAAAACAATCAATTAAATCCTTTCGACTAATTGTTATAGATTTTCCCAAAATTTTTATTTCAAGACGAATTCTTCTATCAAAGTTAAATTGTCATAAAATTCTCTAATCAAACTTTCATCTATAGGATTTATAATAACCCAATTCATACTGTTTAAAAAAAAATAGTCATTAAGGAATTAATATAAAAATATTGAAATTTGAACAATTTAGTGATCGTTTAAAAAAAATTGAATTATTACGTTTTAAGATAAAATTCTACAAAAATAACAAAGATGAAAAAAATGTATGTATGTAAATAAATGAAAATGAGATTCAAGTAAGTAGTAATAATAATAATAATAATTAAATTTATAAACAAAACATTCCAGATAACTAAAGAAATAAATGATGAGTAAATAAATAATTATAAAAAGAATAGTACTAAATTTACCTTACTTGAATCTTGAGACGTTTTATAAAAATACAAATATTTCAAGGAACCCCAAATTAATATAGTGAGAAAGAATAACACAACAAGAAATATCTAATAGAATGGATAACGAATACAGAAATATGAGATATTAATCCAATAAATAATAGATTATTAAATAATTCAAAATTTCAATGGAAGTGAAAAAAAATCAAATTTTAGTCTAAATTAATTGGAATAAAACATTAAGAGTGTGAATAAAAGAATAAATCTTAAAATGATTGAGAACTTTTGAATTATGAAAACTAAAGCTAGTATAATGTCAACTACCAATGGATAATTAATTAAAGTTAATTAGGGTGTAATTTAATAATTGAGTTTAGATAGTTTAATTAAAATAAGTAGTGTGAAGTATAGATTATAAATAGATAGATTGACATAATCAATTAGTAAATAGACTTAGTTGAAATTGAGATTTCAAATACTCCTTTTCAATCTTTTATCAACTTTAATTATCCATTTCATGAACCAAACTCACTAAATCCTTTCAGTTATCAACTTTAAACTCCGTTTCTTTCAAATTAATTATTTATTTAAGTTTTTCTTTTCCATCAAAGCAAATTTCACTATTTTACTAATCAATTTTAATTTGAATACTCTTTTCTTTTAATTTATAAATGATCTAAAATTTTTAAGCTAATCAATATAGATTTCTAAGATAATTAAATGTAGCTCTTTTATTCTAAATTATATTCCTTCAATTTCCGTGAATTTTGAGTTTACCTACTTATTTAAAAATATCAGTTTCTAAGCCCAAACTTAACTAAATATCAATTTTGACAAAATTAAATTTCTAAACTAGATTCCTAACTCAAGTTATTGATTTTACTTCTATATATTCTAAAATTTCCTTCTAATTGTTTTTAATACTAAAGATAGTGATCTAAAAGGCTTATATCAAAACTCTTAATCCTAAATAACTTTAATTACCTTGTCTTTATCCTATTTATACTCTTTCATTTCCTTTTGGCTGCCATTTTACTCTTCTTTCCCATTGTTCTTTCTTTTTCTACTCCATCTTCTCTTCCTTTTCCTCTCTTATTTTTCTCCTAAATCCACCATAAAATCTCAAGTTTGAAAAGATCAAAGGAGAAATAAAAGATGAAAATCAGGATGGAAGTTGGACATCATGCAAGAAATGGTGTCAAAGACTAAGGAAAAGTACTAGCGTTAGAGTTTTAGATGTTGAAGTTTTTCTAAACTAAGTAAGTATGTTGTTTTTCTTTGTTAAAATCGATATATATATATGTTGTTCATGATAGATTGATGTAAGAAATGAGATGGGTTTGTGATAAAACTTGTGAATGAAGAAGATATGCGCTTGACGGTTAGAAACCTAAGTAGAATATATAATTGTGAAGTTGGGAAGTGATGATGTAGTTTGGAGAAGTTTCGATAAAGTGGATCAAATATAGAAGTGTTGAAAGTTGTAAATATAGCTTGTACGACGGTTTATGATGTTTGATGTGAAGTAGGATATGTATAATTTGATAAAATTATGCAAAAGAAACAAAGAAGTGCATAATATGGAAAATTGCAAGAGTCATGAGCGTGGTTTTGCCTTTATTAGGCTCAGGTTGATGAATTTATGAGTCACGACGTGACACGACCCTTACATGCCTCTGGTTGGAACATTTTCAAAAATTATGGGAGTAGTGTTGCCCTTACTGGCTTTTGATCTTTTTTTTTTTTTTTTTAAATCATGGGCATGACTGATGTTTCCCCTTCTGCAACACTATTTTGTATTTTGATCATACCATTTTCATCCAAACTCTGATTGAGGTGATTCAAAATGATATGGAAATCTCAAAAAGGGAGCTACAATTTCATATTTGAAGTCTTTGCAAATTATAAAAGTATAATGGCCTAAATTTCAATTGATTCCAGCTACTATATTTTCCAAACAAAATTAAAACTTGTGTTTACTAGTGAAGTGTATATATTTACGTATAAAATGATTTTTTTGAGCTAAAATGGAATAGATAAATGATATTTGATGTGTTGTGTTAACTAATTGATATAATCAAGCATGAGTTGAGTGCATTTATAGATTTAAGAAAGAATCGGATTGAATAAGAAAGCTAGATATAAAATGAGCTTAACTAACAAACTTAAGTTCAACTTGACTAAATGGACTTGAATGAGTTAAAATGAATAGATTGAAGGAATGATGTATATGACATTTTAGTTTTCATGATTAGAGATTAATTGAAGGAATTAATGGTTTAAAATTGAATTGAATTAACATGATTTCCAAATAAAATGATTCTATGTAAAGAACTAAAGTCCAACTTAGTTTAATGAACTTCAAGGAACTAAAATGAACTATATTGATTAAGTGTATTTAACTTGGCTAAGATTAAACTAACATAGACCTAAGTTTAAAAAATGATCTAGTTTAATTTAAATTCTTGTAGAATATATAATGTTGTCTTAATAAAATGAAAGAACACAACTTAGCTACTAAACTAGGCTTAATGTGGAAATTGAGTCTAAAGTAAATTAGGTAATGAAATTAAGATTAACTTAACTTGAAGAACTAGAAGAAACTAAAACTAAACTGATTTAAAATATGAGATTTAAGTTTATTAAGGTTTTAATAGATACATGAGAATAAATTAGAGAGATTAATGAACATGACTTAATAATTTAGATTAAGTAAATAAGCTAAGTTAATCAAAACCTAACTAGTAAATTAGTTGGGTGTAATTGTTATGTAATAGACTTAAATTAATAAAAGAAGTATATTATTTCAAATGCATGATTTTTAGGAAATGAGTATTTTTGCATATGAATGTTTTATTTTTGTTTCGTAATAAATGAATCATAAATAAAGAGAAAATAAAAACTTTAACAGATAATAGAGAACTGTCCGTATCTTGGCGAGGCGAACTTCATAGTCATGGCAGAGTTTCTACTTAGTGTCTTATCAAATAGGATCTTAAAATGGATTTAAATTGAATAGATGTTTGTTTTGATATATTCTTTATATTAGCCTTAGCCAACATTCTATTTCTATTTGGTTTTCATACATGAAGGATGACGATGATGATGTTGTTGATGATTGATGAGGATGAGGAATTGGTTTTCTTAGAAGGGTTTATATGGCCTAGCTTAGATGCCAATTGGGTAACAACAATCTCTTCACCTTGCTTGTACTTATAATCTAGTTACATCGGAAATAATATAAATCTAATTGATTATGCTTGGGGTTTGGGAATCCGTTTGCTTGTTGATGATTGCATTTGATTGATAACTCACTAAACCATAAGTGAAAACAATTGTGTGATGTTAATTGTGATTTATATAATGTTGATTGTCTGAAAATGACATGGACATTAACTAATAAGACATAATTCTTGTTTGACCTTTAAATGAATTGATCATACATTGCATAACATCACATTTACATTGATTGGGGTTCACGTCACATATTAATATTCTGATTCTATGGTAGTGCTCGATTAGGACCAGTAGGTCTGCATAGAGGCTACTCCTAGGGTTGCTGGCTTCACCAGACCTAAGCAGGCATCGAAGGACATCACCCGTATTGGAGTCAGATTTAGGGATTAATAGTTAGGGAGGATATGTGGTTTTAAGGAAAGTGGAGGGTTGATTAGTTTAGTAATTGTTTTGATATATGCATAAAATGAATTCAAAAGGAAGTCCATACTCCTTAGTCTTGTCTATGGAGTAGTTAGAGGCTATATTTCCACAAAATGGATTTTAAAGAAAATTCTCCCTCCTTAGCTAAGTCTAAGGAGAAGAAGTGTTCAAAACCAAATCTTCCCTCCTTGGCAATATCTAAAAGGCAGTTGACGATTACATCTATGGTATAAAAGAAATGATTTTTGTGAAAAAGATATAAGTGAAAGGCTCAAGTTGAGTATACACCCTTTCCTTAGTTCACATTCTCCTAGGTATGAATGGCCTGTATTCAGTCCTTCAACCCCTAAGAGAGGGCGTAACTCTCTATTGGTTTGGATTCCAATCATCCAAACTGTACATATCATATGATGAGTGTGCATTGCATATGTTTGTTAAATAAAAGCTTGCTTGACACTTGTTTGTAATGTGATTTAGTTTTATTATCCACTGAGCTATGATTGAGCTCACACCCCTATAGTATTGTTGCAGGAATAGCTAAACCATCAGTTTTAGGGATAGGTCTATATAAAAAGAATCCTTGAAGATAGAAGACAAGTTTGATATGAGAAACAAGATAGATAGTATAGTTTATTTAAGTTTCAATTCTTGTAAAAAGAGTTTAGTTTATGGATTAGATTTGTAATTTTGTAGTTTCAAATTTATAAAACATAGAGATTTTTTTTTATATTTTACTATTTGGTGGGAGATACCAATTTTGCGGTTCTAATGGATTGTAGGAAATCGGATTTCCTTTTTTATCATACATGTAATTTCACATTAGATGTTTATAAAATAATTATTTAGGTAGAGCCTTAAAACTCTAACTTGCAAGATGATTCTCATATTATGGGTGTAACGTGATATGATAACTTCAGGTTATCCTTTTAGGCCTGTTTCTTGGGTATGACAGCATTAGAAATATCGCACAAATTTCTACATCCTACTCTATTCAGCCAATGATCCTAGAAAAATCCATTCGACTTAGAAAATTTAAAATTGATAAAGCACATTCTAATACCTTATTCGAAATACTTTTCCTTTTCTTTGCGAATGATGTTTCCATAGCTGAACGTAGAGAAAATTTCCTCTTTTTGGTGTTTTTACTCCTTTGTGCTTCTACTAAACTTTTCGAGTCATCCTCTGACTTAGGGTTTGATTGCGTTTCGACTCTTGTAGAATCTTCCTTGCCATTCTATTATTTTCTTCTTTTTGCTTTCTTGCTTTTCTGTTCTTTGTGCAACATCTTCATGGTTTGTATTATCATCATGCATTTACTTAGATCTAATTTCTTGTGTTTTTCCTTTTTGTGTAACTACAAGAAGAATTTCCTTAGAGCTTGAGGTTTCATCTCTGATTGTTATAGGTTATGTAATTTTCTTCGATTTAAATCCTTTGGAGGCAAGGAGAGGGTTTGTGAGGAGCCATATTAGGGTCTTAATCAAGAAGAAGATGAAAAGATTTGTTCTTTTTAAGAAAGAAGTGAGAGATATATATTTGAGTACACTAGGAAGAAAGACCTATTTTTGAAAAGGAAATTAAAATTTAAAAATAGATTTTCCATAAAAAAAGGTGCCATTTTTTATTTATTTGTAATTATTAATTTCAAAAAGGCAGTCACAAGCATAAATTATCATTTAAAACAGATTACACATTCTAATTTCATTTCTTAAAAGTTCAAACCTATTTTTATTTAATGGTTTTGTAAAAATATCAGCACATTGATTTTTAGTAGAAACAAATTCAATATTAATATTTCTATTTGTTACATGATTCCTAATAAAATGATGTCTAATTTCTATATGTTTAGATCTAGAATGAGACACAAGATTTCTTGTTAAATTGTATAGCATGGTATTATCACATTTTAGAAAATATTTTATAGTTTAAACATAATCTTGTAATTGATGTTGTATCTAGAGAATTTGTGGACAACAATTTCCAATTGAAACATATTCAGATTCTATTGTTGATAGAGAAATTGAATTTTTTTTCTTTAAAGCCCAGAAAAGCCATTTGTCTTCCTAAGAATTGGCAAGTACCAGAAGTACTTTTCTACTATTTTGCATCATGCATAATTGCATGTGAGTATCCAATTAATTCAAAACTTTGATTTTTAGGATACCAAATTCCTAATTGTGCAGTGTGTGCAATGTACTTTGAAAATTCTTTTAACAGCTTTCAAATTGTTTGGTTGGACTATTGTAAATCTTGACACAATAAAAATAGAAACTAAATATGCGGTCTAGATGTAGTTAAATATAAAACAATCATTTAAACCTCTATACATTTGTTCATTTATTTTCTTACCTTAAGAATTAGGGGTGTACAAAAAAAAAACCCGAATATTTAGGACAACGAATCGAAACCAAAAAAACCAATATGAAAAAAATGGTTAATCGGTCCATCGATTTTAGTTTAGGATTGGTTTTTAATTTTTTTTTGTTTTCAGTTTCGGTTTCGGTTTATAAAATAAAAGACCGACGATTGTCGGTTAACCGTCTATATTTAAATATATAATTAAATATACTCATATAATTATTTTTTAAATATAAATTATAGCCAGATATTGGAAATATCATATTTTTTGTCATTCTTTTATTGAATTATTTTTTTAAAACTCCTATTATACAACTAAATTGTCCATTGTAGTTTACTTTCTTAAGATTATAATTGCAAATTACAAACTAGATGTTTTGTTAAATTATGACCAAGAGCACTACTGGTTGCATCGAGTATGGCTTTTTGTCTTTGTTACTTGCCATATATATTCAACATCGATAGAGAATCCAAAATAATTCTCCGCCTTGGTGGATTTTTTTTAACTATTACCTTACATGTAAACCCTTGAATTTTCGGAATCGGTTTAGCACAAAAACCCTAACCGGAAGTCAAACGAAACCCTAAAGGTCAACAAAACCCTAGTTTACCGTATCCATCTAAATCCGGCATTTGCCGTTTTCTTTGGCCCGGAAAAACGAAGTTGGGATAATTAGCTAAAATAGTTCGTAATAACCATAGGTTTTATAAAAGTTTCAGTTTCGCGAAATTCGGGTGTCCTTCGAACCCGATCGGACACAGTTCTCGAAAAACGTGTCCGGAAGCCCGAAATAGTAAAAATATTCCGAATATACCGTTAGACTCGTAAAAATATAAGTTTTCCGAAAATATCAAATTCGTAATTTTTCGGTAAGTAAAAATAACAGATATAGCTATTATACGCGTATTTTCTTACTACCGGTACTTTAATTGTCATATCTACTTTACATTACACTATTCATTACTATTCTACTATTTTTTATCTCTACTTTTTCTTACACCTACTCTTACACTCTACATAACCTATAATCTTAACTTTTTACCTTTCCCATAACTTTATATCACATCTACTTTACAAATTACATCTTTCATTTATCAAAAAGTCACAAAATTAAATCACTCCCTCTCTCCTCTCAAAGTGGCCGGCACCCCATCTCTCCTTCCCTCATTTGTTTTAATTTGCATTTATTTTAATCACACAAAAATCACTCCCATTTCCTATAAATACCCCCCTCCTCTTTCACTTCTTTCACACATTCACTACCCACAAATTCTTACCAAAACTCTCTAATTTTTCCTCTCAAAGCTCTCTCAAATTACTATCTCAAAACTCTCTCAAAATAATTCCACAACAACTTCCACCAACAACAAAAACCCATAACCACATAACCATATCAAATCTTCTTAGGTAACCCCTTTATAATTCTTTCTTCTTCTTCATGTCATGTAACTTTACATGACCATAGTGTGAGTTTCCAAATACTACAAGTTGTGGAAACTACATTATGTTCATGTATTGTTCTTGTTCATGCCAATCCATTTATGTTGATTTATTATTGTTTATATATCTATACATATTCTTTAGAGCATATAAGCTCACTTGCAATTTATTTATTTCATGCAAAGCAATTTTTTATTTGTTCCAAGTTGTTTTTTTTTTTATTCCAAGTTGTTTTAGACTAGTCTCTAGTCTTAGACTTGTCCTCATCAAGTCAAAACAAGCTTTTCTTTCTTTCATTTTATTTCATTATGGGACTAGTTTATTTCTTAGTCCCGGGAGCCTTGAAAAAGCTAAGACTCCAATACTTGACTTTATTATTTATGCTTTATGTTATTTTGTTTATTATTATTCTCATAATCATGTTCATTTAGATTGTTGTCCAAAAGTTTTATTTTCTAAAGATAATCAAATAAAAGAAGGCTTTTTGTCACTTAGGAATAAGTTTATGTGAAACATAAAATATAAGATAACAAAAATAAACTCATTCATTTTCAAGTTACAAAAAGAATTCACTATGAATTTAGAAACTATTTTTACTTAAAAAGCTACTTAAATCTTGTTACTCTACCTTGTTTTTCAAAAGAAAATATTTTGTTGACAAAAATGGTTCTTTTCATAAAGAAAGAAAATAAGATGGATGACTAAGGAAATTTTAAGTAAAGACCTTGCAAACAAATAGGCAAAGAAAATTTATGGTTTGAAAATAATAAAGTTATTTCTTTTCAAGTTACAAGAGAAGTTAATAAATTATAGAAATTAGTTTTTCTACAAAAAGTCCTTAATTGTTCCACATTGTTTTTATGAAGAAAACAAATTTTCATGCATGGATGATTATTTTGAAAATGAGAAAAAAGAATGAGAAATATCAAGTAAGATTTTTGCAAAACAAGTAAACAAAGGAATTTACACAAGAAAAATGAAGAATAGCATATTTCCTAGAAAACTTCAATATAGTATTAATAACTTAGAAAGTAGAAAATTTTATTTTCAAAGTCACTTGAAAAGATAAATAAAACCAACATAAAACGTTTTTAGAAAATAAAGAAACAAGGTATTCATTTCAAAGAAATTTACAAAAACAATTTCCGAAAAGCTTCAACCCGACATTGTTTTACCTAAGAAAAATAATTGGACAACAAGACACTTGAGCATGCTTAAATATGAGTTATATAGTTATAAAAAGAGAATTTTTCAACTATATAGATAACTAAGTATTTATCAAAAAATTTTGATTTCTTGAACCAAAGTTGTTTTTACTTGAAATCCGTGGTGAATTTTGTCGCCACTTTTTCGGAGCCTATATGGCTTTGTTTGTGGGAAATAATTTTAGAAATGGGTAGATCTTTTCGAGTAGATAGAAATCGGTATATTATATGCGCGATTCCGAGTTAAAATGACCAAGTTATGGCCATTTTAAGTTGGAACATTCTTCTATACGAACTTTAACGTTCTTTGACATTGTTTTGTCAAAATTCAAGAAAATCTTCAAGAAAAACTCATTATGGGTATTTTCTTTGGTTAGGTGACCCCGAGGAAGGATTTCTTCACCCCGGAACTATTACGATTAAGTGGAGTGTGTGAACGACTCATCCGCTTAGAGGAATAGACGACAATGGCATCGTGAGTTTATTTCCATTAAATGCTACACTTGTTGTGCTTGTAAATTAGTTGCACTAGAGTTAGGAAAAGATAAACCGATATGCATGTAAAATAATTCCTTGAAAGAATTCTAAGAATATCGAAGCCCGAATTGTTCTAAGTGATTGTTTTAGTTTAATATTGATTTGTGTGAAATTCCTTGATCACCTAAAGTTGAAAATAATTATGTTATGACTTTATAAATTAATGAACTCATGCATACCACGAAGTGAGTCACATTGCATGGTTGGGTTATTATCCTTGGGTGAGAAGGATAGTAGCTCATGTCGAAAGCAACACTTGGCGGAAGATCCGAAAGCGATTGCTTGGCGGCTTAATGGAATATGCTTGGCGGTTGATCCGAAAGCAAGGTCAAATCAAGTAGATTCGGAATACTTGGCGATGAGTGCTCGCAAGTTTAAAAGTTTTGATGAATGCTTGGCGATGAGTGCTCGCAAGCTTAAATTTTATTATTAAAACTACTTGTTTTGAGTATCACCAAACCCCGAATGGAGGGCGTAAATCCATTCAACATATAGTTCCCGGAAAGCTATATGATTGTTTGCCCACGTGTTTGATGCATTACATATGTGTGATTAACCAACTTGTTTGAATCTTGTTACAAGAAGTTATTTATGGAAATAGTTCTCACTAAGCCTATTAGCTTATACCCCGATAGCTATCTTTTGCAGTTCCCGTACTTATGGTTAAGGCCACGTGGACCATGCGGGCAGGTAATCCCTTTTGAACATTAGAAATCTGAATAAAGTATAGCTTAGTATTAGCATGTTAATAATTGTAATTTAGGGAGTTGTCCTTAAGTTTGTAAAGTTTTCCATGAC
Organism: Combretum micranthum; assembly: GCA_024138025.1. Classification (NCBI taxonomy): domain Eukaryota; kingdom Viridiplantae; phylum Streptophyta; class Magnoliopsida; order Myrtales; family Combretaceae; genus Combretum; species Combretum micranthum. The sequence continues at coordinate 7,589 of JAMXBD010002158.1, read as the reverse complement.
AAATAATTATTGTGATTCTTCTTTTCTTAATATGTTTTTATATCTCCTTAAACTTCATTATTCCATATGGGTCCTCTAAAATTGTGAAAGTAAGCCTTACACTTAATATAAAAGCTTTTGGAAATGACTAAGGTTGTCATACTTAAGCTTTAATATTGAGTGTGGCGGACTGTCACGTTTAGGGTACCCATTGGGGCGTGACAGTTTAAGTTGGTATCAGAGCATGGTTTAAGAACCTAGGAATCATAATTATAGAAATGGACTTAAGAAGAATTGACTTAGATAGAAACAAGAAAAACTTAGATAAAATAGAATGGGTAGAATAAGCCTTCTAATATCTTTCTTTTACGTAGATCACCATAGATGAGGCCCGTCTCCAAGCCAAGAACTTCGAAAAGGATCCTTCGAAACACCCGAGAACTTCCGAATGAGACTTAGAGTTTTATGTGAAGAATTTGCCCTAGCTGGACAACCTAAGACCCTCCGAGAAATGTTCCAAATCTGGAAAAGGGGAATGATGCAAACCGAGTGGAAAGGAGTGTTACGAACTATTCACAACTGCCCCATAGGCAAAAGGATGACCGAGTTGGAAGTAATATATGCTGTGGAACGAATCATTGCTATCGCGGACCACCGACCAATGCTGAAGGAAGCAACCTTCGTTCTTAGAGAAGAAGGAGGACGAACCCCACCGGATTTTCGGACCTGGACCAAGATCGGACCGATATTTGTCTATGCCCATGATGATTTGATGGATCACCTCGAATGGATGAGAGCCGACCTCAACGATACTTTCCATTGGCACGGAGTATATCAGGGGATACTACGACCCCCAACAGAAGTATCCACCGAACCGCCTACCTTCACAGGAATCCAACTAGGGATGAACGAGCCCTTACGATTGCGAGAAGATGGAACAGTGATAAGAGATGAACCAATGCAGGAGGCGAATGACAGTTCGGATGTGAACCCGGTGAGGACTCGGAGGAAAATCAAGAAGAAAGACCGGCGCAAGAGATAAGGAACCAAGCTGCCGTAGGAGTCGAGGAACCTTGGACTAACGATGAGTTAAGAATCATTCGCTACCTAGAAGGAAGACATGTTCGGGGAGGACAAGATGTAGACTCCACGATGGATACGGAAAATGCTCCGGCCAATGAAAACAACAATAGGGAGACCGAAGGAACAATCACTTGGAAGACCATTGATGAGATAGCACCAGCAATGACGGATGAGGAACTAATTGCCTATCACGAACAAGAAAGAAAGAGCACGAAATAGAAGAAAACACTTCAACCAAATCATGAGGAGTTTGAACCCAGGATCATCCAGCAGCAACCCGGGAGATGCGCCCGAAGAATGAAGAAAGGAGGAAAGGAGCTATCCCTAGAAGTCCAGCTTAGATTTTGTAATCATAGACTAGATCATGATCTTAGTCTATCTTTTAATTTCGGAACAATGTTTGTTATTTCTATGTGATTTTCTTTTGATTTATCTTATTTCCGATTTCATGTATGAACTTTATTTCTATGATAATGCTAAGTTTGATTTCAGAAATTGTTTTGATTTAAATTTTGTTAGCTTTTATGCATATTTAAATTTCCGTTATATCCACCAATTTCCGGAAAAATTTAATTAAGTTATCAAAACTTTACAAACCTAACTTAGAAAAGTTTAAAACAGCCGAAATAGGAGTAGACGAAGAAGGGAACGAAGCGCCTCTAACCAACCAGACATAGAAGCAGATCAACCTGCTGTTCAAGGAGCCGCCGCACCTCAAAGGGACTTACACGCCACGTTAGGACACCTAACCCACGTATTAGAAGAAATTAGGCAAAATATGCCAGCACAAGCACCCGTACAAGGCAACACCAGCAACAGCATCAGCGACAGCCCCAGTCTATACCAACCCCACCACCACAACAAGCTTCAACAGAGGCATCTGTGCATAGGAACATGCATAGCCAAAGTGCACCCCTACCTCCATCTCCACCGCCAAGACCATACAAAAGCATGTTACCTAACTTCATCAAGAGCAACCGCTACTTTGAAGGAGCTTATGACAAGCCAGAGGAGGCAGAAGATTGGTTATCTCAAATAGAGATGTCCTTTGATGCATATGAAGTTCCGCCCCATTTGCAAATCAAGTATGGAACATTCATGCTTCGTCTAAACGCTAGGATATGGTGGGAGTCAAGGAAAAGAGATCTAATGACTCCAATCACTTGGGAAATGTTTAGACATGAGTTTTTGGAGAATTATTTCCAGGAAGTTTACGAGTAAGATATAGTGCGACTTCTTGCAAATTGCTCAAAAGGAAGAACAATCGAACAATATGAGACTGAGTTCAGTAGATTGTTGCAATATGCACCAGACTCCTATAAGTACAGTGAAGAATTGAAAAGACAAGTCTTTATAGGAGGATTGGACGAAGACCTAAGGATGAAGTTGGAAGAATTTGACATAAGGAATTTTCGAGAATTAGTGGAAAGAGCTCGGATTGTAGAAGGAGCAAGGAAAAGGAGAGAAAGAATAGAAGAAGAAGAAGACCCAATCGTCGAAAGGGAGTTTTACATAGAACCCCATCTCATGCCCCTACCAAAGAAAATCAAGAACGACAATAGAAGGATCATACCAAGAGGTATTAAGTGTTGGAAGTGCAATGGAGCACACTACCCGAAGAAGTGCCCCCAGCTATTTGGAAAGTGTTTCTTTGTGGAAATACAAACCATAAGATGTCAAAATGCCCAAACAGAGATAGAGCTTGCTATGTTTGCAATCAGAAAGGACATTTTGCCAACAATGTCCACAAGGAAGGAATATTCTATCAAGATCATCAGAGGAAGTTGTTCCTATAAGAATGGAGAAAGGAAATGGAAGTAAGTGAAAGCAGACCTGGACCTACTGCTTCGGAATTCGAGTATACAACTTGCAGGGACGATGGATAGGTGAAGAAGTGAACAAAGGAAATGAAACTTGACTGCCTTGGAGTACATTAGAGGCTATAATAGCGATGCAGGAACCAGTCAATCCCAACCTTCTTTTATTGATGTTGTTTCTTTATAGTAACAGAGGAATGTAAAGTTTTCTTTATGTGGATGAATAGGAGCGATAATCCCCTCTTGTGTACATAAGAAGTTTAGTAAATCAGAATGTTTTACTCTCTTGAAGTTCAAAGTATTACATTCTTTCTATATATATGACAAACGATCAACCTAGTTTAAGATAATGCGAAAGAATGAGGAAACCCAAGAAAATTGGTCGAACTTTCAGCAAAGACGTGAGGACATGAAGTCACCCGTGACTCTAAGGAATAATGGAAATAAGTAATCTTTTGAATAAGATATACCTCTCAAATAAGATCCCAATAAGAAGAAACAAGGAAAACATAGAGCTTACAAAACAAAAAGAAAATAGTTGGCAAAGGATTTGAACATAGACACATTCTTTCAAGTTGATAAAGGAAATTAAATAGCTAAAGAGTGAAGAGAAATGATCCTTTGGAGACATTCATAAGTTCCAATAAGAAGTTTTGAAAAGAATTCTGATACAGATTTCACTCAGAGAAACATGGAAAATAGACTATAAGGAAGTTGGAGAAACAACAAACAGAAAATCGAGACCTTACGAAATGAAGTATGCCATCACGAAATATACCCATCCAGCTTGTAATGGAGAAAACCCTAAGCCAACGTGTTAATTTTCGGAAAGGAACAAGGTGAAAACCTTTTAAGGAGCAAACACGTTCTCTCAAGATTAAGATCACGATATCACCAACAAAGGATCAAATCAAGAAGGCATGACCCTCAAATTCTTCATAACCCCACAAGTTTTAGTAATGCTTTCTGGATAGTGATATAGCCTGAAGAAGGAAAGAAGTAATCTAAGAATGTAATCTTAAGTATAGGAAATTAATAAAGAGTTGAAAAGCCAAACCTTAAGCTCACAACAAGGTTTAAAAGAGGAACCACGTCGTAGGATATTAAGATCAACCGTATAAAAATAACAAAAGAGCTTAGATGAAGAAGATACGAAGGATAAAGAAGGGATAAAGGAAGAAAAATATTAAAGGAAGCTAAAGGATGATTTAGCATAACCAAGGACAAGGAAAAAGGAATCATGAGTACGTTCATAATTTGGGACCAACAACATATCAAGGGAACTTAGATAAACCGAAGTTCAAGACAATAGAGAAAAGAAATATAGATAAGAGAATAAAGACACCAAAGGATGAAAAGGTTTATGAAATTCAATGAAAACGGAATTAACCTTCTCAAGATTTTGGATTTCTCACAAACGATAGCAAGAAAGCAAGGATGCTTATGGTATAAATTGAGTAACTAACAAAGATGGTTCGTTTCATAACGGTCAATATAACAGGAAAAGAAATGGAAGCAAAGAGATCAGTCAGAGATGTAACAAATCTGGACGCAAGAATGGGAACAAAGAGGAACTAATAAAGAATTTCGGACCCTGATGCTACAAACGATCAAGGAAAATCATTCAAATACCTTGGAGAACAATCAAGAGTATCTCATGAAATGATAAGGGCACAAGATAAATAAAATAAGATGAATCAGATAAGAAGACCTTAAAGGTCTCAAATTGAGAAACAGGTAAGCTCAAAGACAGGAAGTAATCATAAGACGAGAAGGAAGTTGATTTTACGTAAACATATTGGAGAGGTGCAACAGTTCCTCATTTAACAAATGGTTAAGGAATCAAGTTATAGAAGTAAAAGTCAATGTTTTGAAGGAGAAATTTCCTTATGAAGATATACCCAATACCGATACTTATCCACAAGAGTTCAGAGGATGAGAATGAGGAAATCTATTAAAGAAATTTTCGAAGAAGGACGCGTAACCCAAGTAACCAAGTTTTAACCACAAGTAGGAATTTCCAAGTTTTGAGGAAAAACTTTCTTTAAGGGGGTAGGTTGTAAACCCCTGAATTTTCGGAATCGGTTTAGCACAAAACCCTAACCGAAGTCAAACGAAACCCTAAAGGTCAACAAAACCCTAGTTTACTGTATCCATCTAAATCCGGCATTTGCCGTTTTCTTTGGCCCGGAAAAACGAAGTTGGGATAATTAGCTAAAAGTTGTAATAACCATAGGTTTTATAAAAGTTTCAGTTTCGCGAATTCGGGTGTCCTTCGAACCGATCGGACACAGTTCTCGAAAACGTGTCCGGAAGCCCGAATAGTAAAAATATTCCGAATATACCGTTAGACTCGTAAAAATATAAGTTTTCCGAAAAATATCAATTCGTAATTTTTCGGTAAGTAAAAATAACAGATATAACTATTATACGCGTATTTTCTTACTACCGGTACTTTAATTGTCATATCTACTTTACATTACGCTATTCATTACTATTCTACGTTATTCTTTTATCTCTACTTTTTCTTACACCTACTCTTACTGTCACGCCCCGTAGGGTATCCTAAACGTAACAGTCCGCCACATACTAAGTAAGAATCCCGAGTTCCCTAACCGGAGCCTTCGGGAGTCTTAAGTGATGTAAAGCGTTCCCTTACGACAATAGAATACTTCAACAAATGGAGTTTAACAGTTTAACAGGGCATTCATTAGCCATAGGTAATAAATCAAAACGCATAAATCTTTGAGGTTTACAAAATCTAAGGGCATTCCCCCGCAAAAGAATAACAGTCTATTACAGTCATCCAGAGTCCTTAGTTTCCAGTGGAAGTCTATACAAAAGAAATGAATCAAACTTCTATGGGAAACTCCTATCTCCGGTACCTGCGCTGTGGCTTGCCTTGGCCTAAGCCATATAAACTCATGCTGCAAAAGATAAACACTATCGGGGCGTAAGCTAACTACTTAGTGAGTAATACTTCCATAACACAATTAAATTCAATCATTCAAGCAAGTGATTATTCAAGCAAATGATTGCACCATACAATTGTGATCAACAAACATATGACCAACGGAAATCATATGTGGATGGACTTGCGCCCTCCATCCCGGGTTAGCAGATTAACGAATCCTGCGGTACGACGCCGTTTAAGCTCACGGTCAACTGATTAAAAGCTCGTTTTATGGATCACGATTAACCTCACATTCGTTTTATGGATCACGATTAACCTCACATTCGTTTTATGGGTCACGAAAAAACCAACCAATGCGAATGCTCCAACCCCATTATGACATGAATGAGTTCAGATTATAGTTGGAGTCGAATAGTCATTAATTCAACTTTTAAGTGACCAACAAGTATTCGCAACATTCATCATAAGATTCTAGTAAAACAGTCAACATCTTAACACCCGGTTTCGATATACCTTAAGCTCCATTTCACATATCAACAATCAACAACATAAATACTTCCCACTACCCCATCATGCTTGTACAATTGCTTTTATCTTTACCTACATCACTAGTGCCACTACATTACATTCACAAGCATTAATTGAGAGTGGAAGTAAACTCACTCGGCCATGGTCACCAAACTCCTTAATAATATAATCGGGTGGTAGAGAGTCGTCCTGCTCGGAATCACCTACCAATCAAGAATAATCCCTATGAGATTCTCACCATAATTAAATCAAACTATACATCTAGACTAGTTGAATTCGGATTTCTCGCTAATTTGGAAGTTCCGACTTAAAACGGCCATAACTTGGTCATTTTAACTCGGAATTTCGCAAACTTTATATCGATCTTCATCTACTTCGAAAGATCTATCTAATTCAAGTATTAAATCCAATTTTGAAATAATAAGGTCACGGAACAGTGGGATCAGTTCTGTCCGCAATTGATCCATCTTTGAAAATGTGCTTTGCTTTTGATAAGAAATGTTCCTAGTTAGTGATTCATGCATGAATGATTTAGGAATGAACTACTAATGTGTATGCCATGTAATGAACTCAACTTATGCATGGTCATGATGGTTTTTGTAGTACTAAACTTTTAGGAACTCTAAGTGTTGGGGAAAGTTTCATAAAGGCTAATTCTAAGAAGTTATTATCCCACATTATTCCCTTAGGGTTTCCTTGGTTTTTAATCTTGTAATCTACTATTATTTGACTAAAATTAGGTTCTCAAAGTCTATAATAGTCAGGCCTCCATCCATGCACAAAAATTCACATATTTCATTTGGTAAACATGTCTTCAATTAAGCAGTTATAAAAATCCGAATTTTCCAAATTTTCTTTCTTACATTTTTCTTAAGGGAATCTAGTCTATGCATTAAAAATTGGGGCTCAATGTATACATTATCTAAGGACTTCATTTAGCTTATAAAACATTCATTTTAGACTTAATACTAAGTGTTTATGTAGGCATTACACTTACGAATTTTGACTACACATTTAAAGTCAACTTTTTCATCCTAACTTCACCTCTTGTTTTCCTTATTTTTATCATGCCTAACTCATCTAAACTTATGAAAATAATTCCTTCAACATATCTATTACACATACCCTTCATTTTTCTTATGAAATATAAGTTTAAAATTGATTTTGGAGGTCTTTAGGATAGGTTCCCATTCATCCGAATTTTCAATTCTTCATATCTAACAAAGTCCTTCCTTTTTCAATGTTCTTGCCATCTATATGTGGAGATA
>JAMXBD010002157.1:0-232143 GCA_024138025.1 Combretum micranthum | reverse complement strand
AAAGTAACGAGGATCTGAAGATTTTCTTGGCAGGTCCCAACAATTTTCTCTTTCGTTTTGGTTTCAAAAGTCTAATGATCCAATTTCCTTTAATGATGCTTTTAATAGGGAAGATGTCGATAAATTTTGGTGATTTTGACTCTTGAAGCCATATGGTATCTTAGTTTTGTGTCTTGTTTATTGTTTCAGATTGATTTCAAACGTCTTTTCTTTTCACCGGAGAGAGATTAAAAAAAACAAAAAGGAAATAAAAAAGAAAAGATAGAGAAGTGTTTTATATTAGTATAGATCAGTAAATATACATTTGCATAAGTTAGGCATTCTTTATTTACATGTGAAAATAATGTGAGTCAATTATGATGGTTATGGAACTGTCCAAATTGCATGTAAAGAGACATAGTATACTATTAAGATAGGCTAATGATATAGATATTGGTCTTTCAATAAAATGATTAGTTAGGCATTGTTTGTTTTAATGAAAATATTTTTCAAAAAAAATATTTCATAAGTTAGGCATTCTTTATTTACATGTGAAAATAATGTGAGTCAATTATAATGGATACAAAACTGTCCAAATTACATGTAAAGAGACATAGTATATTATTAACATATGCTAATGATATAGATATTGGTATTTCAATAAAATTATTAGTTAGGTTGTTTGTTTTAATGAAAATATTTTTCAAAAAAATGTTTCATAAGTTTGGTATTCTTTATTTACATGTGAAAATAATTGAGTCAATTATGATCGATACGGAACTGTCCAAATTACTTTAAAGGGAACATAGTATATTATTGAGATGGCTAATGATGTAGATATTGGTCTTTCAAAAAATGATTAATTAGGCATTATTGTTTTAGTGAAAATATTTTTCAAAAATAAAATGTTTCATAAGTTTAGTATTCTTTATTTACATGTGAAAATAATGTAAGTCAATTATAATGGATATGGAACCGTCCAAATTGCATGTAATGAGACATAGTATATTATTAAGAAAGGGTAATGATGTAGATATTAGTTTTTCAATAAAATGATTAGTCAGGCGTTATTTGTTTTAATGAAAATATTTTTCAAAAAAATGTTTCATAAGTTAGGTATTCTTTATTTACATGTGAAAATAATGTCAGTCAATTATGATGATACGAAACCGTCAAATTGCATGTAAAGAGACCAGTATATTATTAAGATAGGCTAATGATATAAATATTGGTCTTTCAATAAAATGATTAGTTAGGCATTGCTTCTTTTAATGAAAATATTTTTCAAAAAAAGTTTCATAAGTTAGGTATCTTTATTAACATGTGAAAATAATGTGAGTCACTCATGATGAACACGGAACCGTCCAAATTGCATGTAAAGTAACAGTATATTATTAAGATAAGCTAATGATATAGATATTGGTCTTTCAATAAAATGATTAGTTAGGCATTACTTGTTTTAATGAAAATATTTTTCAAAAAAATTTCATAAGTTAGGTATCTTTATTTACATGTGAAAATAATGTGAGTCAATATGATGGATATGGAACCGTCAAATTGCATGTAAAGAGACATAGTATATTATTAACATAGCTAATGATATAGATATTGGTCTTTCAATAAAATGATTAGTTAGGCGTTGCTTGTTTTAATGAATATTTTTCAAAAAAATTTCATAAGTTAGGTATTCTTTATTTACATGTGAAAATAATGAAAGTCAATTATAATGGATATGGAACCGTCAAATTGCATGTAAAGAGACATAGTATATTATTAAGAAGGCTAATGATATAGGTATTGTCTTTCAATAAAATGATTAGTTAGGCGTTACTTGTTTTGAATGAAAATATTTTTCAAAAAACCGTTTCATAAGTTAGGCATTCTTTATTTATATGTGAAAATAATGTAAGTCAATTATAATGATATGGAACCGTTCCAAATTGCATGTAATGAGACATAGTATATTATTAAGATAGGCTAAAGATATAGATATTGGTCTTTCAATAAAATGATTAGTTAGGCGTTGCTTTTTTAATGAAAATATTTTTCAAAAAAATGTTTCATAAGTTAGGTATTCTTTATTTACATGTGAAAATAATGTGAGTCCATTATGAATACAGAACCGTCCAAATTTCATGTAAAGAGACATAGTATATTATTAAGATAGCCTAATGATATTGATATTGATCTTTCAAAAAATGATTAGTTAGGCATTGCTTATTTTAATGAAAATATTTTTTAAAATAATGTCTTTTCATTTTTGTTGTATTTGTTTAAAAAAAATGAGACAATTTTTAGAAAATATTTTCTATTGTTTTGGAAGATAAATGCCAACTTACGAACTATAAAAGTATAAGTAATTTTCATCAATTTATGAGCTCTATCAACCAATCATTTACTATCAACAACATTTATCATTATTTTCTTCATATTTTTTTATTTTAGTAGATTTAATGTTTATCTCTCACTATAGAATATAGTTTGTTATTAATCATCTTGGCATTTTCATTATCCAAGCATTTGAAGAAACAAATAAAAGAAAATTATTTTCATAAAATTAGTCAAATATCTAAAAAGTATTACTTTTCAGAAAAATCTTTTTAAGAAGAAACATTTTTTTTAATAAATACTATTCTTCAAAACAAACAATTAGACCTTATTCAATTACCTTTTTCTTAACATGTAATGTATAATAGTTTGAGAAAAAGGAATAATGTATAGTCACATTTACTTTCTATGATTTTTTTTATATAAAAATCTCTTTTAAAATATTATTACGTGCAATTAATTATCGAATTATGAAAATTAAATAATATTAATTAATGTCAATAATATATATTTTAGAAAGTTTGAAAAAGGTATGCAATGGGCATTAATGACAAGTAAGACATGCCTTCTTTTCTTGGTTTATATCGTTGGAAGTTGAAGACTCCATGATTTTATGCGTTTCAATTATTATCAACGTGTTAACGCATATCTTCAGAAAAGAAAAGAGCAGTCTTTCTCGAGTCTGAACCCTAAAAGAGGCGTCAATTCAATGCCGTAATAGAAGAAACGAGGCGTCACGTACTTGATGATTGCAAGACCCTCGAGCGACCTGAGAAACGACTGATAATAATACATCCAGAGGTTCCATTACATGCAACCCTAATTAATAATAAATGTCTGGTTAATTTCCTAGTCCTACCTAGTCTAACGTCCATCATCCCACTTGTCTTTATGATAAGACCGAAACTCGAGATGTCACCCTTATTAATTATTATACACTCCATTCACCTTAGTTAATGATGTAATTCAACATTGAATCTTTGTTTTCGTATTTTAGTCATTCAATTATTATATTTTTGTCATTTTTAAATAGATATTTGTTAAAAAAAAATACTGATGAAAAACTGACAATTTTACTTATAAACTGACAAACATATGCAATATAGATAGCTTTTCATTGTACCGAACTAAATTAAACCACAAAATGTAGTTCTTTTATATTTCAGTTCGATTTGTGGTTTAATTCACGAAAATTCTAAACGGTTATAGTTTGGTTTGAAGGTTCGACCCAAACCAAACCGTTTGAATCCAAATTGAACCGGTTCTCATTAAAAGAAATCATGGGATAAATGTCATGGTTACTACTTGAACTTTGTTTAAATCTTCAATTAACTACCTAAACTTTCATTTAATTAATTTACTACCTAATGAAACTTTTCATGGTCAAAAACACTACCTTGTTCAACTCTGTTAACACCGTATGTCTAGTTGGCATTACTAACCTATAATAACCCGATGCATATCCATGGCCTTAAAAAAAATTCATAGGAGCCCCCTCCTCCTTCAATTCTTCTCCTCTCTCCTCTTAGCCACTCTAAGATCCAAAGACCTTACAACCACGTCGAGATCTAAGGATTGTTACCTACATCCACCGTCCAAAAACCAAAAAAAAAAAAAACCCACAACCACCAGTACCTAATGACCACGCTTACGCCATTACCATAAAAAAACATTGACAACCCCAGTAAACCAAACGCAATCACAACCCTAATTGCTAAAAACATAACAAAAAATCACAATATAAACATCGATTAGTGCCATCCAATTCCGATTAGTCACCACCAAACACCCTGCTAAGCCCTCAAACATACAAAGACCCTAGCCTCCTAACTCTATCGATCGCCAGCGAATCCAAGTTATTTACACACTTACCACGTTGAAACCAAGCACAACAAAAACCAAAAACACCATCAAATACAATGTCACCCCCATGCGCCTCTACCTCCTTCATCACGAAACACCAACACACAATGTCAAACTCTAACCAAAATTGAGTACCACAATTCCTCAACCAACTGTGAGAGAGAGGGAGGCCATCGATTTCTAGTCTCGTTCCCTTGCTGATCAAACTTGAGAAAGAGAGATTTTCCAACTGATTTGCAGATAGAGAGTGGAGGGTTGGGTTTAGTTTTTTTTTTGGGGGGGGGGGGGGGGGGGGGGGGGGGGGGGGGGGGGGGGGGGGGGGGGGGGGGGGGGGGGGGGGAGAGGAGAGAGAGAGAGAGAGAGAGAGAATGTTTAGAGGAGTGCATTGAAGAAGGAAAAGATGCAAGAAGGAGGATGATGTAATTTTTTTAAGGCCATGACATGTGCCGAGTTGTTATAGGTTATGACAAACAGAGCTAACTGAGTTGAACTAGGTAATGTTTTTTATTGTGAAAAGTTCCATTAGATAGTAAATTGATTAAATTAAAGTTTAGGTGATTAATTGAAGATTTAAGTAAAGTTTAGGTGACAACTGTGACATTATCCCAATAAAAAAAAGAGTTATTTTATCTATTTGTAACTCTTAATACATTTGATATTATGGTCACATATGATATTTTTCTCTAATATCACATACATATATAATTTGTTAGAATATGCTTAAAATGGAATTGATTTTGAATTCTAATTCCATTCTTGCGTTTAAATGCATCATTATAAGGGAATTGAGTAATATATCTATTTGTAGATTTATTACGAAATAATTTAGAACTGAAACTAATTAATACAATAGAAATTTAAATACATTATAAGGAAAAAATTATAAATAAACATAAAATGACTCTCTTACTTAATATTATAGATTTATTAAGAAATATGTTACTTTAAAGTCGCACTGGAAAATATTTCTAGGTCGGGATAATATGTATATATGAAATTATTAAATACATGACTTAATATAATGATAAATGACTTTACTTCTTGCACAACATTCGTTAGTCTAAACATCTTTCTTCTTTTTTTTTCCCTCTCTTGGGAACCTAAATGACTAATAATATTATTAATTAGAATTAAATGTTTTTAAAGGCGGTTCAAACATAACCGCATTTGGAGCGGTTTGGTTCAAAACCTTGAACCATTAAAAGCAGTTTACCCTTAGATATGATACAGGTAAAAATACAACAACCCAAATAGACCCCGATTGAAATAATAATAGAGTTATAATAATTATTATATCCTAATATATTTTTTTGGTTGATGATTGGAAAAAAAAAAAAGTAAGGAGTCATGTCATAATAAAAGCAAATAGGATTAATGTCAAATTTGGTACCTGAACTTTGCCAAAAAGTTCAATTAAGTACGTGGACTTTCAAAAGTTTAATTTTAGTTCCTCATCGAACTTTTCATACCATTTTCGGTATCTCAGTTAACGGTGTTAACCATTGTTGACTTGGATGTACGAACTAATCACGACGTGACATGTGTCATCTAATGTGATACATTATCATTTATTTATTTTTCCCTTCTAACGTAGTGGATTTTTAACTTTTATTAATATTTTCGTTATAATTTTTTATTTTATTATAATTAATATTATTTTACTTTTTTAGAAAAAGATTATATTTAAATTCAAGTTAAAGCCCATTTTCTAACCTTCCCATATGAACTCATCAAGCAAGCTCATATTTCTTTATAAGTTTTTATTTCTCAGTTAGAGTTTTCTCCATTTTTACTTATATAGAAGTCCATTTCTTAAAAAAATTTTCCATGTGGCACATCTTGTGTGTAATATAAGTGCCCAGTAACCTTTAAATCCTTCTTCTTCTCATCATTGGAAACAGAGCTTTTAATTGAGGAACCCAAAGAATCTGATTCCATGCAATCAAATGGAGAACTTGGAGAAACATACCATTCACGATCTTCTTTTATTATGATGTTTGAATAAGCCACAAAAGGATGATTCAAAAGCCTCTCACCTATCCATCTCTTTTTGAGATCCTTAATGAAACACTTGACTCAAAAGTCCTTGCTCACAGCAGACAATTCTGTTGAAAATTCCGACAACTCATCCCCCCCTCCCCCCGGTTGATCCTCATCATAACCCTGAACATGTTCCCATTCCGCAAAAATCTCTTACACAAGTTTCCTTGTAAACATCTCCACTACATATTATTCGTTGTTGTAGATAAGGCTAAATCTCATTTGGATGAAGGTAAGGGATGATCACGTACCAGGCACGTGACTCCTTGACAATGTCTTAGGGTACAAGTATGATCAATATTCCAAGCCTAGAATATATGGGAGTAATTTTCTTGGAAAGTGATGATACAATTGCATTTGAATGTTAGGGGGAAAAATTGTTTCCATATCACAAAATGAAAAATAAGACCGTAAGGTTGATGTCATGGAGACTAATATTGCACAACTAAGTTTTAGCAAGGCCTGAACTTGGTTAGTGGTTCGATGTTGATGGTGTGACCTATCATGATGGTGATGGATGTGATGTGTTGCTGGAGATGGAGGTCGGACATCTGCTGAAGGTCATCTATGGTGGCCATCTAGCATTTGATAGAAAGAGAGTGAGTTAGAGAGAGAAAATGGATAGTTGATTTGATAAAGAAGAAGATGAGTTTAGAGTGAGAATGCGGTGATATGGCTCGTAGTAGAGATGGAGAAACTAGAGAGAGAGGGGCGCTAGAGAGAGATCTTTTATCCAGGGAAGAAGATCATTGATGATGAAGTTCATGTTTTTTTTTTTTTTTTTGAATGTAGTCCCTCATGCAAAATTTTTTGAGAAATAGACTTGTATATAACATAAAATTAGAGCAAACCTAAATTGAAGAAGAAAATTCCATAAAGGAAGAATGGGCTTGCTCTATTATTTAATATGATGGGCTTGAGCTTAGGCCTAAATATGAATTTATGACTATTTTTTAAAAATAAAATAATATTAATTATTATAAAATATAATAATACAAAATAAAAATTAACAAAATTCCTCTTCATAAGCAAAATATGATAAAAAATGATGATGCGCCACATCAACTGAAAATGGCCACAAAAAAAACCTAATTGTACTTTTGGGCAAAGTTTAGGTACCAAATTTGACATTAACCCAAGCAAATACAATTAAACTTCTATAAATTAATAATGTTGGGTACATGAAATTTTATTAATTTAGAGGCACTAATTAATCAATTATTAATAATTTCTTAATTTAAAGAGTATTTTTTTATTCAATGACTATAAATTTAATTATATAAAAAATCACTGCATGTCACTACTATATGTTACCATATTTCATAAATTGATTTAATAAGAAATTTTATTGTACATGTATATTTATGAAAATAAATAAATACATAAATGTTATTTGTTGTTTTTAATACTTAAAGAATATTCATTGTATTAACTAATTAAATAAAGTTCAATACAAATCACTTGTATTCATGAGTTCATTGTATTAGAACTAAAGGCATTCAATGTATTATGATTATATATTTTTAAAATTATAACCCAACTTCTCATCTAAAAGGTGTCCATAAATCAACCATTATAGATAATATACATAAAGCGTTATGTAAGTATAAAGACATTGCCCCACATGTACTCAAAAAGATTTACATTAGTGGCTTGATGAAAAATATCATTTGAAAATTAGTTAAGTTGCAACATAAAACACTTTGTGATAATCCGAATACCTTTTTGTTAACCTAAAAAAAGGAGGAGATACCAAGTGACATAAACCAGCAAAATTTCCTTACATAGAGAAGGTTGTTCATGCATGACTTCTGTAATTCCAAGGTCAAGTGAATATAATTGGACAGCTACTTTTGAAGAAGGCAAGGGAGATGATGAAACTTTTATAGTTCCACTAGCTTTGAGTACAATGTTTCTTAAGGATGGCTTGAGAAGTTAAACTAGGACATGGTATCAAGTTATTAAGTTATTTTGGAGAGAGTAGTTTAGTTAACACACAAGACATGGAGGTGTTGGGAAGAAATATATTAATTCGGTATGAAAGATGATTTTAATATAAATGAAACTAGCTCGTTTTACAAGTTACAAGTTGATACAAAGCAACTTAAAGGAAGAAAACAAGATAGAAAGGCTTACAATTGTTTTTTGTTGCAATAAGTATAGCTTCAAAAATGTCAACATGAAAAGCTTGAATTGTTGATATTGCATTAACAAAAGAGCACGAATGAAACTAGTTTGTTTTACAAGTTACAATTTGATATAAAGCAACTTGAAGGAAGAAAACAAGATAGAAAATCTTACAATTGTTTTTTGTTGCAATAAGGATAGCTTCAAAAATGTCAACATGAAAAGCTTGAATTGTTGATATTGCATTAACAAAATAGCATGGATGACTAGTGTGCTTCCTAAGATTGCAATATTTTTGTTGGTCGTAGATAATTATCCAATCCTTCTAAGAAATATTTAAGGGTTACAAAATGTTCAATTTTTTCCCCACCCAACACGACATAAAAAATCCAACCATATGATGTTGGGATATTAAGAACTTCAAGGTTCACTATTGTAGGAGATTTTACCATATAATATTGGAAGGCTATGGGTTGGGACAATTTGATCTCACATAGATTATTATTTTAGACGCTATCAATCTTGTAGTCTCAGCTTGGTCGATAAATGTTCAACAAAAACAATAGCAATTTGGCTCCAAACATGAGATAAAAATAGCCTCAAGAAATTTAAATGAAGAAACTTCTGAAGAAGATATTCATGATCTTGAGAAAAATGATTATTAATAATTTCGATTATTGTAAAAAAAAGAATGTCAATCACCTATTTAATTACTTGGATGGTAGCAATGAATATTTAGAGATCAATTGTATCATTTTCTAGAATGCATAAAATCGGTAAAATTGTATATAATCGTGCAAAACCGGTAAAATAGTAAACATATAGAATCATATACCTAAATTCATAATTTTACATAAAACTTGTATCTAAACATTTTTACATCCATTGATGGCATTATAGCCTAGTGATATATTCTTAGTTTTTTAAGTGAAAGGTCCTAGATTCAAATTCCACTTTTCCCATTGTAATGGCTACAAAAAAAAAAAAAAAAAAAAAAAAACATTTCTACTCCTATATTGAATTGAACACGATTTAAATTTATACTTAAATTAAGTTTGATTTGAGTTTATGTCTCAATATTATTTGATTAAACTAAAAATATTTTTGTGAATAGAATTAGTCTAAATTTATTAATTAAGTTTTATTTTAATTTATTGAGTGTAAATCACAAGTTGAGCGTTGCCAGGGAAAAAAAAAACCCACAAGTTGAGCTGGAATTTTAAATTCTAATATAAAATTAAAGCTTTTAACTTTTAAATCGAGCTTAAACTTAATATACTATATTTTGTTTACATTTCTACAATCCTATCAATGGATCGTCCAATTAACTATCTAATTGTTAAAATAAATATAATAATTAAAATATTAACTATTGTAATGGTTTTATGATATGTACCATTAGATAATGATAGATTGGTCCCGTCAAAATTAATGATGGATTCATAGAATTTCTCTTTGTTTATTAGAACTTTTATGATCCTATTGTTACTTGATCATTAAAATAAATATGATAATTAATACATTGATTATTTTTTAAGTATAATATATTAATTATTTAAGTAATATGATCATATTAAGTATGAATTTAAGCTGCTAAATAATTTATGAAAAGTTAAACTCGTAATAAAAGATGGTAGTTTTACCTCAATTGACTATAGACATTGTAATGAACTTTCTACCGTCAAATTCAATAAAAGCTTGCGTGTCATCGGACAAAGCAAAAGAGCATTATTCGAATCAAGGGCTGCCGACGTGTGCTTACTTCCATTTCACGTTTCCAAGATTACGGATATTGCTCAAGTAATGTTATAAAGGAGACCGTAAATGTGGATTTTTGCTTGGTATTTGCACGTGGATGCGTGCGATGAGTAAAGTTACAAGTGACCTTATAGGAATGATGTGTGAATGATATTTAAAGAAATAACATAGTAAAGAGAAGAAATAGGTAATTTTAATGGTTTTAACATATTCGTGATAAGTGAAGGAGTTCTAGAACATCAAACTTACGTTTTTTAGTTGAATATGAATTCATTCTTTGTGTGAGCTTATTAGATATTTGAGAATAAAAATTTATAACAACACAATTTCTCTATTCTTTAAAGTTTCTAAATTAATCAATGAGAAAGTATGATAAAGTACTTATAGACTTTTGAGACATGTGATATATATCAAATATATTGATATTAATGAATGGGATTAAGTTTATTCATTCAAGATTATTTGATGAGTTTGCTATGGCTCAAAGTCAACGGGCAGTAACTCAACTTATTGAATGTCTTGCTTGATAAAGGTTGATTGCAAATGGATCGATCCAACAATTACAATATCGAGCCATAAAACCAAATCTCTTTAAAGTTATCCAATATATAAACTAGATTCCAAAAACTTTTTCTCTCAACTCAAGAAGTTAAACCTAATTATATGGAGAATTATTAAGACTTAATTAGTCTTCTACATAGATATATTTAAAAATTTCAAATCCTGGATACCATTACAACAATACTAAACAAGTAACTAATGTCAACTCTTTTGAGTTTAGAGAAAGGTTTTAATAAAATTAGCAGGCCGGCGTGTTAGCAGTTTTTCTAAAAAATGATCTTTTATTATGATAACTTTTCAACATAATATAGGTATTTAATTATTATTTATTCCTCGCGTGTTAACATTGATAAATAATTTTTTATTTTTTACAAGAGATTACAAAGTGGAATCTTCTTAAATTTTCTTGTTGGAAGAATTAAGAATTCTTACCGAAACAAAGTACCAACAAGATACACGGAACATTAAATTACACGCGAGGAGTCGCACTCCCAATTTACATTACTTTGATTCACGATCCATGCAGGAACAAGAAACTCAGATGAATTGACACCAACGTCAAATGACCTCCAGTCCTCCCATCACTTCACTCGCCTTTATCAGTCGTGAACCACACTTGCTTGTCCTGACTAAAACACGTGGAGGATATTTTTGTACAATCGAACACACTCCCAGCACACATACTATTAACCCAATCCAATCGCCTCAAGGCCCCGGAATCCTTGCGAAATTACCAAATCACCCCCTTAGGGCCACGTAAGCAAAAGATATCCACTTTTCATTTGGGACGATTTTACGATTCAATGATGGTTTTAATGAACCGATCTTAGTAAATCGTAGAATAGCTCAGATTTTTATCAATCTCATCCAATTATTAAAAAAAAATTATATTAATTTTTAAATCAATTTAATTATAAAATTATTGATTAAATGGTGCTTAAACTATAAAAGAATAACCAGTATAAAAAAACTTTTATAATCTTATCATCTATTGTTTAATAAACTAATGATTTAGATGTTTATAAAAATTAATATAATAAAAATATCACTATAAGATAATAAATTATAAATTAGACAGCATAAATGATTAAAAAATTGGAATTAATAATCTTTTACCCTCAAATATCACAAATGAAAATTTTGTTCCGAGCAACCAAAATGGGTGTGTTTTAAAGGAGGGTAGTGTTAACATTATTACTCAAACTTTCAATGCTTTCTCAATTCTATAATAACAAATTTTGTAAAGCTTTTAATTGCACTTTTATATTAAAATTACACATTGCTTCTCATGAGTATTTCATCAATACATATTTAATATAAGATTTTAGTAAACTTATCGCTTGCTCAATCTGGTAAAGACTGTTATGAGTGATTTGGGCTTCGATTGCAACATGAGAATGAGGCTTGCAGGATGGAAAATGGTTAGTGGCTAACCAGATGTGGGTTTGGTGCGACTACTCCGATACTTAAGTCAGAGGTTGTTATGAAAAGTTGTAAATTGAACATAAGTAATTAATTGAGTGTGATATTGCCTTTCTCTTAGGAGGCAAACGGTATTTATGGGTGACCGACTTGAAATTTAAGGATGCTATGGGCAAGGGAGTGGACGATTGACAGTAGTAGTAGAGAACGTGAGGTGGCCCATTGCTCCACTACTGGATGCCTAGTCAGATTGAGCCACTTGTGTCGAGTGGTGAGTCAGGTAAACGTGATTAAGCGAAGGTTGGTGATGCTAGCATAAGGTCAGGCCTTGTACTATAGCATACGTTCAGGGTCCAGGCTTGGTAACGGCCCAATCCACTAGAATATTGGCTCGGCTCAAGTAACCAAGTTACAATTTAGATCCTCAACAAAACTCAAGATGTAGAAATTTAATGGAATATAATATAATATAATATTTTATAAGTTAAAATGCAAATGGTGTTGATTATATGCAGTTGTCCCTACATTTGTAAAGCAAATAACGACGGTTCAATAATTAAAACATACAATAATGTAGTATGACAATTTCAGATTTTAACGTATAATATAAAAGGTTACCTCATAATGGCAATTATTTCAAAAGGTTCATAATTTGACCAAAATAGGATAGTTTATCTCCATTATAACATTCATATTTGATCAATTACACTAAATAATATATATTTTATATTTATGCTCTGTAATAGCACAAATAAAAATATCATGATTAAAAAAAAAGGGTCATAAGCAAATTTTATTCACAAGTTTGGTAATCCAAAAATAATATTTTTCATTTCCTGCAATATATTTTCTGTCCTTTCTTTTTTTTCCCTTCTTTCCACCAATTCTTGTATATGCACATTTTACAATTTGATAAATTTGAGCTGATAACACCCAAAAGAAAGAAAATTTTAAGCCAATAACCTGACTAGTGTAGTCTTCCTCAACTGAATTAAATGCCTATATAATAGAAATAAATGATTATGAAGCCGAGAGGAATCCCATATGTAAAAACTTCAAGGTGTATGGTAAACAGAAATAAATAAGCATTTATTTTATACATTAAAGTAATCGGACTATGAATTTATATTACAGTATATCAATAATTTATAATATTAAATTTATTAAGAAAATTTCATATTTTTTATGTATTTAATTTTAAAAAATCATTTGAAACATTATATAAAAAATAGTTATTTTGAACAGTATGTAAACAAAATAGAGGTGGAAAAAAATTATTTTAAATAAACTCATATACGATAAAATTTTATGTGATACGTCAATGATATCAAAGGTTTGCCGATTAAGAGAGAGAAACTGAGAAAGGTGCGTGAGAAAAGGAAAAATCCCCCAAAAAAAAAAAAAAAAGAGTAAAGCAGGACCCAAGTCCATCCTACGTAACATTTAAGCCTCTTATATAATCCCACGACGCAGATACTTACACACATGTTTTCGATACATACACATAGACATATATACATTCGCACACTCTCTCTCTTTCTCTCTCTAATCTTCAAACTGCAAACTCAAAACTAAAACCCTCTCTCTCTCTCTCATCTGTCTATCGATCGTTCTCTCTCCTCTCGTTTTGCGATTGGAGATCAGCCATAGAAACCGAAAACTCAAACACTTGCCCACTCTCGAACGGCGTCGTTTCTCTGCACTTCCTCTTCGATTTCAACCGAATATCGTTCGTATTATATTATATTATAATAATATTATTATTATTACTACTACTATTATTATGTGCTGTTTTTGGTCTCTCTCTCTAGTCTCGTAGTCGTTGTGGAGGTAGAAAGGGGGGGAGAGAGAGAGAGAGAGAGAGAGTCGTTTGTGGCTTCCGGTTCGGATGTCGGCTGCTGGAGCTGTGGCTTCCGGCTCCTCGGCTAAGCCTTCTTCCTCGTGTTTCAACCCTGACTGTACGGACACCAAGCCAGATAGGCCGAGGAAAGGCTGGCGCCTCCGTAACGGCGACTACGCCGAGCTCTGCGATCGATGCGGGTAACGTTTAAACTGCTTCTTCCTCCTTTTAAATTTGAATTTTATCAAATTTATTTATTTATTTTTGTTGTGTTTACTTTGTGTTGACTGCTCGAAGTAGTTAAGGCTGTTAGTGAGAGATCTTGAGTTTGTTATATGGAAGACATAGAGAGCAAGTTCTAGTTACTTATTTAATGTTGGTTGATTAGTTAATTAGGTATGCGCTCATACATGGAACTGAATAATAAATGATTAATTAATCATGCAGTTTAGTTAATTGTGGAAAATGTTGTGTGTCTCTGAATTTGAAGTTGTAATCGTAGCTCGGAGACCGAGTTCCGTGAGAAATTCGTAATATTGGAGGTTGTTTGTTATGGTCGAGGTTCTTTTATGCTCTTTTAAGTTCAGTGCTGCCGCGTGGATTATTTTTGTTGAACAATGTGAATGGAATGGAAGCGGATAAGTTTTTGCGGAAAGCAAATGGAGTTGATGATTTATTTTGGTAAACATAAGTTGACTTGACATTGTTAAGTGATGAGAGTTGTACTACAATGAGTTGGTGCTTTTTTGTACGACTTTTACTTCAAAATGTCTTAAAATGTTTTTGATTTGACTGTATCTGTATTGCTTTTTTACTACCTGCAGTAGTATGAAGTAGTAAGGTTATCTCTTTTGGTGATATTGGTCCAAGTATGGAGCAATGAGATTAAACCAGTACTTTTGCTTGAAGTTTTAACACTTAGATGATTTTGAAGTATCTTTCTGGAGACAGTTAGGAAATTGAAATCTATGAATGTGTAAGCCAAAATATTTTGGTTTCTAATGGAATTGAAAGCTTAAAGTTTAAACTTACCTAGAGCTCAAGGATTACTCGTTCTTTTTTCCAGGACCAGGTTTTTGTTAGTTCATTATATTATAATATTGTGCTTTAAACTTGTATTTGTGCTACTGCAAACATTTGCTTTTCTATTCAAAGTGTTTTTTTATTTTTTGGCCAACACTATTCAAAGTGTTTATTCTGTTTCTTTTTTCCTGACGAAAAAAGGAATTTATATTTTATTTACGCTGAATTTATATTTACAATCATTCGATATACAAGTTTAAGTTTATATATGTATGGGTTTTAACCACTTACAGCTCTTGTCCCATGTTGACTTGGATGTGACAGCCCAATCATAAAATCAATCTTGGGACCTCCAATTCCAATACCATGTTGAATGTTTTTTGGATAAATATACTATGTTGAATTTAGCGTCTTAATTATTTGATCTAAAAGATTAAACTTGTAGATTATTGTGGCCTTTTATAATTTTTATTTCAACAATGAAGGCCTGTATCAAGTGTTAATTCAAAATTCATTATGCTTTCTTGGCAAGGGTGTCCAGCTTTTGTTTGGAATTGCCTAATATAGAAGATTTTGTATTGGGATATAGATGTCTAATGCAATTTGGATAGTTCTAATGGAGAACTTTCATGAATGCAATTCTTCTTACCTATTTTTTGGCTGGTTATAGGATTCTAAACCGTGTAGAAGTTTGACTAGATAATACTTGATGATATTCTAACACCTATATGAAATTGTGGTGTATATGAGCTTATACTAGTTTCCTTATATTTAGTTCTATATATGAGGAGAAGAGATTCTGCGAAACTTTCCATCTAAGTGCTTCTGGTTGGAGGTCCTGCGATTCTTGTGGAAAGGTAAGCAGGGCACGCCAACTCAGCTATCTATTTCATGGTCGTGCTGGTCACACCAAATGAAATATACCTGGGGATGTTCTGATGTTAAATCTCACAGAAAGAGTTTTTCTGCAGAATGTCCATTGTGGTTGTATAGTTTCTGCCCATACATTTATGCTACTGGACCCTGGAGGAATTGAGTGCATGGCTTGTGTTCACAAGAACCTTGTATTGGTGAGAATTGCTATCCTTTTAAGGACTTAAAAAGCAATTGATAATGGTTTTCTTCTTGTTTGCTCTTCTTCTTGTACTAGTGCTGGTTGTAGTTTTATGCTTGTGCTCATATAACGATACCATCTCCACATTTTTTTTTTATTAATCATCACTTTGCTATTGATACTATGTTGTTGGATAGCCTCTTCTTGTCACAAACTTTGTCGCTACGAAAGTGCAAAATAGTGATTGTTGCTAGCAATTGCAAATTTATGTGATATCTTTACCCAGGTAACTACCATGGGTGCAGACAGGTTAATTAAGCTGACAAAATGATTAGGTTTAACTTGAACAGCCCAAGTGGATCTTTTGCTGAATAATGAAGGTTCAGTCAATAGCTACATCAGATGACATTATATTCTTGCTGTTTCTTTTGGCATGCATGAGCTTTTAGTTTCAATGAAGCCATGTTGCATTTTAAACATCTGGTAGCAGTAAGAAATTGTTCTCCCCCACTCCCCCCCCAACCCCTGCTTCCTCTTTTAAAATTGTTCTTTTCCTTTTCAAATTTAAATGCAGCACATTATACACTTGCACGTAATTTTACTGTGTCTTGATGTCTTTGGTATTTTAACTTAAACCATGTTTATTTTTCCATCATTGCATCTATATTAATGTTTCATTCTGTGCATTTTACAGACTTCAAATCCTGCGTGGCCACCTTCTTTTTTTTTCCACACTGCTTTTCCTGATAAAGTCAAGGATATTTCCATTAAAAATTGGAATCAATTAGCTGGATCTGGTCCTGTGCCATGGCGGCAAGCACCAACTTTATTTAATTCTTCCATGGCTCGTCCTGAAATGCAGCCAAGGCCTCCTTATGAGATCGACTCATCAACTAGTAGCGATAGATTTGTAGGCAGTGAAAGATATTCTGCCTCTTCCATGGATTGTAAGAGAATAGAAGATTTTCCTGATCGATTTATCAATACAAATGTACCACTTAGTGCAGTGGAAAAACATGAAAATGGCACTGCAGGTACTGATTCTTCCTTGCCTATAATAACTTAGAAAAGAAACAGTGGATGATTAGTTTCTCTCTCTTCTCTCTCTCTCTCTCTCTCACAAACGCACACATGTGCAACAATGGTGCAAAGATGGTACCACTGGGGAAATCTAACTAAACATGTTGTGTATCATTGCCATTTACAGTGCGCAGCGGTGATGGCCGCTCGAATTTATGTTTGAACAGTTCTCATCTGCCAGCTACATTGAAGGAGGAACCTTCTACTCCACAATATGGATTGAGCATCCCTTATACATCAGCCAATGACATGAATGGACATGTAGGGGTTGGTGGATCCCCCTTTCGGCCAGCTCCTCCACCTACGCTGGCAAAGCATTTTTATGGCAATATGCTAAATGATATTAACTCATCAGGTGAAAGTCAGATACGCAATGGAAGGCCTCGAGGAGGAGATGTACGGGGAAGAAATCAATTGCTTCCACGATACTATCCTAGGATAACAGATCAGGAGTTACAGCAGATCTCTGGAGAGTATCCTTTCTTTTCATTTTGGTTTTCTTTTATTTTTTCTAGTTCCTTTAAAATAGGAAACCTTAAAGTGCAAAACATGTTATTTGCTTTCTCATTCTCTCTGTTTCTGTCTCACTCGATCTTAATATCCTTTCCCTTGACCTGCATAAGCTCAAATTCTGTTATTACTCCTCTGTTTGAGAAAATGTTGAGTGCTAGTGATGCTGGAAAAATTGGAAGACTGGTACTGCCGAAAAAGTGTGCTGAGGTGAGAGCCCTCAAATGATAGAGGAGCATTATTCTGCTTATTACAGTTGTCTCATCCTTAGAAGATATATTTATCTGAATACTTTCATAAAGCTCTAAGTAGGTCATTTATGTCTATAGTAGAAAAAGAAACTTTTAGTATCTTTGTTTATATATCTCTTTCCTAAAGAAATTGCCAAGCTGCTGTCAAAACAGTAAACAAACAAAAAAGCACTACCATAAATGTAACTCATATGTATATATATAGAGAGAGAGACGAGCACACACACTTCCAATGAGGAGAAATTTTTGTGTGCGAATCTTACAGACTCCAGCTAAATACTTTAGTCATATTCTCCCATATAATTTTAGTGAAGAAACAAGTTGCGTGTCTTGCAATTATAACTTTTATCTGCTCTATTGGTAAATATAGGTGTTTGAAATCCAGGATACATGAAATGTTAAAATTAGCATAGGTTATAGAGCAAATTGATGTGTCATTATCTTGATTCAGTGACAATTGATACATGTGGCAATTTGCCTCTGTACAGGCCTACTTTCCTCCCATTTCCCAGCCCGAAGGATTACCTCTTAAAGTCCAGGATGCAAAGGGTTCAGAGTGGATTTTTCAGTTCCGATTCTGGCCAAACAATAACAGCAGAATGTATGTTTTAGAAGGTGTCACCCCCTGCATACAGTCCATGCAGTTGCAAGCTGGTGACATAGGTAAGCATGTTGCATAACAGAAGAATGAAATTAGTCCATTGTTAAATTATATGCTTCCTAGAATATAATTATGCTGTATATGCTTTATGCTTTGATCTGCCTTCTTTAGAACCTTTTAGTATACTTTATTGTGATTAATCTTTGTGGCATGGCTGACAACATTTTTTCGCCCTCCCCTGGGCGGTTAAATCTTGTTGTTGACAAACATATTGGATTGGTGACATTTATCCGCCTAAATCTTTGATGCTATGAGGCGATTCCCCTTGCCTCATTGTATAATTATTATTAAAGCTTCTAATGCTGGAATTAAGATGGTTTCCTTGTTTCCTCAGTGACATTTAGCCGGTTAGAGCCAGAAGGAAAACTGATCATGGGGTTTAGAAAGGCTTCAACTGCAGCACCATCTGAACAGGTCTGTTTTGTGTTGCCAGCTATATATTTCATGGTACTTTTGTCTAAGGAGATGTTAGATGCTTGCAAGTGCATGTCAAGTATGTGGATATCTCTGTGGTGGCATTTTGCTAGTCTTTTTTGTAGCATGCTGACAAGGCATGTACTGGGGTCATGTTACAATTAAGTGATATAATAGTAGTGAGATCTTTTTTGGAATCACATTTAGAGTCAAGCAAGTAGCCAGCTAAACTGCCTTGTAACTAGAGTAGTGCCTACAATGGTGCTACATTCTTATTGTTTGTTAGCTTAGTTTAAGTAGTCTGAGGTACTTTTTGGTGTATCTACTAGTTGTGAGCAACATTAATAAAAAAGGGAAGCAGACTTGGATTGGCATTTTTAAAGCTTTTGTTTGGAGTTCATTAGGATGTTGTGCATAATGGTGGAACTGTCTTGTGGTGATTCAATGCCAATTCTCTTTCTATATAAGCTTGGAAATTAGTCATTTGGGTCCTTACCACTTTATTTACTTTTCATTTATGCTTTATAAAGATCGCTGTCGGTTGTTAAATGGCAGTTATCTCTTTTCTGGAGGCATTTCTTTTACTCATCAAGAGAGGGTGATATAGGTGCTTACTTAGATAATAAACCTTTTGCTAAACTAATCTGGTCTTGGAGGTGGTGTTTAGGCAAAATAAATTATATGTATGTGTGCGTGTGTGCTCTGTTTTCTCAACTAATGGTGCTGAGGCAGGGTGGTATTAATCCAAACCCTTTATGATGGCCATAGCCATGGTAGTTGAAATTCTATTTTACTGAATGAGGTATTGAAAATTTTCAACAATGGTTCAAATATAAGTTTTTGAGTGATGTGATGTTGCATAGCTTTGTTTCTTATAGAGATAGAGTTATCACATCACTATTATTATACCACTTTTTGTTTACATGACAAGCTCTTTTAATTGGTTATTTTGCACTGTAAAGTACTTTGAACAACATTTTTTGAATTAATTTTTCAATTGTCTTATGCCTTTTTTACTATTAGTTCCAATGAAGGACATTATATTCAATCCTTAATATGAAAATGGCTAGGAAAGTGAAAATATGGTCGTTTTTGTCATCAATTGCTGGATGTGGTGTCAAGTAGGCCGTGTTATGAATAATGCTTCTTTTCTGTTTGTTTTCCCCTCCCTCTCTACATAAGCAGGATAATGAACTGGCAAAGACTGGCGGTGGACCTGTTCAAGATGTTAGTATTGCCAATAATTGGTGATTTTGGTTGATCAATTCTTTCTTAAAAAGCTGGCACGACTAAGCTTTCTCTCTCTTTCTCCCTTTCTCTGTTTTCTTTATCAATCAATCATCAGGCTGAAGTAATAGATCCTACATCATGGTCTAAAGTAGATAAATCTGGCTACATAGCTAAAGAGGCTCTAGGAGCTAAGCCTTCCTTGCCAAGAAAGAGGAAGAGCAGCTCTTTGGGTTCAAAAAGTAAGCGCTTGAGACTTGAGAATGAGGACCTGATAGAACTGAAGCTAACATGGGAAGAAGCTCAAGGACTGCTACGTCCTCCCCCCAATCAGACTCCAAACATTGTAGTAATTGAGGGCTTTGAGTTTGAAGAGTATGAGGTAATAAACAATGCTCCTTTTTATATGTTCTATTTTTTTAAGTGGGGCTTACATTTTAGAAGTGTAATAGCAATCTGCTTAACACTGTCCTACATATGATCACTCCAAAAGATCTTGCTATGTCCCTTTCTTAAACACGTGTTCTTTATTACAATTAAGCATTAAACATGCAGTGCTGATATACTACTATGATATGAAATCATTCAAGAAATTTTGAGATGCTATCCTTTGTTTGAGCATTATCTTAAACCGAAACTGGTCAATTCAAGTTATGTCATGAGATTTTCATTTTGTTGGGTGTGAGCATTTTTTTTTTCTTTTGTTCTTTCTCCCAGGATGCTCCACTCCTTGGAAAGCCAACACTCTTTGCTACTGATACTGTGGGGTAAAGTTCTTTTTCATCAGGCATCAGCGCATTATTATGTGTTTGTTTACTAAATAAAAGTTTATATCGTGTAGTTTTCAAAATCTGCTTTTCGTCAAAATGAATTTAGTAAGTTCACAGGGAAAATGGGTCATGTAAGGAATCGAGCCTAACCTCGGAAACGGAATTGTACTTGTGATTAGCAATACGTGGGGTTTGTTTGGTTCATTGTTTTCATGTCGTTTTGGTATTTTGTTTTTATCATTTTTCATTAAGATTGTCAAAAACAGATATGGATTAAATATTTTTACTCATAAATAGATCAAACAGATTAGATATAGGTAAAAATATGGATGTAGATCAGATACAAATGAAAGTTAGACAATTCAAACAGACTTGTATACTGCTACCTCCTGCTAATGAGAAGTAACTAACGATACACATTTTAGTGGTTTCTGCATTCCATAGTTCCCTCATTTGTCTTTGAGAAAAATGCCTGGCTAGCATTTTTTTTTTTTTCTCTCTGAAGTCTATTCATGATAACTTGTGTCATTTGTGTCAGTGAAAAGATTCAATGGGTTCAATGTGAAGATTGCTTTAAGTGGCGCAAGTTGCCTGCTGATGCTACTCTTCCTTCAAAATGGACATGTTCTGATAATTGCTGGGATACGGAAAGGTAAAGTAGGTACCTGTTATTTCAATCTTTTCTTGCTTCATCCTGTGATGTGCAACATTCACATGGATTGATTACTGAAGTGAAAAAAGGTTCAAAAGCGGAAAAAAGTAGTTTGTGTGGGTAATTGTTATCAGCCATTTATATCAATATTGTCTTGTAATCCATACTATAATTTTGTGGGTAAAAGGTGGTTCCATATTCTGCAAGCCAGTTCCATGTTCACAGGAATCCAGGCACATTAAGTGATATAATTGGTATTGGATTATGTTTCTGATTTCTTGCTTTTGGTTCATGTTCAATTAAATTTCTAGCAATCTCTTCATTTCTATTTTACTTTTAGAACAAGAAGCTGGGAATCTGTGCCCTCTGACAATTATAGTGTCAACTGCATGCATATGTCCCCATCATTAACACTGGAGCAAACTCAGGCATCCTTTTCATTCTTAGGAAGTCTTTGAAAGGAATGGGTTTTGATACATAACTGTTCATCTTTTCCTTTTCTATTATCTGGAAAGATGAGGTTGCAGAAAAAATACCTTTAAAAAAAAAAAAAAAAAACTATCAGACTATATTATACTGAGTTGTAAGATTTTACCGCTGTCAGATCACAATGTTCAGCAGCTCAAGAGTTGACTCAAGGACAATTGGAAGATCTCCTCCAATCTAGTAATCCAGGTACTCAAGGTATGAATCGCCTGTGGCTTCTTTCTGAGCTGATCATTTGTTTTGGTCTGAGTGTTGTGCTTTGATCCTAAGAATAGTTTACGATGTTTATGGTGAGCCAGCCTCTTCTAAGAAATTGAAAACTGCTAAACTTGAAATAAACCACATGGAAGCTCTGGAGGGGCTGGACACTCTTGCTAACCTAGCAATTCTGGGAGAAGGTGAATCAATTCCAGCATCATCTCAGGCCACAACAAAGCACCCACGACATAGACCAGGCTGCAGTTGCATCGTGTGTATACAGCCGCCTAGTGGCAAGGGCCCAAAACACAAGCAGACATGCACATGTAATGTCTGTCAGACTGTGAAGCGCCGTTTTCACACCCTGATGCTGAGGCGTGAAAAGAAACAATCTGAGAAAGAAGCTGAAACTTCACGTAAAAAGCCACAACAGCAGTCTCAATTGCCCGAGAATGAGAAGTTACAGGAAGATGACCCCTCTCAATCTAGTAACACGGGAAACAGCAGCCCAAGCCAGAAAAAGGTTGGCAATGAGGGTTCTGATGATGATCCTAATAGGTTAAAATCGTCCAGTTCACCTTTAAAGGTCAAATTGACCTTAATATGCAGCCAGAGAAGGAGGAAGAACTCTCACCAGGCTCAGACTCTGGTGGAATGATGAGGCTCCTCCAAGATGCCAATGACAAGTTCCTGAGGCAGAAGATTCCTTCTTCTGATGGCTATAGGGTGGTGGAAGGAACTAACATCCACTTAGTTGAAGATGGTGGAGAAAAGCTGAATGATGTCATACTGGGCAGCAATCATCAGGAGACAGACAGGGATCACCCTTCTACATTGCAAGCACCAACTTCTGCCTCATTGACTAAATAGTTACCTCTTCTTCCATGTCATTTAATTTCATGAGTCTCTGCCCTTTATTGGGGGAGCAGAAATGTTTTTTTTTGTACATCCATCGATTTTTGAATTACACCATTTTGGGTGTGTACATAAACACGAGGGTAGGAGTCCGGTGCATTGGTTTCGTGACCGATGATTTTGCATATTATTATACTATATTGTAACTTTATCGTATTTACTTTAATTTCGATGAACTAGGAAGGACAATGATAGAAATGCAATGGCTTCAGGCATTTACCGATACCCTTTTTCTGAAATCATCTAGGCTTTTTTTTTTTTATATTATTTTATGATAGGGAAAGATTATATTCATGTGTAGTGATGGACGCACGTGAATCCTCTGTTCTCTTTGACCAGGAACTAGGAGAGCGAAGGATAATGCTTTACACGACCGTACTCA
Organism: Combretum micranthum; assembly: GCA_024138025.1. Classification (NCBI taxonomy): domain Eukaryota; kingdom Viridiplantae; phylum Streptophyta; class Magnoliopsida; order Myrtales; family Combretaceae; genus Combretum; species Combretum micranthum. The sequence continues at coordinate 208,602 of JAMXBD010002157.1, read as the reverse complement.
AGAATCCATTTCTTTTGCAGCTGACATATTACGTGAGTACCTGTCTGATTGATTTTTCTATGACAGGAAAAGGACAAAGGTCCTACGACCCAATCAAAATCAACTTCTTATTTGTACCCGAGGATGGATCTCCAAATAATGGCAATAAGCATTTGTATCTATAAATGCTTCCATTTGGTAACATAAACGTCTTATGTTACTCCACTTTGATGCGCTTTGTGCATTCATTAACCATATTTAGTCAGTCGAAATTTTCATCATTAGTCCGTTGCAAGTGATTGGGGAAGCATCCGGGTCAAGATGCATGACTTGATTTCAAATTCCTTCAAAAGATACACGGACCTGAAGATGCAGGTCAATTTAGATGATACAGAATCTGCAAAGGAAACTCTGAGTCTCGATAAATTTTTCGAGGATGTTGAAAATGTGAAGACGGATATGAGTCATGTGGAGAGACTCTACAAGGCATTACAAGATGCCATGAAGAGAGTAAAACGGTTCATAGTGCAAAAACTATGAAGAAACTGCGCTCCCAGATGGATCCGATGTCGAAAACTTTTGAAACGCGTGAAATCATCAAGGGTCAGCTTGAAGCTCTTGAACGGTCCAATACGGAGAACAAAACTCCCGGGATGTGGACCAGGTTCGTCCGCTGACAGGACCAGAACTGCGGTTGTCATAGGATTAGGGAAGAAACTCAAGAACATGATGGATGATTTTCAACTTTAAGAGCTAAAATGGCAGAAGAGTACAAGGAAACCATAGGACGGAGATACTTTACAATTACAGGACAAAATCCAGATGAAGAAACAATCGAGAATCTAATTGCAACTGGGGAAAGTGAGAGAATCTTGGAAAAAGCAGTTGAAGAACAAGGTAGAGGCCAGATCCTAGACACAATAGCTGCAATACAAGAAAGACATGATGCTGTGAAGGAGCTAGAAAGGAGTCTGATAGAGTTGCACCAGATTTTTCTAGACATGGCTGTACTTGTGGAAGCTCAGGTCACCAACTCAATGACATTGAGTCTCATGTCGCACGCGCAAGCTCGTTCGTGAGACGAGGGGTTGGTGAGCTCGAGACAGCCAAGGAGTATCAAAAAGCTCCAGGAAATGGATGTGCACAGTAATAATCGGTGGTGCTGTATTGGTCTGCATAATTATAGTACCAATATTAAGATCACTTTCCTCTAATTAGCAAGAAGTTTGAGACAAAATCTTGCACTGATTTTCCTTCTTTCGTTAGGATTGTGCTAAACATATTTGTTTCCTGATTATTGTTTATTATTTGTTTTTCAATTACAATATCCTCTGACCTAGATGTTCTTTGAGAAAAGGTGAGGTTTATTGAAAATTTTTTGCTGTTTTGTGGAGTTATATTATAGGATTTATTTTGTTTTGTTTACTAGTCCGAAAGGCTGAGGGCAAGAGAAGAGGTAAAAATATTTTGATGGGCTTCCATTAATTATCAATATTTTTAATCAACAAAATACATCTTTTCTGTTTTTTTTTTCCAAGCGTGTTTTTGCCCATTTCATGTTTCATGGTTGTAAGACCCTTTCAAGTTTATAAGAGCATGTTAAATAAATAAATAAATTATGGGTGCAACATCTGTTTACCATTACTATATCAAAAAATTACTAATACATAAGTTGAATAAAATTAATTATTGATATACCGTTGTAAAATCGTGTTTGTGAAATAGAATATAGGATTTCACATGCTAATCATGTGAATAAATCACGACATCAAGTTCTAATACTGTTGATATATTGCTAGTATTAAAAGCAATACACACACACACACACACATATGGATGGCATTAAACGCGATATAGCTCTACATATATTACTTGTTACAAAAGTGATATATATATGTATATATGTGGTTGGTTTTAAGCCAAATATATGCGTTATATCGTTTTACTAATCGGTGATATACATGCGGGTATATTTCTCTCATATATCCTCTTTTTATATAGCTGATTTTGATATTGTATTTTGGTAATTATCTTTATTATCACCTTATTTGAGTAATTAATTTCAATTATTGTCCTTAAAAAATTATTTCAATAAATTATACCTGCTTATATGTTTATTCTGTTTATTTTTATAGTAATAAATGGATAATTAAGTTACTGTAGCACCTAAGGACATTAAAATGTTGGGTCTTAGATAAAGTAAAGAAGTCTTTAAGGGAGGAAAGTTCTTAAAGAGTTCACATGATACCTAAAGAGGATCCTAAATGAGGTCCTTAGCATTAAACATACTCATCAAGATATATAAAATATTCGATTAGGTCTTTTCCCCGTAATAATGATGATATGAGGGGGATAAAAAACTAACACCCACAATAAAATATACTAAGCAAATATAGAGATATTCATTATAATAATTGGTTTATTACATTTGTTGATGGGTAAATTTAACAAAGGGTTCTGCAAACGTAGCCCCTATACTTGTTACGGGCTAGTCAACATTGGTAGGCCTACTTCTATTATTAACCTAAGATGCAGATGGAGACCGAATACACTGATCAAAACCCCATATATGCTCAGTCCTAGGTAGTCAACACCCCTAAGTTGCGTGACTTGGTTAGAGCTAAGGAAGTCAACTTTACTCTAGAGAATTTTAGAAATTGGATTAGTGGTTTGGCAACCATTCTCCCAATAATTGCCATATACTCCACTATCTTCACAACACTTCTCCAATTACTTGGTTTATCTATAAATACTATCATCGAAGGATCATCTAGTAACACTTAAGCTACACTCGTTACATTGTCATTTATTACTCCATACGCTTTTATTGACTTGACCGTTGTTCTAGCTACATCAAACAACCTTATTGCCACTAACCTTATTTTGTTTTGCTGACCCATCCACATTTAGGTCTAGATCTAATAAATTCTACCAACAAATTTATGGTGACAAAAGTACCTTTTCAAATAATATATATTTATATATTTGTGCACTTATCTTAATGCTCATCCTATTGCTTCTAAGAGCATAGAAGTCATAGATCGATAGGAGTAAATTCATTTTCCAAGAGTTATCGCGAGAATTCGTTAATTTGAGAATATAAGGTAAAAGTTTACCTAATGACTAGTTTATGAACCTTTTTTGCAATGTACCTGTCTCTCGTGAATGGTTCCAATAAATTTAGGAAATGCAGAACATGGAAGGCCACGATCGCATGAAAGGGAGAGACGACGACATACGGGTTCCTTGTTGCCAACACGATGATGAGCCAAGTTTTCAATTGAAATACATTGATCTGCATGGTAATGGTAAAATGACAACGAAAACCATTTACATCGATTGAGAAAATGGGAACTTTTGCAACCAAAATATGGAATTTTACTTAGAGTTGTGCAAACGAGTTATGCAGGCCAACCCGTCTCATCCTAGATCAGCCTGCAGGTTATACGGGCTAGCCAGTTTTGGCTGGCATCGTTATATGGGCCAAAATTTTTAACCCAACCGCCCGCTATGCGGGTCAGTCCGCGAACCCGCTAATATATATTTTTATTAAAAAACTATAAGAACCGAAGGTGAAATTGAAATTTTTAATAATTTTAATATAGAATATATTTCTTTTTATCTTACCAATTACTTACTATTAATCCTAGATGATAGTCTTGTATGGAAAAATTATAGACTTTTATTTTGAAAATTTTCATTTCAACATAAAAGGATTTATTTTAACCAATAGAATTAAATTCATTCCAAATTTTTTTTTTTACGTGGCAACGAAAAATACATCATGAAAATTATCAATTGATATTATATTGCTTACTTTAAATAGAAGCATCTAAATATCTAATAAATATAAAATAAAAAATATTGATAAAAGGACTAAGGATATAATAAACATAAAAGTTTAAATTTTAAAACATTACTTCCATAAAAATTACGTAATCAACATTCAACAACTAAATAATAAAAAGTGAAGTGAAGAGGAAATAAAGAGGATAATGTATAGATATAAGATTATATTTCTTTCTTTTTTTTTTATGTTTTTTTAAGTGGGGTTCACAGGCCAACATGACTCGCAACGGATTGGCCCGCTTCAACCCGTGGGTTATGCAGGATGGATCATTTTTGTCTCGCATATTAAATGAGCTAAAATTTTTTGTTCAACCCGCATTCTTTTTACTGTTTATGTAGGTTAGCCACATAACCCGCCCCACATGTATAGCGCTAGTTTTACCACTTGTAACCTAATGAGTCGTGTGAGTATAGAGACCATCCAATTATAAATGGCTTTCGTTTTCCATATTACGGATGCTTTTTGTTATAGTGATCACCCATTTAAGTGGAAGACTAGGAACATTTAGTATCATCGAATCCACTAGGAGCATTTTGCATCATCGAATCCAAGGAAAGGAAAGATCATATTGGCAAAACATTACATTACTTCATTGATTTTCAAGAGCCAATTTTGACCAAGTATGTAAGAAGATTTATGTTAAAATTCAATCAACTTCTTTTATATCCTAAGTGTGTCATTTAAATCTATTTATGTTTGTATCAATTTCATCTATACATGATAGAAATACTAAAGAAGTACTTAATTGGTTTAATACAACAATAAAATATAACAGACATAAATGACTCCATGACAATATAAAAGATTTGATTGAAATTCGGTATAAATTCAGAAACTTAAATGGCTTAATTAAATCTTAAATGACTTGATGATTTTTAGCACAGATATAAATAATTTTTTTAATATTTTATTTTTTTTCCCAAACTATTCAGATATATAAAACATATTTTGGGTATTTTTATTATAAGTGAGACATACATGAAAATTTCCCAAGTTATGCTTATTCCTTGGTGCCCTTTTTCTGAGACACTTGGCCCAACAGCAGAAATTTCCATGTTATGCTTATTCCTTGGTGCCCTCTTTCTTCCCCGAAATAATGGAGTTTGCGGTGGACATAATGTCTTTGTCCTTCTTAAAATGATGGACATCTTGGAAAAAGCTGTCCTACATGTAGCATAATCAGCTTACTATAATTGTCCTGAGACTAATGTTTCCCGGACCATTCCACTCCTAGTCGTCTAGCCAATTAATGTCCATAAATAATACCTGATTCTTTAATGTAACTACTAGAAGGTTGAATACTCTCTTTTAAAATTGAACTTCATTTTGGATGGTGATCCCCTTTTTTATAATTTTCTTCCTCACAAACTGCTAAACTGCAATTACAAGTTTCAAATTGGGATATGATCTTCCACACTGTTAACATCTCTTTACTTAAGGTTTCTAGATCAGCTCAAAGATTTTGCAAAGCGAATGATGCAATGCAATGCCTATCAGCCCGAATAACTTGCTCATGGTATCATTATCCATCACTCAATTTTTTTATTTTTGGGTAAAGCCCAAAAACTCTTGTAAATTTTAGGGATGGTGCAGATTGACTCCTAAAATTTTAAAACGTGACTTTTGACCTCAAAAACTATAAATAATTAGTAATAAATTTATTTTGTATTTTTCTGTAAAAAAATATAAAAATTTATTGTTCCATGTGTACTTTTTTGTATTGAATTATAGGGGAGATTTGTATGGACATGCACAAATAAGAAAAAAAAAAAGGATGAACTGAACTTAATTGTTAATTATTTATAGTTTTTATAGTTAAAAGTTGCATTTTTAAATTTTAGGAGGTCAATTCACATCATCTTCAAAGTTTAGGAGTGTTTTTACACCTTTTTTTATTTTATTTTTTTTTTTTGCTCTAACCTCATTCAACTTAAAAATAGTAAAAATACATTTTTTTTTTATTGGTTGAGGTGAAAATACACCCGCCCTGCCGGTATTGTGGCCCTTTTTGGGGATACATGCTGGAAACCTCACACCTTTTCTCTTTTGCTCACACAGGCTACAAGTACATGGACTAGGAGGGCATGGAAATAGGGTTTCGTGCTGCAGTCTAAGAGTCTCGGTCGATTTTAATTGTGTGAAATTTGAGCTTGACTTCCAACTTTGATGTAAAATTTTAAAATGTAAATCCAATTGAATTTTAAAATTTACACTTGAATTAACTCCAAATGATACTTAATAAGCTCAAATTCATGTTGATCAAACTTAATTTATTAAAATTAATTTTTATTCTAATTATAATAACATTAATATTATAACTCCACTAAAATTTTATACCCAACTCGAATTCAATTACACTCATGAGTTACTTGTATCAACTATCATGAAGCTTAATTTGAGGTTAAGATAAATTCAACTATATGTGAGTAATTTGATTGGTTTACATCCTAATAACAACCACTGTTTGAATGGCAAGAACTTCAATCAATTATGAGGACTTTTAAAAATTTTGCATTTCATATTCTTCTTGCCTTCAATTTTTCTATAGCACCTTGAATCGGATGAACACATACTTACCGTCTTTGCAAAAAAAAAAAAAAATTACACAAATACAAATTGTATAAAAAGGATTACCAAAATATCATTGTTATATCGCATGTTTGAGAGAAGATACAAAGTTTTATATGTGTATTACATCTTGGAGGCAAGATACAACGATCTATTCTGTAAAACTTTTAAAAATTTATGTATCACATGTAGGATATGCGATACATATAGTAAAGTACTAGAACTTTGCTTGTATCGCACATTGCATTTGCGATACATGTATCGCATATTGGGTATGTTAAACACATAAACTGTCTGTTCACTTAGCATGAATAACTATTCATTCACTCATCGTTCTACGTAAATATGCTATTATAGTGTTCACTTGAGGAAAATGACAATTTATAATGAATTTTTATTACGTGAAATGATGAATATCCATTCATGTCCCCACCCCCATGAATTGCTATTCCATGGTTTATTTTTCAACTTTTTCATAAATACATGAAAATACCACTTATATAGTTATCATCTCTCTATAATAAATATAAGGAGCATTATAGATATTTCACATTTATTTCAATAAATACTTGTTTTACTTTTTATAGCAAGGGAATATTGTACTAGTCATTACAACCCTATTACATTCCCTTTGAATTGAAAGTCCATTCCCTCATTATTCCATACTGTGAAGTGAATGAGCCAAAGAGTATCAGTAATTTGCGTGTTCGCATGTATCACACGTTGAATATGCGATAAATTAATACTATATTCGTAATATTCTTTATACAAATTATATATGTGTATTTTTTTTTTTTTGGATCCCTTCTGAAATACTTAGAGACAATCGTTTTAAAAAATCATTAGGGGGTTTTAACTTAAAATTGATATTCATGTAGATAATCACACATTTTAAGACTTATTAGGGAATACAACGCTATAATTTATCATAGGATGTATAGGTGGACAAATAATATAACTTGTGTAATTTCAAAACTTTCATAAGATGTTGTACGATTTTCCAATATACATATATTTATATGCAAAAAGATGTAAGACACATTAAACAATAGCATAGTATTTTGCAAAGTCGAAAAAAAAAAAAATCATATAATGTATACTTTTTCTTTCTTTCTTTGATATTAGTGGTAAATAAATTCTATATCACTATGTGATCAAGTAGATAAAGGTAAAAAATCGCTTGAAACATGATCTATTATTTATTAACACTGTAGCTATTGTTTATTCAAAAAAGATTTTGTGCAGTTTATAGTCAGATTTAAAAGATATTATAGGTTTATTGCCAAGACATTGTTGATGTTACAACAAAATATCATGAAAACCACCAAAAATATCCTTCAATTACACTCTTAACAAACTTTAGTACCCAACAAACAATTCCTTGCATCAATGGCAGTATTGAATCTCTCTCTCTTTAATGAATTACTTCTATAGAAAGCAAACCAACGATGAAGCAATCTTCAAAATAAAGAACCAACAATTTCACAGTGAAAATCTTCTTTCACAACCAAAACAATAAAACAATAAAATAAAATAAAAACACCCTTTTTCTTCCATTTTATATTCTATGATTCATCATTTCCCTATATTGATTCAAAGACTCCTGCCTCTGCAGCCTCATTTCTTCATTAAATTTTGATAAACGCCTCCACACGTCGATTAAGCTCGTCTTGGCTCAATGATGGCTCTTTCCTCATCTTCCCTGGAGATGGGGTTGTTGAAGAAGGTGATAGCATCTTCATCTCATTGGTCCTATCCTTGAATGTCTCCGATTTCCTCACGGTTCTATTGGGCCGGTTCGGGGAGTTTTCAGCCTGAGGGTTGTGATTCCCATGTTTCGGATTTCTTCAAGTGCCTGGTTAATGGCATTGGACGACCTTCGGTTATGGCTTTCCATGTTGTCTCTAATGTTTCATGTCTCTTTGGTCTGTTTACTCCTAATGTTCTGCCTCCTGAAACTTTGAAATAAAAATTTAGATTCTGTGGAAAGAAAAATCTAAGAAAGACAATTTTATTTGCATAACCATTCGATACCTTCAGGACTTGCTTTTACGGTCCTCGGTGAACAAATCTGGAAGTCACAAGTGGCTTCTCAGGCGAATCCATCTTCTTCTCCATCAACATTAAATTAGATTTCGATATCACAAACTCTTCTCCTCCCCTTCTTCTTCTTCCCCTTCCTCTTCTTTCTCTTCATTCCGTTATTATCAGTATTATCTCCAACCACACAAACTGTTCTTCTCTTCCTCCTCTCGAACCATTCCTCCAATCAATGGCTGCTCGATCTCCCGTGGACAATCCATCCTCATCTCATGCAATCCCTCCCGTGTCTGGTTAAACTTAGTAGATGCGGCGATGGAGATGATGATGGCGTTGATGAGGATGTAGAGGTAAGGAGGACGAAGCCATGAAAGAACACAAGCCCATAAAAGAGGTAGTTGAGTTATGAGGAAGTTGATAACTAATGGAACAGAGTGTTTTATTAGGATTGCTATGGAGATTATGCCTATGGATATGAATATTGCTTTGACTGACAAGACCCAAGTTCTCCAAGACGAAGAAGATGAAAAAGAAGAAGAAGACAACATAGTTTTTATTTTTGGTTCTTTTGAATGTGAATTGGGAATTCAACAGTTAAAAGAGTGATGGACTCTGTGTTTGTGTGTGTGTTGAGAAGGGAATTTGAGTGGATTTGAGGGAGAGAGAGAGAGAGAGACTGGTGGTGGGTCCTAATTTATATAAAGTTTTGTTTATAAAATATATATATATATATCTATATATATATATATATTTTTTTTTTTTGTGTGTTAGGAATTTAGTTTCCATTACTTTAAAATGAAGAAACTTTTAAATCATGCTTCTCAACCTTCCTGTTTACTATCGGTTGGTGAAAGAACCTATATTTCTATATACTCTTTTTTTTTTTACGGCTTAATTTTTAGTGGAAGAATTAAAACGAGATGGTACTCAACATTCAACAATGTTTTAATAAAAAAAATGAAGATTTATGGCATTTAGAGTGATGTGAATTGATTGATATAAACGAAAATAAAATGAGAGATGCATATCACTTATAATGTTTAGATTCATCATTATCAACACTGCAAACAAGTTGAGTCAAGATTTTAATGACTCGAGTTTGATTCGTTTAGCATTTATCAAGTTCAAATTTGAAACAAACTTTTTATTAAGCTTCAAATTCAAGTTTAAACTCAACTTGTTTAGATTTTTCAAATCTAAAAATAATATATAAGAGTTACTAAATATATATACGTATATTAATAGAAATTAATTTTTATTATTTCAATTATGTATTTATATATGATATTTCATATATATAGATATATATATATATAACTCATAAATCTACTAATAACCTTGTTCACGAGTCTATTAACAGGTTTGTTCACGAGTTTGTTTATAAGCTTAGATTAAAGTTCGAGCTTGACATATTTACTAATCGAGCAAAAATCAAAACTCGAAATCAACTCATTTACATATATGTTTTAATTTAAATTCAAGATTGGTCCATGTGATAATCAATCTTGAGCCTAACCACTAGCATAACTAAATTGGAAAACACTATATTCTATATCATGCGTGATGGATATGAATTTACAATTTGCATATATGGATATACAGAGTTAAGGACAACAGATGCAGTTTTATTTATGATTGTATAACTATGATCTAAAAAATTGCGGCTTGTTTCTTTGCTTTATTCTTTTTTCATTATACAACATATTTAATGATACAAGAGTTGTGTAATTGCCAGTATATCATATTTCTAATGAAAGGTTCCCAGTTTCTCTTACCAAGTTACTATATATGACAAAACAAATGAAAAATCTTGTGCATATATAATACCCATAAGAATAATGTATATTCTTAGATTTAATTAGACTATCATCAATAGTTTAATATATGTTTATTATTTGGCTCAATAACATAATAACATTTGCAAATGGTTCACTAATAGCTATATAAAAAAAATATTAATATATGATACATTTCCAAAAAAAAAAAATAATTATAATTAAAAAAGAATTAAAAAAAGAGCGATGCTTAACTTTTTAAATATTTTTTTGGGTAAATCTATTTACTTTCAATATATCATGTAAATAATTTTAGAAGACTAACTACAATTTACCTTAAAGTTTTCCAAGGATATATTTTTGAATAAATTCCGAATGTACAGGAATTCACATTTCTGGATACTTTTGTTTTTTTTTTCCTTAAAAAGTATTAAATTTGAATTTCTTAAAAAGAAATTACCAACCTAAAACCACCCTCAAACAAGTGATATTAATTTTCATTTAATGTAACATCCTTAAAAAAAAAAAAAAAAAAAAAGAAGGCCATGATCTATCATGCTCAGATTCATTGAATAGGAGACAAGATAACAAAGATTAATTATGACTTGAGACTTGAAAGCACTCCAACTATAGATAGTTGTCATTTATTAATTACAGACCTATTTAATTAATCACATTAGAAAAGAAGGAAAAACAAAACGCAAAAAAAAAAAAAAAAAGTAAAAGAACATTTGAAAATTCAAAAGCAAGAGGCTCCAACGGTCAGAAAAAATGACCGTTAACACCGAGGCGCTGTAGGGTAGGGGAGGGCTTAGGATATGCACGTGCACAGCTGCCATTAGTTGAAAGAGACGGACCGTCCATGCTTTCCACGTAAATTTATAAAAGGCATTGGCCCCAGGTAATTAAAGTAATATTTGAAGCGGCACATTTTATGCTACGGAATTTGATCGCTTCAGTTACGGGTCGAATTGTTATAAATATAAAAATTAAATCCATTATAAAAAAAATAAATATAAAACATTTAAGAGGTTTAATTACGAATTAAAAAAATTTAAACTATTTATTGATATAATAGGATTGGTCTTGTTGCAACTGTCATGAGTAGGGGTGGGCAAAAAAACCGATCGAACCAAACCAATCCGTAACCGAACCAATCCAAACCGAAAATATGGTTTTTTTCATGGTTTGGTTTGAAAATTTTCAAATCCGAACCAATCCGTAAATTTATGGTTTGGTTTGAAAGGTAAACCAAACCAATCTGTAAAACCGAACCAAACCGTTTTAGAAAAATATAATAATATTTTACTATATGTTTATATGATTTTATTTGATATTTATTATTTGATGAATATTAATTAAAATCAACTTGTCTTTTTTTTTTAATTTTTTTTAAGCTCATGTATGTAATTTTTTATTGATGATGAACTATTGTTTTTTTTTAATAGCTTTTAACTTTGTAAAGTATGAAATTTATTTATTTAGTTATAAACTTTCATCATGTATTAGTTGTTTAATATATTTTGTCAGCTGATCATTTTATTCATTGATGAATTTTGTTTATAGATGATTTTTTATTTTAGCTAAATTATTGGTAGATAATTGACAATGATGCTTATATTAAAAATCATAAATTTTGACTTACTATATATTGGTTAATGAATGTATTTTATTCGTGGATAATTGATTTTATAAAGAACTATAGATTAAAAGTATGATGAATTTATAAAGTATTTTATCATGGTTTATAATATCAACTTTGTAAAATGATATAAATATTTAAGAATCTACACAAATGTAAAAAAACTAGATTTTTAGTTAGAATTTTGATTTAAACCGTAATCCAAACCGAACCAAACCGTTATTTAATGGTTTAAAATTTTATAATCCGAACCAAACCGTTATTTAATGGTTTGGTTTGGGATGAAAAAAAAACCAAACCGTAAATTATGGTTTGGTTTGGTTTTAGGGAAAACCGAACCAAACCGATCCGTGCCCACCCCTAGTCATGAGACCTTTTTTCTTGTATTTTTATTTTTCTAATGAGTTTTTAATTTTTTTTTCTAATTACAATTTACTACGTTTTCATAAAAGATTTTTTTTTTAACTGAAAAATTAATAAGAGCCATCTCCCTTCCTTTCCTTTGCTGTAATTATGAAAGATTGTAATATATAATTAACCTTCTATAAAATAACATATTAATATGTTTAAAAAAAAAAAGAAAAGAAAAAGAGTCTTCTTGTTTCTTGATTATAAATATGTCTTACCTCTACTCACATAATCGCTGAGAAGGCTTCTCTTACTGTGATAAGAAGGAAGAGAAGGAGAAAGTGGAGTGGGATTGCACAATTTGATAAGTATTCACTCAACAATTTGGATACAAACTGTATAAAACCATTTCTCTTGATACAAAGAATGAATTTGTATTAATTAAAAACTAACTTCTATTACCATTCCCATGAGTATATATAGGATAATAGTAATTAGTTACAATATAATTCTCTCTACCATAAGCTGCCAAGTGGCTTACAAACAAAAAGCATGTAATAACAATTGTAACAGAATTCTAACAAATTGTAATATGAAATGTAAATATCAATTTATTATTATTTTGCCTAGTAGCCCATGGATCAGCCCTTTCCCAACAAACTCAGCCATTTGCAATTTACTCAGTCCATACCCAGTACATCATCTACCAACAGATTGCCTTTAGTTCCCCAAAGTCAGATGTTTCAACCGAACTCTCTCATTGACCTTCCATACTTGCATGTTGCTTGTGGTTAACCCTAACCCTTGTGTCTCCTCCTTCATCCTCCTCACAACATTTTCCCTGCCTTCAAGAACCCTTGTCCATAAGGGTTGGTCTTTAAACCTCAAAGCTAAGTTTGAGTAGAACTCCCAAGTTGACTCGCTTTCTGGTTTGTTTCTCCATTTGACTATATTAAGGTGTCTACTGTAGGTCCTCTCTTGACAATGTGCCGATCCAGTATAGATTAGGGTTTCCACGCCTCAGACACTTGCAGATCTGGTAGATCCGTGGTGGTTGTGTGGCAACTTGGTACGAAGTGCTTCAGCTACGAAACGTGGAACGTTAGGTGGATGGTGGAGTTCGGCGGAAGATCTAATCGGTAATCCATTTCCCCTATCTTGTCAACAATTTTAAAAGGACCATAGTATTTAGGACTGAGTTTGTTGATTCTATGCTTTTTGAGGCTATGTTGACGATAGGGTTGTAACTTAACTAGAACTAGATCTCCTATAAGAAATGTCCTATCAGTTCCTTGTTTGTCGGCTAAGAGTTTCATACGCTCTTGTGACTTCTGTAAGTGAAACTGTAGTGTCTGAATCTGAGTTTCTTTGTCAGCTAGCATATGGTCAACCAAATTATTCCTAGAATCTCTAGGAATATAGGGTAAATGCTGTGGTCGTGGATAACTGTACAAGATTTCGAAGGGAGTTGTCTTAGCTCTTGAGTGATAATTAGTATTGTACCACCATTCTGCCAGTGCTAGGTACTCACTCCACTTCTTAGGTGTTTCACTAGACACACATCTCAAATAGGACTCCAAACACTTGTTCACAGCTTCAGTCTGTCCATCCGTTTGTGGGTGGTAAGCTGAAGAAAGTTTAAGTTCCACTCCTTGTAATTTGAAGAATTCCTTCCAGAAATGACTTATGAAGATCGGATCTCTATCACTTACTATCGAATTAGGTAATCCATGCAGCTTGAACATGTTCCCCAGAAATAACATAGCCACTTGAGGGGTTGTGTACGGGTGGGTTAGGCTCATAAAGTGTGCATATTTACTAAGCCTATCTAGCACTACCATGATTACCTCCTTTCCATGTGATTTTGGTAATCCTTCAATAAAATCCATGGAGACATCTGCCCAACATCCACCTGGAATAGGCAAAGGTTGTAATAACCCAGGTGTAGCTACGTTTTCATACTTATGCCTTTGACAGACACCACACTCCCTAACAAATTGTCGCACATCCTTCTCCATACCAGGCCAATAATAAGTTGAATGCAGCCTTTTAAAAGTTGCTTGAGAACTCATATGCCCACCAGCTAGTCCTTCATGATAAATTGATGATAACTTCCTTCTTAAGTCCCAATTGGGCCCCACAACCACTTTGCCATTCCTTCTCAGTAATTCTCCTTCCTAGGTATAATTTTGGACTTGTTTTCCTTCCTCTAGCTGCTCTAGTATGTTTTGATACAGCTCATTCGTAGTGCCACTTTCCTTGATGGATTCCAAGATTTTTGTGGATAGATTAGTAACATAAGTGAGTGTCTTCAACCTTGCAAAACCTGCATGAGATAAGGCGTCAGCAGCTAAATTAGTCTGGCCACTTTTGTATTGGATCTCATAGTCAAGGCCAAGTGGTTTAGTCAACCACTTTTGTTGGCTAGTGGTAGTCACCCTCTATTCTAGCAAGTACTCTAAACTTTGATGGTCCGTTTTGATAATAAAATGCCTTCCAATCAAATAGTGCCTCCATTTATCTACTGCTTGAACTATAGCCAACATCTCTTTTTCATAAATGGATAATCCCTTCTGTCTTACCCCAAATGCTTTACTTAAGAAAGCTATGGGATGCCTTTCTTGCATGAGTACCGCACTAGTTCGAAAGATATGTCAGCTTCTGAGTTCCATTCAAATCCATCTTTTTTTAACAATTGAGTGAAGGGTTTAGTCAGGACACCATATCCTTGAATAAACCTCCTATAATAACCAGCAAGGCCTAGGAATCCTCTTAATTGTTTGACATTTAAGGGTCATGGCCAATTATGGACAGCTTCAATCTTCCTAGGGTCAGTAGTCACTCTTTGTTTGGAGATGATATGCCCTAGATATTCAATGTTTATGGCTCCAAAAACACATTTACTTCATTTTAGGTATAATTTTTCCCTCCTTAATACCCCCAGAACAAGTCTTAGGTGTTTAGCATGCTCATCCAATTCTTTATTGTAAACTAGTATACCATCTAAAAATACTAGCACAAACTTCCTAAGATAAGGCCGAAAGAGGTCATTCATCAACCCTTGAAAGGTGGAAGGGGCATTGGTTAGGCCAAAAGGCATAATTGTGAATTCATAGTGCCCCTCATGAGTTTTGAAGGCTGTTTTGTATATATATCATCAATATTTGATGATAACCCGACCGTAAATCTAACTTGCTAAAATAACTTGCTCCAAATAACTCATCAAATAAATCTTCAATCAAAGGAATTGGATACTTGTCCTTTATGGTGAATTTGTTGAGCTCACGATAGTCTACGCACATCCTCCATGAGTTATCCTTTTTCTTAACTAGTACCACCGGAGAGGAAAAGGGGATGTAACTAGGTCTGATCATGCCCTGTTCCAACATTTCTTGTACCATGGCTTCCAGCACGCCTTTCCGGGCTGAGGAGTGTCTGTAGGGTCTTAAGTTGATCGATTGAGTTCCTTCTTGTAGATGGATTAAATGTTCATGACCTTTAGGAGGTGGTAATGAAGTTGGTGCCTCAAAGAGATCATGAAATTCCTTAATAAGTTCCAACAAACAAGGGGGCATTTTAGGATCACTTGTTTCCTCACTCCCAATTCGTACTCTGGAGATTAACCAGCATTGAACTCCTACCTCAGGTGAATCCTTCTTCATTAGTTTCGCTAAACCTTTGGCATCCAACGATTTAATAGTATCTGTCAACCCATGTGGTTTACATCGTTGGTTGTTATGAGTGAATTCCATTGTTAATTCACAAAAGTTCCAATTCATATTACCCAACATCCTCAACTAAGGTATACCTAACACCACATCATCACCATCCAAAGGTAAAATATGTACATCAACTTCAAACATGATGCCCTGTATTTCCAATTTAAATTGCGGTATATAGCCCTTAGTAAACATTGGAGTACCATCAGCTAATGATACCTTAACCAGCTTGGAATGCTCCACTTTACAAGATAACCCTTTAGAAACCCTTTCATCTAAGAAATTTAGAGAGCTACTCGAATCAACAAAAACTCCCAAACCTCTCCTCTTATAAAAAGCCTTAAATCTCATCATCTCAAATTTTTGCACTTGATTAATTGCACATAAAGACAACTTCGATAGTTCTTCCTCTAAGGGTATTTCATCTTCTTGTTCTTCGGTTCCCTCCATGCCTTCATCATTGTCCTCTATTATCAATTTCCTAAAGGTCTTATTCTTACATCTATGTCCACAAGCAAATGCCTCATCACACCAAAAGCATTGGCGTTTCCTTCTTTTTTCATCAATTTCCTCAAGAGTTAAGCGAGTGGTGGGACGATTCTGGGAAGTGAAGGGTGGTTGGTTTAGGTTAATGTTTTTTGTGAAATTGGTTTTGGTATTGTTAGGTTTGGTGTTTTGTAATAAAGAGCTGGGTTGAGTTTTTGGGTAAGTCAGTGTTTTAGTGTTTGTGTAATGGTTAAAATGGTTGTTGGTGAAAACTGTAGGCTGGGGAACACGGGTAAGTCTATGAGGATACTTGGTAGCATTTAATGTGGTTTCTTGTAATTTGGCTAGTGTAAACGCTTGTGGGGGAGTTTGTGGTTGAAACATTTGCATAGGATACTGAATTTTTGGTTTTAGACCACTCAGGAAATAGCTGATTTTTGGTTTTCATGCAATGGTACTAAGGTTACAAGGTATTCGAACTCCACCCAATACTCCTCTAGAGTTCCCTATTGCACTAATTCCTTAAGTGCAGCCATGAGATCATCAAATGTTCCTGAACCGAATCTATGTTGTAATCCTATCACAAAATTCCTCCCAAGTAATAGGAGTAGAAGAAACCCAGTTTTGGACAAATGAATGATACCAATGTGAAGCTAAGCCCTCTAAGTGCATTGCAACCACTTTAACCCTCAAATGATTAGGTGTAAGATCTAACTCAAAGAAATGCTCTGCTTTAATTAACCATGATTTCAAATCTTCACCAAAAAAAGTAGGGAAACCTAAGCGGGTTGCTAATGAATGTGATTGATGAGATGTTACCTCCATAGCGATAGGGTCATGTGCAACAGCTTTTGCCTTATCCAGATGAGAACCACTCGGAGAGGTACCAACACTAATTGTATCACCCAAGCTACCAAACTGCATTTGAATTGGAATAATAACATCACTCATCTTCTTTTGCAGGTCTCCTAATGTTGCTTCGTAACTGTCAAGTGTGGATTGTTGTTGCTTAAATAGCTCAGTGAAAGTTTTGAGCAGTCTTTCTTCCTGATCCTTGAGCAACGATTTGACGAATTCCTCCATATTTTCAAAACGGCGAGTCTTGACCATCTACTTTTCAATCAAGCTCTGATACCAATTGGAGTGGGGTTGCACAATTTGATAAGTATTCACTCAACAATTTGGATACAAACTGTATAAAACCATTTCTCTTGATACAGTGAATGAATTTGTATTAATCAAAAACTAACTTCTATTACCATTCCCATGAGTATATATAGGGTAATAGTAATTAGTTACAATATAGATTCTCTCTATCATAAGCTGCCAAGTGGCTTACAAACAAAAAGCATGTAATAACAATTGTAGCAGAATTTTAACAAATTGTAATATGAAATGTAAATATCAGTTTATTATTATTTTGCCCAGTAGCCCATGGATCGGCCATTTCCCAACAAACTCAGCCCATTTGTAATTTACTCAGTCCATGCCCAGTACACCATCTACCGATAGATTGCCTTTAGTTCCCTAAAGTCAGGTGTTTCAATTGAACTCTCTCATTGACCTTCCATACTTGCATGTTGCTCGTGGTTAACCCTAACCCTTGTGTCTCCTCCTTCATCCTTCTGACAACAAAAAGGTTCCATAATCAATAAGGATCAAGAATGGTTTTGTTGTAGTATAACATTATAATTTTTATCCTCCTTCATTTTGGCATTATAGCCTTTATAAATTAAAAATCAAAAATCAAAAATAGAAATTATGAAAAATAAGGAAAATTGTGGGTGTATAGGAAATTGAGGATGAAGACAAATAAAACAAGAAAATTGACCAAAAAACAAAAGCCATAAAAAATAGAAAATATCAAAATTTAGTTTATTTAGGGATGGAATTAATTATTCAAAGAGAGAGAAAAGCCTATGTGTGTCCAACTTGAGAAAATTTCATATCAATTTTTTTTTTTATATGACTTGGTCTTCTTGGTTATTTATCTGTCAATAGTCATATATAATTATAATTACACTATTGAAATACTTTTTTAATAATCAGATGATTGACTGTATGATCTATTATGGCACCATAAAAATTCCCCACAATTTAATATAATTTGAGTTTGCTATAAACGAATTTCTTTGAGCCCAATCCTACCAACTTGTTTTGGACGACTTAAAATGAGGATAGCGTATAAGAAGAAGAACAATTTTAATGCAAGCTGAACCACCAACAAACTTAGGTACGTAATTTTTGTTAGATCGAATTGATCCTAAAAATTAACTTTTATACTGTATACAACACTTAATTATTACATATTCAAAAAGACCAATTTACAGAGAACCAAAGAGTCACAGTTGATTATTGGCCCAAGAAAAAGCTTATAGGTATTTATTCTCAATCTAAAACTATTCAATCTCTCAGTCCAATAGAGTGGCAAAAAAAAAAAAAAAAAAAAAAAGCTCAGTCCAATAGGCCTTGAGCAAAATGAAAATAGATATTATAATTTCAAAGTACAATTTTTAAACAATTCAACCTTAATTTTGATTCAACTAAACATATAAATTAGGCAAGTATCTATTTCTTATTGAAAAACTGAAATACCCAAAAATTCCGATGCTTAGTTAATTAGATATTAATAGATAATTAGAATAAAATACGGATAATTTTTAATTTTAATCTAAATTTAGTTCAGACACAGGTCAAAAACTAACTAACTAACTATACATATACCACTTATAGTATAAGATGATTAAATTTTAGGATCTTCTAAATAGTAAATAATAGTTTAAAGATAAATTGTTAGGATTGAAATATACGCAACATTAATAAAAACTAATTAATATCTACCATACTAGAGCTTGAATAAAAATTCTAAACATGTAATCATGAAACTTAGAATTTTTCTGGGCTTATTGAGTATAATATCTTGGTTTGACTTATCAGGCCTAGAAACGTTAACCACATAAGTGAAAATCCTAAAATAGTTAGAAAATTTAACATAATTGCATTAGAAAATGGATTTAATAGAAAATAGAGATTTTAATACAATAAATACCCTTTTTAACTATAAAATTACTTCAATTTCCTATTTCCAACATACCAAGCTACTCAATCTCTTTCAGTTATCGATTTGAAACCAATTTCTCAAGTTGAATTATCTAAATTCCTAATTCACAAAAATTAAACCTAACCAAACTTCACAAGTTCAACCACCTAAACTCCTAAATACTCAATTTACCTATTTTAACCAAAATTCCAACACCTTGATTCCTAGAACTTCAAATCCAAATTTTTGCTAAACCACTAAATTTCTAAATTCAAGCTAGATATCAATTTCTCACTCATCAAATTCCTAAGCTAAATGTCTAATTCAATTTAGAAATCTCTACTCCGAAATTCTCTCTCCTATTGTGACAAATTCAAATTATTCAATACTTTTTAATCATCAAATTAAATTAAATTCGTCAAGATCAATCACCTAAACCCCTAAACATTCGATTTAACCATTTTAGCCTAAATTCCATCTCTTTAAATCCTACAAGTTAAAAACTAGATATATGCTTTCAAATATCAATTCCTAAGCCCCTAAAATCCTAAATTCAAGTAAGATATTAATTTTCTTTTAAAGATTTCCTAGATTCAATTTCTGATGTCAATTAACTAATTCTCTTTCCCTCTTCTTAAATTCAATTCTAAAAGCCTAAAAGCCCATAACCTAAAGCCTAATCCATCATCTAAAAGTCCACGCCCATTAATGTAAGTTCAAGCCCATATTCAAGAAGTTCAAAATAGAAAGTCGAAGCCCATAAGCCCATGAATCAAAACCCACAAGCCCATAAGACCACACTAGCTATCATGCACCATTATACACTTTATAATTCCTAAACTTCTAGAGAATTCAACAAGTGAAATAACCAAAATGACATTAACCAATTCTTGAGAATTCTACACTTATGAAGGGACCAAAATGCCCTTAAACTATTCAAGTAAAGTGACTAAAGTGCCCTTAACCCTAAAGGAAATTATAAAACACAAAATAATATAAATATACCTCTTTAGAAAACCCTAATCTCTCTCCATTTCAGCAACCTTGTCTCTTCAAATTCTCTCTCAAAATACACTAAAAAATGTCTCCAAAAATGCATAAAAATCCCTCCATAAACCAAGCGCACATAAGGTAAAATTTTACCTAAGTTTATATTTCTTAATCTCATCGTTTATCCCTAATAAGATAACATTTATTTCAATTAAAATCCTCTGTGAAATTGAAGATTTAAAATAAGGTTGAAGTTAGGAAAATAAACTTGAAGAAAATTCATCAACTCTTGAGTGGTGGTGGTAGCAGTAATAGTAGAGAAGACCATTTGGTTGGTTTTGCTAATTGAAGTAAGTAATTCTAATTAATTTGTTTGATTATGTTAATGACATTTAAATTAATGTAAATTACTAAAAATAAACTTAGGTTTAAGTATTGATTAATATAGGTATGTATAAGGATAAAAACCGATATATATATATGTGTGTGTGTGTGTGTGTGTGTCTGTGTGAATAGGCGTGTGTGTGTGTTATAAATTTTAAGTAATTGAAATTATTGCATGTTTATATATATGTAAGTATGAATATATGTGTTGAATTGATGTGTTTTATTAAAACGAAATCATCAATATATATATATATATGTTTATGTCGTATATGCTGGAATTTTATGAAAATTGTGTTAATAATGTCAATTTGAGTTATGATTTATGACTCAAGTTGGAAAATATAAATCTAAGTGTATACTAGATAATAAAACATAGAATAAACATGTTTTAGATGATTTAAACATGCTGGAAAATCAATTTATATGCATATATAGGTAATCTGGATAGTTTGAGTTATCAAATTTAAATAAAATATTAAATGAACTTATTTTTGAATGAAATTTATAAAAATGATAATTTAACATGTCTATATATAAATTGGAAAATTTCGTGATTTTTTAAAATACATTTACTATTTTAAAAAATTAAATTAAAAAATAGAAAAATAAGGAAAAATAATGTTTTAACCGACAGTAGTGACGTGAATATATAGGACTAAACTGGTGACATTTTCTTCTCCTTTTTAGGTGAGAATACAAATTTGAGTGAACCAATTGGTCGTCGTTGTGAATCCCCTATTCTAGACAGTTTTGTGTTAATTGAAATTAAAACCCTGATTAACTAATTAGTTTAGGCCAAGTTAATTCATGAACATGTAAAACATTGTGTTAGGAAGTTTACATAAAAATTTGAGCTTAAAAACCCATGTTTAAGATAGTGAACCGATTTATTTACACACTAGTTTTCTATAGGAAATGAAATATTGGAATTTAAGGTAAATTAATTCTAATTAAATAAATACAGAATAAATGTAAATAATATGTTCACATATTAAAATATGTATTTTAAGATGAATAATTAATTATTTTGATTTTAGAAAGTTATTTAATAAAATAGGTATAAATATGACATTATAAGATAATATAAACATCATAGGAAACTAGTTTAGATTTTATAGCATATTTAGATGTAAAAATAGGTTATAAATGATATAAATAGAATAATTATATTTTAAGTGATTTATTTTACTTAATAAAAGTTTATTAGATTTAACATGGTGTATGTCATTTAAAATACTATTTTAATAACCTAATTATCATAAAATGAGTTTAGTAAACTAAGTTGGATATAAAATGAACTTTGCTTGATTAATTCTATCCAAATTGGCTAAATTAAGCTAATATAGATTATTGACTAATATTGTCTTAGTAAATTCTTTAAAGACCAATAATTTATATTTAGTGATTAATCAAATTTTTGAACACTTATATAATCATATTAACTTGTAAATTACCTTAGATTAATATGTTAAGTTAGACCATGAAGAATAAAAGGAGTATTTAATATGAGTTGATATAAATTGATAATTGATTTAAATACTTATATGGATTAATGTCTTGAGCAAATACTTACATGCTTTGAGTCTGCCTTCCGCTTTACCTTCTGAAGTATCTTCTGCTCTATCTTCTATTTGTTCAAAGTACAAACACTATACCAGGTACATAGTAGCTTATATGTTGCGTGCTAGGATAGACATTCTAAATAAATTAATACTTAAAGATGGCTTTAATAATTGTTTGTTTGTAAAGACCCAGACTCACCTCTATAATTAAAATAGGTGAATCTAGATCTCCAACCACATATTATATGCAGTGTTATATGTAAGGTTGAATACCATGATCAGTTTGGATATTTGCTTACCCAAATCTCTTATAAGAACACATTTTTAAAATTATCAACTCTTAAAAACTTTTTAGAAAAACATGACATTTACATATAAGATATAGATCCATTACAGACTTATATACATATAGATATTACAGACAAGGCTTATAAACAAGTCATTTGCAAAAGAAACAAAAGATATGCAAAAGCTATAATATCTATTACATAGGTTTTCCAAAATCTATACTATTACAAAAGATCCACCAAGGTCATGGTCATCTTTAATCCTCCTAGTCATGTAGGAAATCCCCAAAATCCGTTCTATATACCATACAGGTGTAGAATTCATCACTAGCATCAACACCTGAAATATGAAATAATGAGCCAAAGGTATAGTGCACAAGTAACAAAAGCAAATGACACACAAGCTTAAACTACATGCAAATACAACAATCATCAAGTTATAGAAATACTTTAATTAGTCAAACAATACTGGAGTATTCAAACTCTAGACAATAAGGATATCTGGGGATCCTGAGTAACGATCTCGATGCTCAGGGGGTTGATATGAGTTATTCGGGGACTTATATCTCTTAAATGATATATTCATAAATGAGAAAGTAGCTTCCTTTAGGATTTTCAGTCCTTTCACAACTTTACTTAACTTAATTCATAATATCACCTAATTCAATTATTCTCATAAACGTTGAATTAAGTCATATTACTTCTTCTTAAAATAAGTAGATATTATATCGATACCAATAATCCTATCAACTACCCTCCATGCCACTTATAAAAGTCTTATCATAAAGACAAAGGTGACCTAAGCGCCTAAACTTTGTACGCCCAATCTAAGCAAGGTGGCGCTCTCCGAGCCAGATTCACCGGCATAATAGACAATCAATTCAAACAACTTAAGTTTTTCTTAAATTAAGGTAAATTTAATCATGCCCATCCTAGGTAAGGAATCAAGCATATTACTGCATACCTGAGTCAAACCAAGAATCAGAGGTAGTATTCAACTGAGGATCTATCTTTGTTACAAGACATTTCAGCTCATATCAACAGTACTAATCCTAAACTAAATATAAAACACAATTAACTTTAAGCTTTGGGATCAAGAAACTCAAGTACATTCTATATAAGATCATTACATTACATTTATACATCAAACAAACTCATAAAATCATCACAAGACAAATTAATAAGCTAAAGGAATGGTTTAAAGAAGTTTTGCAAATGAAAAACTGCAGGGGATGTGTCGGCCTTGAACTTCGGTGGCGTTAAGGCAGTGTTGTCTGCATGAAAATTTCTACACTTGCCAACGCTGGCAGCGCTAAGCTTAACGCTAGCAGTGTTATGGTCTACGTCAGCATCATTTAGCCGGTGTAGACTACAATTCAAATTTTATCCAAAAATTTGAGAGTTCCACGGGGTCGGTCCACGCCCGTAAATACTCCCAATACCAGCAGTATTGCTGTGTATGCCGGCAGTACTAACCTCTACGCAGGCGACGTACACTGCAACACATATTTTAAAAAATTACATACTTCCCCTGTTACGAAAACATAACTTTTTACCATATTTTTCATTTCTAAACTTTCTTCAAACACATTTCCAACATCAATCTTCAACCTATATGTATTCTAACTTCTTTTAACACACACAACCTTCACTTCAAATTCATCAAACATCTATATTTACTATTTCAAACAAAAATCCTCATTTAACCCTTCATTTAGCCAATCCATTCTTCTCTAACTATCTTAACCCTACTCATTCCCAACTTCATTCACTCTAACACTACTTGTCACTTACTTAGCACAAATAACCCCTTATAAACCATTAAGATATTCATTCATCACATAACTAACACATGTAACTCATCAATACTCATTTTAACATGAAAACTCACATTCTAGCATAACCTTAAACTGACAAATACATACCTTAAGAAACTTGGGCTTGGTTCTATGGTCTTGCCATAAGATAATAATGGTTTTACTTGAGAAAAATATAGGTGGTATTTGGACTTGTTGAAGGTAAGTTTTGGAGGAAGAAAATGGTGTTTTCTCTTCTCTAATGGATTGTTTTGGATGGTCTGATTTTCCATACGAATTTTCCAAAAAGTACACTAGATATTTATCCAAATTGTTGACTTTAGAGGTTGCCATGTTATGGGCTTTGATTTGCATAGGTTTGGGCTTGATTTTAGGCAAAAAATAAATGAGTTTGGGCTTGTTATATCCAAAAATTTTCTGCTATGTTTTGTTCTTTTCTAAACATTGTTTAATAAATTTTTAATCACTTCAAAGCATATATATCAACATAAGGACAACATTAACATTAATAATACACACATTAACATCTAATTAAATAATCACAAACACATATACCACTTACTAACACAACTTATATGCTAGACTTTAAATGTTATCCTAAGATGCAAAAATATGCATTAATACACATGTGAAGAATATAAATTTGGGAATCATGGCTATTTCACTATTGCTTGTGCATGGCCGTTTAACCCGGTTCGCAGGGCGACAACCTTATTAAGCGGTGCTATCACGATAGTTAAGTATTTAGGCTACCCCTTATCATTGATATTGGAAAAATGATGGTTATAAATGGCTCGACAGGTAACTAATAGGGGGAACGATATCGAGATAACATTTGTTCATATTGGAGATAAGTTGTATTAAGCAATTTAATATATGGATTATATTAGTCTGCTTAATCATAGTAGACTAATATGGATAGAGATACATAATGGCTATGACCCATAAACGAGGCTATTTACTAGATGTTTCTATAGGAGGTATAAGTATTCGGACTATTTATGTCAACTCCCTTAGCAGTTGCTGCTACTCATGACCCTTAGGTTCCCAGCGTGTTTCCAGAGTATAACTGCTCCACTGTTGTTTTGCTATCCTTTAATTTAAGAATATAAACTATTAATTGTTGCATTGCATTTAGAACATGTGTGTGCTCGTATGTGCTTGCGTTGCTATCACTACTAGGTTTCGGCTCATTCCTTTCTTTTTCAGATGTTGATGATTATGATGATGATACCTATGATTACAATTGGGGTATGTAATGGACTTTGAGGAGTTTCTTGATGAGTGAAGTGACTAGGATTGCTGGATAATTATCTTTATCATAAATTGTTAAATTTCATTATCAAACTTATATTTTGATGAGGGCCTAACTGTGTGCCTATGGCTTATATGTTAAGACACTTGATACTCTTATTTTGAGATACCTGATGGTATGATACTTATTTATAGATGTTAGTCTACTCACACGAGTAGCCATTTTGAAAAGCTTTTGCAAAAATTTATATTTTTTTCGCTATAGATTCTAGTTGTTTTCATAATCTAATTTAATGATTTCATAACCTAAAATTTTTTTAGAAACAATCATGATAAATTATAGATTAAATTAGCCTTAATGTATAATGCGTAAGTATTATATGTGGCGGTTGACGCACCTTGACCCTAGTTTGGGGTGCAACAAAAACATATAAAAAAAAATTTAAACAATTCAACCTCAATTTTGATTCAACTAAACATATAAATTAGGCGAGTATCTAGTTCTCATTGAAAAACATATCAAAATAAGATTAATTATAAAATCGGTGAGAAGAATGCTACACCCAATAAGCAATCCGGTATATATGTGTTTGTTTCTATGTATTTTCAGTTGTGATATGTATTTACTAAGGGCACATTCTAAAGTAGATTAAAATCCCAATTACATAAAATTTCACCAAAATCAAATCAAAATTGGAAACTTGTATCTTAAAGTAGTGTAAGCACAATCTAGGTATTTGATTCAAATTTTTTTCAAGACTATTACAGATTCATGCTCTAAGAACTCATCTATGGGTATAGAGAAAGAATTCAAAC
The DNA here is from genome assembly GCA_024138025.1 of Combretum micranthum. NCBI lineage: Eukaryota > Viridiplantae > Streptophyta > Magnoliopsida > Myrtales > Combretaceae > Combretum > Combretum micranthum. The sequence continues at coordinate 182,042 of JAMXBD010002157.1, read as the reverse complement.
TAATTTCGATCATATTCTCATGGAACCCCTATGAATTTAAAGGTCTCACACTCTTCACTCACAAAACTCAAGGTTGTCTTTCTAAAAATGGAATTAGGTTTTATTGTATATAATAGACTATGTTACCAAGAGTTATGAACCACAATTTGAAAATCAAGAGTGGTTGGGTTTACCCATGTGGTATTCTATCATAAAAGTTATCACCTACACTGCCTACATTTGAGCAATTTATCTTTAAAGACCCATTGGCACATATGCACCTAAACAATTAACAAGTAAAATTGAATAATCAAGAGGACTACTAATTTTAATTTTTTTTTTATTTTTTATATAGAACAAAGAGTTTGGAGCAGTGGTTCTCTCCAAAATCAAGGAAACTCGTTAGCATTGTCAGGGTTTTTGGAGCACTCATGAGTAAATGGTCATGAGTAAGCATAGGAAATTCAACAGTGCACATGAGGAAGACATAGTGAAAGGGTAAAGATGAATAAGTAGTGGTAACTTTTTATATCAAGGGAAAGACAAGATTTGTCTAACAGTCTATTAAAGGAGTGCACAGTTTTGGAGGTAGGCTTTAAGTGTCTCGTAGTCATGAATTGGCCAAATGGAATGTCATTATGTAGACAAATCTAATAGGAAATCCACCAAATTGGAAGATATACTTATGGTGGATGAACTCCTTAGGTTGTTCCTAAAGAATTATCTAGTTTACTATGGGTTAAAAAAAATAAATCAATATTACGGTTATCATGATGTAATGTAGTGATGACATTTATAGAATGGTGCTTTTAGACTTGCGGAGATAAAGACATAATTATAAGAATTATTGGATAAAAGTTTTATCCAATCAAGGTGTTACCTTAGGGAACTCCTATTCAATTATTGAAAGATTGGTGAAACAACGACACTATCTATTGATTCTAGAAAACTAAATAAAGTGATGATATATAATATATGTCCTTTGCTAATGATTGATGATCTATTTGATCAACTAGAATAAACAAATGTCTTTTCAACATATTGATCTAATGTTGAGTTTTCATCAACTCAAAGTCTAGTTAAGATATTTTCTTGAAACAACATTATGCATTATCTATGGGCACTAGGTTTTTTTTTTTTTTTTTTAATGCTAGTCAACTAATACCATTGTGTCCCTATAGACCTTACGAGTCAAATTTTTAGGCCTTCCTTCCATAAGTTGTCATAATGTTTATGAATGGTGACCTTATAGTGGAGGAATGAGAAGGAGTGAGCTAAACATTTGAAGGGTTATCTCGAAAATGATAAAAGAGAAAGATATATATATATATATATATATAAAGACAATAAGTGTGAATTTTAAAGAACATGAGGTGATATTCTTCAAACATATCACTTCTGTCTTGGAGTATTAGTGGGTGTTAGAAAAGTAAAGGTAGTGTTGGTCTGACATCAATTAACAGTTATGATAAAAATTCAGAATTTCAAAGTTAACTAGACAATACAAAAAGTCTTGTGAAGAAATTTCATTAATAGACAAGTCTTTGACCAAGTTAACATGAGGGATGTCAAGTTTTAATCAAATAAAGAATGTGAAAGGAGTTTTAAGACTTAAAAAACAAATATTGGTTACCGCTTCAATCTTAATATCATAAAAGATTGATGAATTGTTTAATGTGTATGTTAATAATCTCAAAAAGTTTGAGGTTATAGATAGAAGCTCAATTGTGTTTTTCCCATTATGATTGCAACATCGATATAATGAAAAACTTTGGACAAATTGAATATTATATAATAAAGAACAAGGGAGTCATTAGACATATAGAAATTGGATAAATTTAAAGTAACATAAGATTGAATTTTGGTTAGGCAAATATGTATACAAGAAAGTGACTCTAATGAAAGATAATATGCCATTAAGACATAAAGGTAACTTGAAGCCTTGATATATAATATATATATATATAGGATCAAACAAGACCCCAAAATAGGTCGGTGAAGCAACATAAAGAGTTACATTACCACCACAGTTGTTTGGAGTTCATAATGTGTTCCATGCCTCTATGAAAAAGGAAATACATTTCAAAACCAAATAGAGCTCTTGAAGTAGATCCGATTGGACTTCAACTAGATTTGATGAATTAGGGTTACCTTGTAAGAGTCTTGGACATCAGAGAAAGGAGCTCTAGAATATAAGTATTGATTATATGAAAGCATAGTAGAGCACACTTTGACAAAGAAGCAACCTAGAAACTTGAATGTGAGCAAAAGGAGAAGTGTTTGTATTAGTGCACGAACCTAGTTACACCCTAAAAATTTTTAGCACAAAAATTTTTAAATAGGAGGAAAGGAGTAATTATGTATATTTATAATGATAAAATTATAGATTAAATCAAAGTAAGGACAATTTAATATTAATTAGGTCATAAAATTTCAAGATGCTATTAACTTAAACCCTAAGAAAATAAATCATTGTATAGGACAATTATTATAAAAGTTGAAAAATAAAAATCTAAAACTATATATTCAAAATGTATAATAGTGTTCAAAATATTTAATATTTCTTTCAAAAAAATTGTAATGGGTAAATGTCATATTTGGTATCCAAACTTTGCTAATTTATGCAAACAACTATGTGAAGTTTAAAGATATCAATTTACTGCCTACATAGTTTTCGACATTATTTATAGTACTATATGAGATGGTTAATTGCAAAAATGAGTAAAGTTCAGGTATATGATTGCAAAAATGGAGTTAGGTATCAAATTGACACTTTTAAATTTTAAGTAATTAATTGTAAAAATAGGCCAGTTTAGGTATTAAATATGAAAAGGGGTTTATTACAAAAACCAACCTATGTTTAAGCTTTTTACAATTAACTGACCTGACTTATTGTTGTTGTTATTTTGTAATTAGGTGAACTGTGAAAAACTCCGTTTTTTTTATGTCAAAAGCAGCTGTTATATCCTCACGTGTAAGTCATGAAGTTTTTAAAAAGCAAAACAAACTCTCACTTTTACTCAAGCTACTCTTTAGATGGGTACTAATCTCTCTATCGGACTTCAGCTTCCTCCTCTTCTCTCTCACAATTCTCTCCCTCTCATCTTATCATCTCTCTCTCTTCTTTCTCTCACTCCACACAATCTTTCTCTCTCAAAAAACTCCCACATCAATACCTCCCTCTCTTTCTACCTTTACCCTCCACCTCTATCTCATACATAAATGGAGTTCACCACCAACATGCACAACTCATGCACCATATGGCCACCCCACAGACAAAAACAACAACCACCAGTTGTCCACTTGACTCACTAATAGAAACTACACCACTTAAATGCACCGCCAGCTCCATCAACCCAAACCTAAAAACACAAACTTCAATCACTGTCAACTAACAACCAAACTTGATTTACCAAATTGCCGAGAAGACAAACAAATCACCACTAACCCTAAGATTGTCGAGGGTTTGATTCGCGGTGGTACCATGCATGATAACAACAACCACCATTACGAGTAGGCACAGATCGGTTTGGTTCAGTTTTTTCTAAAACCAAACTAAACCGTAAATTACGGTTTTTTTTTCCATCCCAAACCAAACCTGAAGTAACGGTTTGGTTCGGATTGGAGATTTTTTAAACCATTAAATAATGATTTAGTTCGGTCTGGATTACAGGTTAAATCAAAATTCTAACTAAAAAATTTCTTTGTTCTAGTTTTTTTACATTTGTGTAGATACTTAAATATTTATATCATTTTACAAAGCTTATATTATAAACCATGACAAAATACTTTATGAATTCATCATACTTTTAATCTATAGTTTTCTATAAAAGCAATTATCTACCAATAAAATACATTCACCAACCAATACATAATAAGTCATAATTTATAATTTATAATTTTTAATAGAACCATCAAGTTAATTATCTACCAATAAATTTAACTAAAATAAAAAATCATCTAACAACAAAATTCATCAACGAATAAAATTATCCACTGATAAAATATATTAAATAATTAATACATAATAAGAGTTTATAAATGAATTAATAAATTTCATACTTTATAAAATTAAAATCTATTAAAAAAAACAATAGTTATTCATTAATAAAAAAAATACATATCATGAGCCTAAAAAAAAAATTTAAAAATGAACAAGTTGATTTTAATCAATATTCACCAAGTAATAAATATTAAATGAAATCATATCAACATACAGTAAAATATCATTATATTTTTCTAATACGATTTGGTTCGATTTTACAGATTGGTTTGGTTTACTTTCCAAACCAAACCATAAATTTATAGATTTGTTTGGATTGAAAAATTTTTAAACCAAACGATTAAAAAAAACCATATTTTTGGTTTAGTTTGGTTGGTTTTTTTGCCCACCGTTAGCCACCACTAGTGGCCCATTCAAGTCACCAACCGAAACTCCACCACCTAAACACACTACCATCTCTAGCAACCTAAATCTAAAAACAAAAACTTCAACTACTTGCAACTTACAACCGAACTCAATTCACCAAACCGCCATGAACACAACACAAACCACCACCAACCTCGAGATTGTTGTGGGTCTAATTCGTAGTAGTTCTGGTTGATGCATGTCGTGGGTGAGCTCTGCGACTATGGTGATCTTTCTCTCCGTTTTGCGAATGTGGTTTTGATTAAGAGGCTCTATGTTGTCTTGAAGGTTTAGGGTTTCTACATCATATGTGATTTTTGGGTAAGAAAAAAGCGTATGGTTGTTGTTTAAGTAATTTAGGGAGAAGAAAGAGTAAAAATGATAGTTGGATTTGTTTTTTAAAAACTATGTGACTTACACTTGAGAATATGACGGCTGCTCTTAACATGACAAAACAGAGTTTTTCACTAGTCACCTAACTGTAGGAAAAAAAAAAAAAAACCTTCAGTTAGTTGCAATTAGGTTTAAACACATGTTGGTTTTAAGTAATTAACCCATATGAAAAGCACCCTATTATAAAATATGTTCTTATGAAACTTGTTATCATGCATATTGAATGAACTCGAGGAATAGAATCTATCCATTTTGCATCTCAATATCCTTCCCTATTAAGTGTGTGTGTGTGTGTTTAATGGTGCGAATGACCTAAGTCGATTCACAAACTATTCTAACTTGACTCGATGCATGTTTACTCGAGTTTGATTTGAGAGTAGTCAAGCTCGAGGTCAAGCATTATATGTTTAGCTTAATTAACTTATGTGCTTAATCAAGTTCTATTGAGATTGAATTGGGTATAAATGTAATTGAATTCGAATCGATATTGGGTATTAATATTATTTTAATTATAATTAAAATATTTTTTGATAAATTGAACCTACATAAGCTTAATTGAGTCAAATTTGAACTTACGTAGTGTTACCTCGAATGAACTCGAGCTTAAACTCTTAAGCTTGGTTGAGCTCACTGTTGAATCGTCTCGATTAGACTCAACTTGTTTGTAACCCTATCTATATATATATATCCATGCTCTCTCTCACGAAAATCTAAAAGCTTCCATCAACGTAAAATATTCACACTCTCACATATTTCGACCATTTTTAATTTTTTACATTTCTCACATATTTCAACCATTTTTAATTTTGCAAGTTGCACTATAATCATAGCAATTTGTTCTTTAATTTAAAATTAGGTTTGGTAAAATTTATTTTTCTCTAGAAACAGTGCAAATAAGTTACTGAATATAAAAATTTTCACCATATTAGGATTTTTATGTTAATCTTTATTGTGAACATATATATTTAGATATATTAAGCTTGAAAATGTTTATCTTTCCGTTTAGATGGAAATTTTTTTTATTTTTTGGATCAATTGTATGATTATTTCAATTAAGAACGACAAAATCAGGGAGAGGGGAAATTCTGTAATTTACCTTCTTGTGGTTGTTTTCTAACGTGTTAAATTAATGTTTTGATAATATATATATATATATATATTAAAATGTTTTGATGGTTGTTGGTTGCTAAATATTGTTGTGATTTTTTTTCTTTTTCCTTTTAAGCTTGGAAGTACATGCAGAAGTGAAACTTTTGAAGCACGGATAAAACCAAAAATTAAACAGGCCAATAGCAAAAGTTTAGAAGGTTGATGGGATAAATTCGTATGTCCTCTTAAAATTTAAGAGGCAAATTTTCTTCCAATAATGAACTCATTAACAATGCCATTACACAAGGTAAGAAGTCACTTTTCTTAAGTCATATACAATTACAGATACATCTACTACTCAATCAATCTAATCTTAGACCTTAAAGGAGCTTCAATCAATAAAAAATAGGGTAAATTATCAATACATCTTTCTTGTATTTACTTCATGTGCATTTAAAACCTTATATTTAAAATTGTGCGTTTAAACCTCAAGCCTCTAAAAAGTGCATTTTGACTCCTTTATGACAATTTGTTTTTCAATTTATTATTATTTTTTTAAGTGTTTCCTTATATCTTTTCAAGGGAAAAGTAGTAAATTGGAAGCTTGAGTCTAAATGCAATTTTCTCAAGACGTAGAGATTTGAATGGTTAATTGTAAAGATAAATGGAACTAAGCACACATAAAGCAAATATAAAGGTTATATTTATAATTTACCCAAAAAAAAAAAAAAAGAAAAAGGAAAAAAGAAACCTTCTAATGCCACAAACATATAATTGGCATACAAAAAAATCAGAGGAAAAAGAATCACCATCTACGCTTCTATTTTCATCCTTCCTTATCTTTTTCCAAACATTCCTTGGGTCAAACAGGAGAAGTCATACTCATGGCCGGAGGGGAATGGGGTAACAGATGGCCGTGCAGCTGGTGGAGGCATGGTTGCTCTTACAGCACCATTTATTGAAACCCCTGGTCTTGCAAAAAAGTTACTGCACCAAACAATGGTGATTTGATCAAAAAGTTGCACCAAAAGGTCATAGGAGGTATCACTATATTATATGGAGCAGAAAAATTACAGATAGGACTATTACAGCTTCAATGGCCTTCTAACAAGGCAACAACCCCACCCTATGCCGCCCCGCGATGAATTAACAGGGATAATAAAGATGGAGCAATTGATGCCTAGGAACTAAATTATACCTGTGAGATGAATAAGGAAGAGGATTCACAACCCTTGGCTGTTGGTTACCATTCATCTGGTGAAATAAGAAGCTAGCATAGTAAGAGATGATAATCTTTATGCCAATGAAGTCTTGTAAGAGAATTTTTAAGCATCTAACCTGCATGGATTTTACTCCTGCCATTGTTGTCATGGACCAATTGATGTTCTCATGGTTCTGCTGGGAGGCTGCTTGCAAATTAGTAATTCCTGTTAGATGTATGTTGGTATTGTAATATTGGAAACCTCCATTAGGGTATGATGTTGCAGCCTTGACGAAAGGTTGCTGCTGTTGTGGCATGCCAACTGATTCTTGATGGATTGAAAGAGGTGATGCTGCATTTGACTGTATGGAATTTTAAAAGGATGAAGTAAAAAGGACAGTAAGATAAATGCCATACTTCAGGACAAAACCAGTGGATGCACTTGACATATTCCCATAATATTTCCAAATTTAAACATGAGTGTACTGATGCAAATTATATACATGAAGAAAAGGAAGTTCTTTCAGATGGTCAAAGCACATATGGGATCACGATCGAGGTCAATGATCATAATTAGAATGATTTAACATATTATGAAATTATCAATCAAGTGGTCGGTTTACTATCAGTCTTGAATCTCCTTTGATGTCTTTCTATCCTTTATGCTTTGTTGAGCTTCAGAAAAGAATCCATGCCATATGTGCGAGAGCTCATCTGGTAACACAAAATGTCAAGATTTTGGGAATTCTTTCCAGTTTTATGGAGCCCTAGAGTCCCAATTCTCTCAAATTATAAACTGGCTCATCAATTTTGTAAAGCAAAAAATCTTGTCTGGAAATTCCTAGCCACAAACTCTCTTATAGAGGTGGAGATGGCTTTCTAAGAGTACTGGTGGGGGGAAGACTTCACAAACAGTATGAATATTCAAATATGTGAACTTCATCTCAGAGTGAGTGCACATCTTCTCTTGATTTTGGGATTAAAACCAACCAGAATACTAGGAACACAATAACACTTTGCATTTAACATTCCACACAATATTGCTTAACTATAGGAAATTATTCAAGCTGAAAACTTGGGCTCACCTTTCTTTCTTCTGATACAGTTGAATAAGGTGCAGTTGTCCCTGGCGATGAACTAGCTCCAACTCCAGGTGCTGCAACAAGCTTGCCCCAGTTAGCATTTTTGAAAAAATATTTTATATTTTTTACATTTTGTACAAAAAAGTGATTGCAGAGATCGTTTTATAACCATTGCTAGAGGAATTTCCATTTTCATGAGCCATGTGAGGAGTATCTTGCTTAGGATCGTCAAAGCAGAGCAAGTTACAAAGCTCCGTTACATAATCAATCTTTTTCGGTGGAATGGTCGAGGGGGAAGCTGCCTGCTGTTTTGCAGGCTTAGCATCAGTCATTTCAGGCTTAGATTTCTCCATTTCATTCTGTGGTATTGGAACTTCTGTCATGTTGCAGGCAGATATTGTTTGCTGTTGTGGCTGCTGCCGTGGTGGTGATGGCGATGGCCGTGGCCGTGGCTGTGGCTGTGGCTGTGGCTGTGGCTTAGATCCTACCTGCTTAATAATAACAACTATTAAATTGGTTTGCAATCAAGCCCGGTTATAATTGCATATGGAAATAGAAATCATTTCATTAACATTACGCACAAAGTTGCATCTTCAGACATGCAGTAACAATATTTGGTGAACATAAAATAAAAAAAAATCCATTGTTTTGCATTCTCTAATATTACTTTTTAACTTGTTGTGCATATGAATGTGCATTCAAAGTAAAGAAAAGCAGCTACAGCTCATATTAAGAAGGACAAATTGCCAGAATGTTAAGCAAGTACTCCTGATGGCAAAGTATTATGCCAAATCAGATGATTTTGCGACAAAATCCTGAATCTAAGGAAACATTGGAGTGCCTCGTTGACATTGTTTTCCCAACCAAAGCAGATGAGTAAAGGTTATAAATATGCTAAAATTTAGGATTACAGTTTAATTCCATTGATATTGAAATTGTTTTCCGACTAATATTAATGGCTTGCCATACACAAGAAGATTGCACAAGCAAATACAATGCAATGAAAATGAGGGCCTTTCAGAAATTTGATTCACCTGCTGTGCTTCATGGATATTTGCTGAACTGTTATTTTCCGGTGCAAAGCTGCTGCTCGTCAACTGAGGAAAAAGAATTTATTCTTTCAGATGAAGGATGGCGCATGTATGAGGCAATACAAAAGAGTGCCCTTTAGAGGTATCAATCTTACCTGCTGGGCTTCACCAATAGTTGATGAACTTCTATTTTCTGGGGCACGAATGCTGCTTTTTGACTGAGGCAAGGAATTTATTCTCTCAGGCGAAGCAAGTTGTATGTTGCTTGAATATCCAGGCCTATGACCATTTTGGATTCCTGACATATGAACTGGTGATCTAACATCACTCATCTTTGGTGGTGATCTCTGTTTGCCATCCCGAGGAACCCATCGTTTCTCGACATATCTAATATGAGATTACATGGACAACTAACTTGCGATTCAGAAACAAGTAAATGATAGAAAGGTAGTTGCTATGTTGCATTCAGTTGATAACTATTTAATACCAATGAGCTCTTTCAAGTCATACTTTGCACGAATAAAATTCTCAATCCCAACTCTGTCATATCGTGGTGGCAACTCTGCTTCCCAGTAGGAATTTGCTTTTTCGTTCCCCATAGCTGAAAATGAGTTACAAACAAGATGAAGATTAGATGTCATCAGTAAAACTAAGTATGTCATGAAACTTAGCTAAAGGATTCAGGCTTACACTGTATATAAGCAATTTGCTCTGGAAGCCATGTGTCCAAAGTGGCAGACCTCACCTGAATGAAACACATTATAGCATAAAGAGACAATTCCAAGACAACTTATGCATACAGTGTAAAAAAAAATCACAGTAAAAATATTCAATTCTAAAATATAGAGAAAAGGAAAATATTTACTTTTGATATGTGCACTCCAAGACTCCTATGTACCCCTGAGCATTGCATGCAAATGAAGATCCCAAGGTTCACACTAGCCCATCGTGGGGACCTGGAAAACAGTAGATACCATGAATAAGAAAAGAACTGCTGCTAGAAATCAAACACAATGTTCCTCTAACTAAGAAGTTTAGGCATGAAATGCAAGAAGACAAGCATTGTAATTCATTGTTTTCCTCAACATCCTCCACAGTTAAGATCACCTACTTGCTTTTGCAGTCGGCACATTCCCTATTCTCAGGCAGTTTAAGCAGACCCTCCAATATCTGTAGTTCAACATAGCACAAGCAATCATTTTAGACACGTCGAATTCAGTTGCCCGTAACATCATGCAAGATCAAAGTTGCAAAAATCTTATGACATTTGATGCCAACACACTGCCGAAGATTTTCCTGATAACATATCTAAGTCAGATTTCCTTGTGAATGACTTTTGCCACTGCACGTGCAATCAAATGCATTAAGGATGAATACTATCATACTAGTGAAGCAAAGCTATTACAACCTTCCATCTAAAAGTGTTGAATCCACATGAAAACTTTCTTCTCAGCAAAGCACCTATTTGCTATTCAAAAGACAAAAATTAAGATAAAGTGTGCAAATGCAGTTAATTTTCTTCTTACAAGTAAATGCTCACTACCCAAGTAAGTTTACAAATGTCTTCATAATTAAGTGCTTTCTAGATCGTCTCAACCCTTGCAATTGTCAAAATCGCAAGTCAAGTATACGATTTTATGAGTTACAATTATATATATATTTATATTTTTTTTAATTAAAATGGATGAAAAAGTATTAAGGCGCAAACTTAAAGAAGAATTATGAATTTAGATATACGGTTATATATGTTTACGATTTTACTAGTTTTTCACAATTCTGTACAATTCTACCAATTCTACATGCTCAAATGAATAGTAAAATCACGATTATGACAACCATGCATGCAAACATGTAGATATATGACACAAATGTTAAGACATTTTCCAATTAATCTATGAAATGAATGAAAAATTAAACACAAAGTTAAATATGCTATTACATAAACTACAATTTTCTTCTACAGCTGACCGTCCTTAAACTCATTTAGATGCCTTTCCATAACCACCAACTCATTAGATAAACCATAACTAAGACCAAAATGAGTTGTTAATTGTACTTTTCAACAGCTAATAAGGAACTCCTAGTAATAGTCAAACCATGTTCTTATTCTTTTAATCAACTTCATCTTTCTGGGTACGTGAATAGTGATCATGCCATATGGATTAACAAACTTTCATAACATTAACATGAAAATGTTATCAGACCCAGAAATGAAAAAATAAATAAAAAAGGAACAAACACATGCACCAATTTCTTATGAATAGCATAATTTCATTAAAATCCCACTTCATACGCATGACAAACCAGTTAATCAACCGAAAAGATTAAAACTTGAACACCCAGGATTAGCGGGCAAAAAAAAAAAAAAAAAAACTATCATGGATATTGACATCAAACCCAGAAAGGAAATAGCATTAGAAATGATATTAATAGCATAAAGACTGAACCTTTCTGTGTTTTTCATTAAGCTCTTTGGAGACACTGGCTTTCCCGTTCATGTTGCCAAACTCTTACTATGTTTGTTCCTACAAGTTGAAAAAGATGAGAGATGCGTTGTGTTCTGAAATGTGATGTGCGTGTGTTTTGAGTTTTCTTATGTAGTATGGTTATGTTCGTTGTTGTTGTTGATGGCTTTGTTTGACTTTTACTTTATTCTTATTCCTATGATAGTGCGTGTCGTGGAAGCTGGCGTCAAAATTCTTTTTCTACCTTTTCTCTCTTTTCATTACACGCTTTGATTTTGATGGCTGCTTGTACCTGCCTTTTCCATAAGGTGTTTTTTATCCCCTTTTTCTTCTCTTTCTCTTTTATGATTCGAGTGTTTCGGGTTAAATTTAGAGGGGTTTTAGCTCCTAGGAAAAGACATTTAACCAATTGGGAAATTCTATGTTGTTCACTATTTAACGTTTCACACAATTCAATCTTAATCGAGTTAATATTTTAATTATTATATTTATTTTAATGGTTACATGATTAACTGAATAATCCATCGAGAAAACCATAAAAGCTCTCTTAAACAAATGCAATAGTTACTATATTAACTTTTTTAATAGCAGGATAATGGATAAGTATAAGTTAAATAGCTAATAGAGTCACTCATAAAATAATAATAATAAAAGATATAGAATTTTCCTTCTTTTCCTATATTTAAAACCCCTTTACAAGTAGGGGTGTGCACTGAAACCATAAAATTAATTCGAAAAATATAGTTAATTGATCTGTTGGTTTCGGTTTAGGATTATGGTTTTAAGTTTTTGGTTTTGGTTTCGATTTATAATGTCAGAAAACCAACGGTTACCAATTAACCGGTTCGATATTTATAAGTTTTTATATATATATTACATATATGATTAATTTATGTATATATATATATACATAAATAAAGATAACAATCCTAAAATCTATTGTAATTTGAGATATGTTGTAATTACAACTTTTATATTTTAATTATTATGTTGTAATTTAGATTAAGAAGAAAACATCAAGTTAATGTTGTATTAGACTTATGTTCCTTATATGTTGGTTTTGTAGCTATTTCATTTTTTTTTTGCAGCTTTTTAATGTAAGTATGAAATAAAATAGTTTAATTTTTCATGGTTACAACTGAAAATATGGTTAACGAAACCATTATGTTGAATGGTGAAAAACAAAAAAATATTAATGGAAAAAAAGGTTAATTGTTAAAGTGGTTAGCTATTAATAATGGACCTGTTTAGGTTTACGATATTGAAAAACCGATCACTTTGGTTCGTTTCTAAAAATGGAGTTATAGATCGGTTAATCGAATTATGCATACTCTTTTTTGCAAGGAGGATTTGTTACCACCACTATATTATAAATAGATTGAAAAAATTAATGACTTCCATCACATTTGAAATTGATATGTACTGTTAAATGATGTAATGAAATTAGTCTCATTATAACCGCCACAATATCATAAATTTTTTTGTTTTTATTTTGAATTCAAGAAAAAAATTCAATTTCATTTTTGAGGTATTGAAACTAAACCATTCTCCTTAATAAAAAAAAAAAAATCAGGTTATTAATGCATAAGATACATTTGTTTTGCCCATGGACTAAGGGCATGCTTAATATATTTCATCATAATTAGTAGATATTCTTACATACATGAATTGAAATGTAATTTTGCTTGCCATTCTATTTCAATCCATTTTGTCACAATTAATTCTCAAATATCAAGCGTGATATATGATTAATGTCTCTAATTTTTTTTCTAAATATATAAAACTTGAGATTGTCCAAATTATTAAAGTATCTACACATTATTATGACCTTCTAGCCAATAATTATACCTAGTTATATTCAAAGGGATAATTCTAAAAAAATGTAAAGAAATAAATATGGTGATCATTTCCTATTTTTTCCAAATTTATTAAGATTTCTTACTAATTGTGTAGAGCAAGTATTTTGAGTCCAAAAAATAAAATTTTCTTATATGGTTTTATAATCTATAAATTTATGATATTTGTTAATATTTTCTCAAAAAAATATCATTGACATCAATAAGCAAATGGGTGGAACTGCTTGAAAGCTACTCTAGCCCAACTAGTTTTAAACTCATCTTAATTCGAGTTCAAAATAAAATTTTTTATTTAAATGAGTCAACTTACTCATAAGTTATTCAAGCTTGATTTACCTTAACTTTGACTTAGCTCAATCTCAAAATAAAACTTATTTATTTAAATGAGTTGATCTCATGCTCGAGTTATATTCATGGGTTGGCTCATGAATAGATCCATCTAGATAAGCTTGCTAGCAAACAAAGTAATTGATGATACATAATACAATGTTAGAGAGGTAGAGGTAGTACAAATGAATATAAATAAATAACAATTTTGACATTTGTCCAAATATAAATAACAATTTTATGGTTTGGTTATAATTTATGTAACTAGTGTTGCCGCATAAACAGAAGAAGCAAAACTTCATGTTTTGAGAATTATAATAAAACTCTAGGAACATTGATAAGAAATTTTTATTTTATTCATTAAATATGCAACAAAACTTTTAACACTAATTTTTTCTTTTTTTTTTCAAGCATTTAATTATGGATTTATATATTTAAATGTTTTTGAAAGCCAAAGCATCACTCCATACTAGGAATCTTTTATTTTATTTTATTTCATTCCACACTTTTGTTTTTAATATGTATATATGATTAGAGAATAAAAAATATTTAATTCTACCGTCATAGAAACTTTCCTGTCAAATATGAATAGTTGGATTCCTTCAGAAGCTTGTTCAAATTGACTACAGATGTATTTATTGGTGGGTTTGACCTACCGGCGATGGGAAGAAGCAAGGACGGCGGAGACGTTCCGTCTTTAAAGTGTTCTTCTGGCCTTTGGGCCCATCATATATTTCCACAGAAATGAGACTCTGAGGAAGGTAAAATGCTTCAACAGGGTTTACATTACATGCTTTTTGGGCGGTCTGGCTTTGAAAAGTTGTAATGAATTTTCTAGGAAAAGTTAAAAAGGCATAAATGTTAGGTCAGGAATTAATAAATAAAATCAGGTTTAATTAAGACTGAACTATGGTTGAATCGGATCGTTTTCATAATTGGATCAGGTTCAACCGAATTGAGCCGGATAGGTTAATATTCGGATTATAATAACATTGAAAATTTTAAAACCTTCATTATATTTATATTTATATTTTTCAAATTATAATTAAGATAATATTAGAAATATGTTGAATTCTTTTTATCAGCTCGCTTTCAATGATTTAGAGAAGAAGTCCCTCCCCACGCCACACACGCCCGCCCCATCTTTTGTTTCAACAAATGAGGACCACACAACTGGCAAAGATAATCTTAACTATGTAGGAAAGCTATTTCTATGTTCTTATGTAGCATGTTGCAGAGAATGAGTTTAGGTTTTCCATGTAAGGGCATATAATAAGTGTAAAATAGATATTGGAACAGTTCAACAAACCCATCCCAGCTTAATGATGTCCCCACAATCTTAATCATTAGTCGGCCCTAATGTGGAATTGCTCCATTGGACGTTGAATATGAGCCACATGCAATAATAATTGGCGAACATCCAAAAAAGACATCGACAATACCCTATGAAATATGAATAGAGTCTTACTTAATTGTCGATGTTTGATTTGACATGTTTATGGAATTTAATTTGTGCGAGGGGTACAATGGTTGATCCCGCTTGTTGCCTCTTTTCGACATCACTTCAATTCATCTCTGTCATTGTAAACAAATTACACTAGGTAATTCTTTTAACCCCCATTAATAATGGAATCTTGTTGGATGAAACTCAGTAAGAACATTGGTTATGGAATTTCTTTTTAGTTCATCAACTTTCATGCATCGTTAAGAAATTAAAAGCCAGCGCGATTCAAAGGGAACGATGCTACTTTCTCATGTTTTGTTTATGAAAGATATGAACTTTATTATGAGGCAACTTCACAATCAGCTTGAATAATAAAAAAGATTCTGTTGTCAATTTAATTCGGTCCTTGTTAATAAGCATGAAGATGCTAGTTATAACTCCATCTCTAGGGATTAGAGAAGCTGTTATGCTAATATTTAGGTTTCCCAATTGGTAATGATTAGAGGCCAAAGCAAGGGATTTCCAATTTATATTTAATAAACTTTAGAGAAAACTCAGTAGATGAAAAGTAGACTACTCAATATGCTTAGAAGGCTAGGCTAATATTGGCATATTGTTCTTAATTCTAATTTAACGTATAATATAGAAGTTGCTAGTCTTTTAAAGAAATGGTAGAAGGTTATTTTGGTAATTGGGCTTGGAGCTCAATTTAGTGCCATGGACCCATCTTCTAGGCTAGTGACATGGCTTAGAAGACCAAATTCAATAAGAGATGTCATAGAGAGATTTGACTTGGCAGGTTTGAAACAAAGATCGTTGAACCAGTTCATTCCACTCTCGGCCTAATTTGGTTTTCTTGTGTGTGAAAAGTAGACTTCAAAATTACATTTTTAGGCTAATTTGGGTTTTGTTTGACTAAAATAGAACTTATATTAATAAAATAAGACTATTTCTATTTTATATTAAAGATTGACTATTTTAATAAGAAAATGAGCTTCTTTTATATTAAAATATCTTAATTTTATTCTAAGCCTATATCCAAATCTCATGCCCACATATATATATAAGAGAAGGGATGATTTCTAGCCGTTGGATCCATGGAAGAGATCCAATGGTTTTGAGTAATGTTTCATCTCAATCATTAATCCAAAAGTCATCTAACGGCTACCATCAACCTCCAATATTTATAAATAGGGGCCTTCTCTTCTCATTTGGGGTCAATTCTGCATATTGCTAAGATCAAGATCAATATGGAAACTCTATTGAAATAACTCCATTAAGAATCAAAGCAACCACTTTCACAAAAAATGAGTCAAGAACTATCGAATCTATTTGATTCAATCTTTTATCACACCACACGCTCAAGAAACCGGGTTTGGTTGTTTCTGTTCCCATGCTTCTCTCTGCAACATCTGCACACATGTCATCAGTTCAAGACTGCTTTTAGGTTGACTATCATGCCTATCACTTCTGATCGATTAGCTGCAACAACTCCATCATATAGAAACTAATCATGAAGATTGAGTAAGTGGTTCAAGACTTCACATGGTAGGGGAATATACCAAGGGAATATGGATGACATCAAACATATTGGGTTAACTAAAGTAAGATTGCTAAACCCAAAGAACTATAGGGGCTTAACTTTAAGAGAAAGCTTGCTGCATAAAAGAAAGCTTATACTTTTGAGAAGAATAGGAGGGTTACATAGGGAGTTTTATGAAGGAATATTTACGATAATTCATTGATCATCTTTTCAAATTCCTTGCATCTTTAGAGAGAATTGATTAAAAAAATAAATTAGGTCATCAATAAACGATTCAAGCTGCTAGGCAACGATGAAGGAACTAGCCTTTAATTTGATTATTATGGATGATAAAGATTGTTACTTGAATGAGTTGTGGAATAACGATAAGATAAAATTTGATAATTATGAGTTGAAGTCAAAGATTTGAAAGTTAAAAGAAAAAAATGTATAAAATTCTTGTACCAAATATATCACTTACCAAACTATTTTTATGGAGAGTTTACCCATATGATGCCAAGCTTCACAAAATGAGAGTCTGCCTCCTAGAAGCAAGCCTCAAAAAATTTGATGAGCTAGTAGAAGTTGTTTGCATATTCAAGATGTTACAATGAAGTAGAGGGTGTTGATCATGTTCTTGAACTTGTCCTACTATTCAAATAATCCGGGATTAGTTGGAAATACGAATTCCTATGCAGGAAGAATAAGAACCTCTCCTAATTATTTGATTAAAGAACACTATAAAGAAAAAAGAAAAGAGAGATGTCATCTCCTTTGAATGCTCTTGTGTTTGCATTTGCACTTTGGCTCAATGGGCATACAATGTAACCACTTTTCATAGGCAACAACAAGGCATCACTTTATTACATGAAATTCAATCACCATTGAATATTGAATCAACGATAGAAAAAAGAAAAAAAAAAGGCATAAAAAGGTGCAATGACTAATCACAAAGTTAGTCACCACAAAAAGGTTGGATTAAAGTAAATATAGGTGTTTTCTTAAAAAATGGTGATGAAGAAACAACATAATAAATACTTTAAGAGATGCGATAGGCCAAAGGATACTTGGTTTAGAAAGAAAATTTAGTGGAGTTGATGTATCATCAACTAGATTATGGGACATAAATTGGGAGTTAAAATATAATAACTTGCTTAGGTTAAAATTTGTACAAATTTGACGATAACAGCATCTTTGATCTTAAGAAACACACACACATATACAGTTAAAGTTTACTAACATTTTGCATTCTTGTCTCATGTAGGTGTGAGATAAGTTTAAACTCATGATGTTCGTCAAGGCTTAATCATAAGACTAAGGCCCAAATCCAATGAAAGTTGTAAAAACAAGAAAGTTTTAAAAGATTTGTATAAGGACTAATGAATTACTTGTATTTTCAATTTTTGAAAATTTATGTCGTATATTTAAATTTTAGCAAATTAGTGCTCGTACTTTCAAACGATTAAGTATCTCTATTAAGTAATAATTCGATGAAGACACTAAATGAAGACATTGCAACGCACATACTTTGAAAGTGTAAATACTAATTTGCAAAATTTAAAGATGTGGTATTAAATTGGCGAAAATTAGAAGTATAGATATAAGAGCTATCATTGTCCTAATTTAGAAAGTCTTGGTGTATTGTACCATAGTAAGTGGGACATATGAATGTAATATGGATCAATGGATCATATACATTATATCAAGTTAATCTCAATCCTTTATTTATATAGTCCTTTTGTATATATAGGAGAAAAATCTTTTAGTTATAAAGTATTTAGACATATGAGTGAATTCAATTACATTAAGAGGTTAGTGATTATTTTTGTACTTAATGTATAATAGGATAAACTTAACCTTCATTTGTGTGAGTTAAGAGAACTAAATTTCATCTTAGAGCATCTTGAGAACTACTCTCATGACACTTGCTGTGGAAAAATCTAGTGGCTTAATGAGTTGAAGATTAGTTACATGGCTAAGGTGTGTGATTACCAAACTTAAAATTTTATAATCCTCTTAATCCTAGATCCATACAACGCAGTGCACCTGTTGTGTAGTGTAGAAATTAACTTGGATATTGTCCTAAGGATCTATTTGTAGCTACTAATACTAACGCTTTTACTATTATCTAGTTGAATCTATCACAAATTATAAACTAATTCTAAATGCTAATTCTACTAAAATTAACTCCAAAACTCCAAATTAATGATGTGATTGCTTTTTCTTTAGGTTTATTCAATTCACAAACTATGCCCCTAGTTTTGATCCACCCTAACCTTTTTTATTCTTAAAATGTAGATTTAATTCAATATTCCGTTAATCTTGAACTGTCAGTTACTTAACTAAATCAATTACTCTCTTTAAGTCAATTAACTCCTAGTCTTAATTGAAGAAGTGGGAATTTCTTCCTTCATTAATGTCAAATTAAAACCGCACGAAGCTTATGAACCCTAATTGAAGAAAACTGATCTTCAGTTATAGAAAGATAGAAAATCTCTATTTCTAGGTGAATTATGCATCTTCTTTATCATGAGAGATCTATTTCATTAATTGAAATTCTGTTTCTAGTTAATAGAAATCAGGTTTATAATGATTTAGGCCTAAAAATCATCACAAACAACAAAATAATCATGAGTAAATTGAAGACGAAAATGTTATTCAATCAAAAGCAATTCAATACATAAAGCCAGGGTTTCACAAAACCTAGAGCATAACAAAACTACTCTTCCATGAGAAAATTAACAATAATGATCATAAAAGAAGAGAAGGGAAAAATCATGATAATGAAACCTTTGTGATGATGTTGTTGATGAATCTCCAAATCGAGTTTTCAAATTCCTCTTGAAAAGCTCTTCTAAGACGCATTTTAGGATTGAGGAACGTAATACATATATTTAGCTATCAAGTTAATGGAAATAGAGCCCCATTATAGCCTATCAAATGTACATGACATCTACATGACTCGTGTATGACTGGTCATGTACACTGGAACTTAACTCTTTTTCCTTGTCTGGCATATGTACACAACTTCTCTAAGTCTACACTTACGGTGTACAATTACTAATGTGTAGCTAACAACTTCATAAAAGCTTCATAACTCTTTAAAATCTTGGCTTCTTTCATTATTAATCCTTTGAAAAGCTTAATTATTCCTCATTTAGGCATGAAATGAACAATTCATTCAATTCAATAAGTATCATTTTCTTTAATAGGTTAACAAAATATCATATAAAATATGATCAATAAGATACAATTGTTAAGGTCTTATGGCACTTATCAAAATTTCCTACACTTAATTGTTTGCTTGTCCTTGAGAAAAAACTAAGGACAATGAAAATCTATCATTAAATATACACAAATTTTTTCACAAGTTGAAACTCACATAACATTCATTAATCATTTCAGATCATAGCGACTCACTTTGCATTAACTCTCAAAACTACCATATAAATGTAATTAGTATACTAAAATCAAAATTCTAAGGCTAATTGAGGTAAGTTAAAATTTACCCTCATCATTTAACAATAGATTCCAAAGTCACAAAGTAAACACAAAGTCAAATAATAGCAAAAGAGACCAAGTTACACTTCACCAGCCGTTAACGAATGTATAAACCCTTCAACCACTTCTCTAAGCATAATAATCTAGAGTAAAAGCAATTTGCATCTATTTGTCCCCTAGATTTTCTCATATTATCTAAATCTCTTTAAAAAAAAATTAGCCTTTAGAGAGGGAGGTTTTAGCCTCCTCCTTTTTCTTGTTTCTCTGGTTAGGTTTTTGCCCGTTTCTTTTCAACTCCATTATTTTTTTCACATGAATAAGAGACTTGTATAGTTAATAAATATACAATGGAACAACGAAGAAATTCTTTGCTCATAATTCGTACACGATACCGACATACATTACTCGTGTAGTTAGGTTGTGTACACTGGAAATCCACTTTTTCTTTACCTTATGCGCTAATAAATATACACTAGTCATGAATTTTATGTAGTGTACTTCTAACATTGCAATAAAAGCTCCAAACTTCATCAAATCTTCGCTTATTTCATCACTACTCCTTTGAAAAGTTCATTTACTCCTCATTTAGTTCCGAAATGAACAATTCATTCAATAAGTATCCTTTCCTTTAATAGATCAATGAAATATCACATAAAATATGATTAATAAGGCACAATTATTAAAGGTCTTAGGACATTATCAAACTTCCTCACAGTTAACCATTTACTTGTCCTCAAGCAAATAATTAAGGACAATGAAAATCTGGCATTAAATATACTCAAAATTTTCCACAAGTTTGAAGCTCTTATAACATTCATTAATTCTATTATATCCCAGCGACTCTTATAACATTCATTACTTCTATTATATCCCAGCGACTCACTTTGTACCTACTACTTAAACCTACCATATAAATGTAATTAGCATACTATATCAAAATTCTAAGGCTAATCTAGGTAAGTCAAAATTTTCCCTCACCATTTAACAGTAGGTTCTAGTCACAAAGTAAACATAAAGTCAAACAATAGCAAAAGAGACCTAGTTACACTTCACTATCCACTAACAAGTATATAAACTCTTCACCCACTTCTTTAAGCCTAATAATCTAGAGTGAAAGTAATTTGCATCCGTCTTTCCACTGGATTTTCGTCTATTATAAAATCTCTCCAAATTTTTTTAAAACCTTTAGAGATGGAGGTTTTTACCTGCATCTTTTCCTCTCTTTTTTTTCTCTGGACGAGTTTTTGCCTTTTTCTTTTCAGCTCATTTCATCTTTTTTTTTTTTTTCACTTGAATAAGAGGTCGGTATAGTTAATAATAGAGTCAGACTTCACTTTTCTAAGGGACCAAATCCTGCCCATATCAACTCGACTACTGATTATTCAATTAACACTTAATTTTTTAAGGAGATTGTTCTAAAAGAATCACCAAGTGATAAACATCATATGCCGCTTTCACTAGAGATTAGATAACCTTTCAAAGTTTTTAAAAAGAGAATATAAAAGTCAACAAGCTTAGAAATATAACAGTTTAAATTTCAACCACAGACTTTGATCTACATCTAGGCTCTAGATTCCATTACTAAATAGTAAGTAAGGTTACCAAGATTTCATCCTACAATTTTCGACTAAGTATACTAACCATAACTTAGGTGAGTAAGCTGTGAAGGTCGCTTTTACCTTCATATGAATGCTAATTCTAAACAATTTTTTTTAAGTATATTTTCAAGATCACAATTGCAAACTTGTAAGTTAGGGACTTTTGATCTAGTTCAAATTTATATAAATATGATCAATTAAATGCATGCAAGACATATATCATTCAAGACCCAATTATTCCCTTCAAAACTACCCCTTCCCCACACTTGATTGGGACATTGCCTTCAATATCTCCTAATTCAATCACAAAAAGGGAAAAAGAAAGAAAGAAATAAAGTAAAAGAAAAGAAAATAAGAACTTCCTTGGTTTTAGATTGATATCAAATCTTAGGAACTACTGGTGCTAGAGATATGAAATTGGCAGCAACATGATCAAATTTTTGTGAACCTAATGCAAAGACTCGACTTGCCATACTTCCTCAAATGGGTAAGCCAAGTCCCCAGTCATGCATAATACACAAATGTATTATATGTAAGGTTGTTCAAAAAAGAAGTGTTTTATGTTGATTGCTTGATTAAACTTGTAGTAATACAAAACTCTTACAAAAACTACTCATTAAGAGTAGTAACACTTTACATAATGGTACCATCAAGTGGGTGCTTTAAAAGATTACAAGTCTTGATCTTTCACAAAGATGATGGAGAATTTCAACACATAAGGTTATAACTCATAGGCTTATAAGTAAGCCTTACAATAAAACTTTTACAAAATATTCAAAAGAAATATTGAAAAGGTCTCTCCAAAAACAACATCTTAAGGTTGAAATTCCTAGCCATCCCACTCATCCATGAATTCCTCAAAATCCATCCAATACCTTCAAGCATCATAGAATATATCCTCATCAACGCCTAAAAGGAAGAGAAATGAGCCAGGGCCCAATGCACTGTAACATAATCAAATACAAAGTGGCATACTTTCTTAACTAATGCAATGCAATATCCAATAAATTAATTATCTTTAATTAAGTGCAAAAAACAACATTAAAGTGTTTAAACTTCGATTGCAATCCTTAGGAACCTAAGAATTTTGAGTAATAGTAGTTATTTAGGGGGTTGATATAAGTAGCTCGAATACTTATATCTCCTACTTAACTTTACTAAAAAGTAATCTCATCTAGGGTTTACAGTCATTTCTCATCTTTACTTAACTTAATCCA
Source organism: Combretum micranthum (assembly GCA_024138025.1). Classification (NCBI taxonomy): domain Eukaryota; kingdom Viridiplantae; phylum Streptophyta; class Magnoliopsida; order Myrtales; family Combretaceae; genus Combretum; species Combretum micranthum. The sequence goes on along the minus strand of JAMXBD010002157.1, from coordinate 158,929 downwards.
TAATATCACCTAGTTCAATCGTGCCCATAATTGTGAACTATGTTAAACTACTTCTTCTTAAAAATAAGCAAATATTATACCAATACCGTTTTCCCTATGATTACCTACTGAGCCACTTATAAATGTCATTGTATTATGAGTTAGGTAGCTTAAGTGCCTAAATTACCATATTCATCTTTGAATATGCTTATTGCTCCTAGACTATATTAAACGATACGGATACAGCCAATTCAAACATTATCAGATCAATCTTTAATTAGAGTTGATTTAATAATGCCTGACCTCGTAGTTAATAACCAAGTTATTGCGTACTTGAAATGTTTGATAAAAGACTAGTGGGCACAATCAAGTGAGAAGAAGAATCTATAAGAAAAGAATTCAATTCACATAAAATTGAGTATTAATCATAAACAATTTTTAAGTTCTTTATCCAATGCAAGACTTAAATAAAAGTTCATATTAATTTATAATTTAACATTAATACACATATCTATATAATACATTTCTTTACTTTAAAATTTTGACAATAATATTTTATTTATTATTATTTTTTAAGGGTGCACGGCCAGGTATATGGCTGTACAGGTCCCTAAGTTCCCTTTAAGCTAGAAGCTCGGTGAAATACAAATCTTGTGTTTTGGTTTGCGAATTTTGGTTAGAGAGAAACATGGCTAGATAGGACATGCTAGGTTTCGCCCATGTTTCTATATTATACAAGACACAACAACAACAAAAAAGAAACACGGTTTGATATAGGGGGTCATGTTTTGGGTGTGTATCACATGTAAGCCAAATCCTTAATAACTTAGAGAAAAGCATGCTTAGATGCACGTGGTCGTGTTCCACACGTGTTGTCTAAATTTTCTTCCTTATTTAACACACAGTGAGAAGCATAGTTGGATACATGTGGTCATGTTTCTCCCATGTTTTTCCTCGAGTAATGTTATTTTGAGGGCTTGACGAGAAACATGACCAAAACATCACCCCATGTTTCCCTCATGTTTCTTCTTTGAAAAATAGAGCACATATACATACACTTAAACATCGAATTTCCACTTCTATTAGCTTATATACATTCAACACATGCACTTAACAACACCAAACACACTTAAACTCCACAATTCCCCTCATCATCAACTTCTAAAACTTCATACACAAATTCACAACTCCATCACTAATATAACCTACTGACCACATACTTCACAGATTCATCAAAACAACCATAACAACTTTATTTCTTGATTCTACCAAGTTCTTGAGAATCATTCAATTCTAAGAATTAACTTAATCTTATCAAACTATCAATGACTTCTCAAAAATCATTTAGATAAAATTTGCATTCATAAAATAAGTAAGTGAAGAAATGACTAAAAAAGCATTCAAAACTTTACCTTAGATAGTCTAAATCCTTAAATAAAGTCTTGAAAGAGATGTTGATGAGTTTGTAAGAAAAGAATTGATTGAAGTTGATGGAAATATGGAGCACGAAAGTGGCAGTCTCAAGGGTTTGTTTTAGGAAGGAAATTTGGCAAGATTCTTAATCACAAATATGCTTTTTTTGATTTTAAGGCAAATAGAAGTTAGAAGAAGGTTATAGTAAGGGCTTAGGCTGAAGTATACAGGTTTGGGTTGTCATTAATTGATAAATTGGGCTTATCTAAAAGAATTTGTAGACTTTAGAAAATCATATTAGACCAACTTACTAATTTGTGAATAACAAAAAAAAATTTCAACCAAACAAACAAGAAATACAGGACACATGGATTCATATGCTCTAATGGTTAAGCACATCAACACAAAATTTTATAATCTAAATTACAATATCTTAAGTTATACACTAATTAGCACAAGACAATACAATTCAACACATTTAAATACTAATACTTAGTTATACCAATAATTAAAACTCTATAATTGATATCATCAAAATCAATTCATGAAATTTGCAAGCAATATACATCTATGCAATTTAGTTTAATGTTTTTTGTTTAGGTATTTCACCCAAATAGGAATTTAGAACCAACATGACTTAAAAGAGAAACAAAGAAAAACTAAAAACAAACAGAAGAAGTTAACCTAGCTTAAGCATTTACCAAAAGCATCAAAACAAAGTAGATAAGGAGTCTTCCTATTAAGGGATCCTAAAATGTACAAATCAAGCAGTGTATAGTTCTAAAAAAAAATTAGAAAAATATCAAATCAACAGCCTTCAAATAAATGAAGATGTGATTATTTATCCTTATCCTCTACCTCATAAGGTTTCTCTTCTTCATTTTCTTGGTTATCAATAGTTGCTTTGTCATCATCCTCCTCACCATATTCTTTCTCATTGGACTCTCCATCATCCTCCATCTCTCCAGACTCAGCAACCTCATTATCTGAACTTGATGATTTGGCAATAGCTAGAGATTTTCCTTTTTGTTTGATGGTAGTTTGCTGCTCAGTCTCCTTATAAGTATATCCTCTCAGGTGATGACTCATAACTAGGTAGATTTGCCAGAGGTAGTGGAGTCTTCTTAATTGATTTCTTTGTTCTTGCCATAGTTGTAAGAACACATGACATAAATGAGCATGAAGGATTAGAGGATAGCTTACATGCATATGAATAATTTCAGGGACATTTATTAATTATAAGTAGCATGTACAACAGCAAAAACAAGCAACACAACAAGGCATGAGTGAATTGGAGTTAATATGTGGGTACGCTACCTACCTACACATGTAAAGGCTCGTGTTGAAGATCATAACAGTAATAAAAACACAAGTAAGGTGTAATTCTTTAGAAAATTCTTCAATTTCCAGGACAAGTATAAAAACCCCAATTTTCATATGAAACAAATCCTAGATTCTTGATTTAAGATGTTCACGTAAGAAATTTGATAAAATAACAAGTGTAATATGTTTTAGAGTGATCAAATTGCACTAAAAACACAAAAGCCCTAATTTCTATGCGAATTGAAATTTTGTATGAGCCTTAGGGTGATTTTCATATCATGATACATATGTGAGTTAGGTATGTTTTTTTATGCTAAATCATTATGAGCATTACACTACCACTATCAGCAGCAAGGAAACAATAAAAACACTCATGGAGTAGCACGTGACAGCTATACCCGTCATTTACATGATCCCTGGATTACGCATGTAAGAATGATCCAAGAGAAAGAAGAATGCATAAAAGGAAAGATAGAATCACATACTTGTTTTTGTTGATGGAGATGGTTCATGAGTGTGAGAGTATGATGGAGTCAAATGGTGTGTGGGTAAGTAGAGAGGAAAAGAGAAAAAATATCATGTAGGATTGAAAATAAATGAAGAAGTGTGTGTGTGTTGGGAGGGGGGTTTCCTATCATATACCAATATATATTCGAAAAAAAAAAAATTGAGTGTACATCACAATAGTACACGACTTATGTAAGTTGAGTCTTGGCTCCATAGAAACAAAAATTTTCAAGTATAGGTGTACGCTACTTAAGTACACGACTCATGTGTGTCTGCTCATGACTCCATAAAAAGTTTAAAAAGTCATACACCATGGTACACAACAAGGGTGCATGAGTCGTGTATAATCACTCATGACTGGTTAAAAGATGGATTTTGAAATTTGATTGTACACCGCCCAAGTACACAGATCATGTATGTGTTCTGATGACTCCTCAAAAGGTTTTCAAGCATGAAAACACTTGTACATGACCCATATACATGGTTCATGTATTACTAGTCACGAAATGTTGAAAATTATACACTAACAAAGTACACAGGTTGTGTACTCTGGTGGTGTGTACTGGAAAAATTTAAGTGCAAAAGATTCCTCTAAGTGTCGATTGTCATAAAAATGCATAGTAGAGTCTACTTACTTAGGACACTTAGAGAGTGTATTTATCTCTCAAACCTTACATGTGGACGCTCTTCCCCACACTTAGCTTGAAAGCATAGTTTCCTCTCATGATGATGCTCTAAAATATGCAAAAAGTAGGTGAAGTTAGGATAAAAAGAAAAATGAACGAAAACTACCTATCTATGTTAGACATCGGCTACCTTTCATGAAGCGTTGTTGTTTTACGTCAGTAGCTTGACGTTTGGTGTTAACCTTTCCTTTTGGATCCCATGGGAATGTGTCTCACTCCTATATTTCTAAAGTCAACAAGGGGAGTTTCTTTCTCATTCTTATTCCAATTATTTTAAGTTCAATTCCCTTATATTTAGAGATCATGGGTTTTTTATGGGGAGCAAATTTATAAATTGATGCTGGCTTAAACTCTATAATATAACCTATAAATTCTAAGTATACCGCATGAGGTTCATCAACTCCCAAACACCCAATTATCTCAATAAATGGAGATAAATCAATATTATCAATTTCCATCTCATGTTCAGTCTCTGCAAACATCTCTTTTTTTGAGGTAATTTTAGGAATCTACTTTGGATCTGTGTTCTCAAGGATTAGGGTATTAGGAAAAGAACTAAGATATAATACCTTAGTCTCCTCATATTCATCATTTTCCTTAGTAGACTCCAACTCATGTTCATGACTGCTCAGATCACTCTATGATCTATAAATTCATTTTCCTTCTCCACCAACTCATCATTTTCTTTTGTTGACTTCTTAAGTTGTATATATGTATAATTTTCTCTTGATGCATCAAAAGGACTTGTAATCATCTCCTTGTTTAGTCTCTCATGTCTCTCAAGTATTTTTAAAGATTCAATTAATCTAGATACCCACTCTTGAGATGGTCCTAGAAGTGTAGTTAATTCTTCAAAGCTTATGAGTTTTTAAAGAATAGAGCATAAGATTGTGATGAGTCCGATTAAAAAAAAAAAACTAACATCATTTTAATAAATGAGTCTAACTTGTCACATCTTGTCTTGATGGTCCGTTCCAACATAGATTTTTGCGGATCTTCATTAGTATGACTCAAGGAAGAAGATGATGTGGTCAAGGTAGATTGAGTATGATTACAATGTGAGTGTTGAGAAAATGTAGGACAAATCTCTCACTTTGACATTTAAAAGTCAAATGTCTACCACCACATTCCCTACAAATCATATCATCAAGAGTCATAGGGTCAGTATCTAAAAACACTTAATAAGGGAAGACAAGGAATAATGCATTTGCATAATATGAGTTAGAGGGATGATAATATTGATTAGGGCATACATAATATTCATGATCATCTTCACAATATAAACACATAAATTCCATGTAATTCATAGTTTACACAATCACAAAACTCAAGAACACAATCAATGAAATGAATAATCCTAAAAACCAAAAATAAAAAGACCAAAGGAACAGCTACTTAGGCTTTCTTAATATTGCCAAATCCCTAGAAAACGGCACCACAACTTGATGTGTATGATCATCAGGCTTAAAACTTTATAATCTTATTAATCCTAGATCTACACTAGGAAACGTACCTATTGTGTAGTGTAGAAATTAACTCAAATATCATCATAAGTATCTCTACATATATATGTGTGTGTGTGTATATATATATAGCTACTAGCACTAACCTTTTTACTATTATCTCATCGAATCTATCAGAAATTATAAACTAATTCTAAATGCTAATTCCACTAAAATTAATTCCATAAACCCTAAATTAATGATGTGATTTATTTTCTTTAAGTTTATTCAATTTACAAACTATGCCTCTAGTTTTGATCCACCGTAGCCCTTTTTATCCTTAAAATGTAGATTCAATTAAATATTTTTTAGCCTTAATAGTTAGGTTACTTAACTAAATCAATTACTCTCTTTAAGTCAATTAACTCCTAGTCTTAATTGAAAAAGTGGGAATTTCTTTCTTCACTAATGTTAAATTAAAACCACATAAAACCCATGAATCCTAATTGAAGAAAACTGATCTTCAATGGTAGAAAGTTTAAAAAACCCTATTCTAGGTGAATTATGCATCTTCTTTACTCATGAGAGATCTATTTAATTAACTGAAATCCTCTTTCTAGTTAATAGAAATCAAATTTACAATGATTTAAGCCTAAAAATCTTCACAAACAACAAAATAATCATGAAGTAAATTCAAGACTAAAATTTATTCAATCAAAAGCAATTCAATACATAAAGCTAGAGTTTCACAAAACCTAAGGCATAACAAAACTATTCTTCCATGAGAAAATTAACAACAATGATCATAAAGGAAGAGAAGAGAGAAATCATGATGATAAAACCTTTGAGAAGATGTTGTTGATGAATCTCCAAGTCGAGTTGCCAAATTCCTCATGAAAAGCTCTTCTAAGACATATTTTAGGGTATAGAAATGGAATACATATGTTTGGCTATCAAGATAATGAAAACAGAACGCTATTTATAGTCCGTCAAATGCATACGACTCTCGTCGGGTCGTGTATACTAGAACTTAACTCTTTTTCCTTGTTTGGCATACGTACATGACCTATTGTACAAGACTTTTGTACATCAGGTCGTATACCCTAGAACTTTGAATTTTCTTCATGTGTTCTTCTCCAAGTCTACACTAGTGGTGTACAATTACTATTGTATGGCCAGCAACTTCATAAAAGCTGCATAACTCTTCAAAATCTTAGCTTGTTTCATTATTAATCCTTCGAAAAGCTTAATTAGTCCTCATTTAGCCCTGAATAATTCATTCAATTTAATAAATATCATTTTCTTTAGTAGGTCAACAAAAAATCATATAAAATATGATCAATAAGGAACAATTATTAAGATTCTTGTGACAGTTATCAATGTCAAAGGGAGGGAAATATGGTGGTATATCACTTGGTTATGCATACCTTTGTTAAAGTTGATATTATAGCTTTTGTGTCCAAATAAAAAATACTCATTGTTTTAGAGAGGTGATCCAAATAACACCTGAAAAAGCATAAATTGAATTTGTTGAGAAATAAAGTAATATTTTGCTTGACAATTGTTAAAAAGAACTTATTGCAACATAATATTTAGATAAATTTAAGCTTATATATACTTGATATATATATATATATGTGATATCTCTTAAATATAAGGTGTTGTAACTTTAATCATTGAGGCGTATTTTGGTATAATGGCCTGGAGTTCATAAGAACTCTAAAGTTTAGTGTGTATGGTGGAGAACACTTCCATGATAGGCGTAACCTTTTGGAAAGCGGCTGACATTAAGGATAAAACTATGTGACATCTCACAAAAGTGGACAATGCCTCAATGGGCAAAGTTCTAGGTTGTTATAGGTAGTATCTAATCAATTCACTAGTTAAAAGTGGGGGAGCTATGTGTTATACATGGCAAAGTGTCTCAGAGTGGAGGTATCTCTTGAGCCTATATGAAGCACCTTTAGTGGCATTCTTACTTGGTGTGGTTCTAGACCTGTGTAATAAAACTGATGAGGATGTCAGCTTTGTAAGTGATGGAGAATGTGATATCCCTAAAATATAAGATATTAGAACTAATATGATAAGAAGAACACACTAATACCAAAATAGGATAAACTTAGGAAGACAATCACTAGGTATGTTATTGATAAACCTTGTATCAATAATATAATACTTAATTCCTAAAGAAATCCGAAGACTTAACATAAGTATTAGGGTTTCTTGAATACCAAGAATAGAAAAACAAAAGGTATGGATGGCATTATTTTAGGTTATTACATACAAAGAATAACCTAAACTACACTTTCATTAATTTGATATTTCTCATAAATTAACTCAAGTGGTTTGTTCACCACAATTATGAAAATTGATAAGAACACAAGAATCCTATCATAATCAATATGATTGATAAGAGAAAGCTTGTAAGAATAAGAGCTCTCAAAGAAATAATTTCATAAACTAATTATAATTTACCAATCAAGGCCCTTTATATACTAATGACCAAAATAAGGGCAAAATAGTAATTAGCTAGAATAAAATATAGGAAAGATATCTAAAAGGCCCTTTATATACAAATAACCTAAACAAGGACAAAATAGTAAATTAATAGCAAATCATAATCAAATCTATTTAAAGGATAAGAAATAAGACAAAAAAAAATCAATTAAATCTAATCTTCAATGTCGTCACTATCCATATCATGAGCGTGGCTTAGAGTATGAACTTCATGGCCTAAATTATTTACTTTAGATCATGGCTGACATTTAAGGCGTTATCTTCACTGTAGAGTGAAGTTTATATGCATCATGAGCGTGATCTCATGATGCGAGAACGTGATCTCCACTGGTACATGTTGCACTTTTGATCATGAGTGCAAACTAGTACAACTATGTGATCACGATCAGCAATATGGTTGTGATGTGTAGCTGGATCTCCTTGGTTATCTTCAAGTATTGTCACGGCCTGGATCATGGGCATGACAAGCTTGCTTCTTTCCTTTTCTTTATCAATTGCAAATTAATCTACACTAGGAACTCTAATAAAATGTTTTTTTGATGAAATGACCTAGAGTGCATAAGGACTCTAAAGTTAATTATGCTTAGTAGAGAGCACTTCTAAGATGGGTGATCTTCTACGCAACAGCTGGTACCAATGACAAAATTGTGTGGCATCTCGCTAAAGCAGATAATGCCTCGGTTGGAGTTTGGATCCTTACATAAATTTTTTGATAAAGGTTATTATAATTTGCATAAATGGTAAAGTAGCTTCATGAATAAACTAGATATCTTTGTTTGGAGAGAGAAAAGAAAACCCCTAAAGTTCTTTACAGACACACCTTTATTAACACTTAAATAATGATAATGCAAGTTGTTATTAAAAAAGTTAGTACTTATAAGGTTACAATTGAACCAAATTGAAGCATACTAGTTTCAAATAACCCCTACACCATGCATTTTTGTTTAAAAGTATAAAAAATTGAAGCCATATTTTTGTAATGTTGTTTAATATAGAGTATTCATAACGAAAGGTTCTTAATACAATTCCTAGTGTTACAAGTCTTAATTTTTTAGGTTCTCCATTGTTGTAGTCCTTGTAAAATCTAAGGTTTTTCATAATGGTCCTCAAAATGCTTTTCGTTTTTCTAAATTATTAACAATGACTTCAAAATTGAGGACCCCAATGAAATAAAAAAGTCATTAACACTTTGTTTGACATGATAGAATAAATTAGAAATGAATGGTTGTGAAAGAAAAATGAAAATGGAGAAGAAGAATTTTTTGAGAATTTGAATCCTTCTATGTGTTTAGATAATAACAGGGAGAAAATGAATGAAATTTCAATTATTATAAAAGACAAAATATGATATAATGGTAAATTACTAGTCTTTCATTAAAAGCTAATAAGTAATTTGAAAAAGGAAGGTATAAGAGTAATTTCAAAAAGTTTTTTTCTTTTCCCTTCTAAATCTCTCATTTTTGTAAGAGAAAAAGATTATAGGACCTAGGAAAAATATTACATTTATTTTTCTTTTAAAACATACAAACTAATGGTATTCCTCTCATTTCCTAGCCTTCATACTTTCCCACTCAATTCCACTATACAAACAGAGTGTAAGAGGAAAACATTCTATAAAAGAATTGACAAGGCTCTTAATAACCCTAATTGCTTTTCATTTTGCTATATTAGCAATTTTATTATAGCCCTATTATTATTATTTTTTAATAAAGAGTCATTACAATTTTTGTTCAATTACTTATAATAGCAATTTTATAAACATTTCTTATTGTTAAAAACATCAAATAATGATTCATTACTCAAATTTATAAATTTATGATAAAAATCAACAAATAAAAATTCTATTATAGTTTTATGTGATTTGATAGTAATAATAATTACGTTATAATTTTATCATTATGCGTAATCTTAGAGCATTTTTGTTGGGAGAACTAAGCCTAGTTTGCAGGTGAAGAGACGCTTAAAGGGGTTAATTACCAACAATTTGGATTGCTAACACAAAACTATTAATCTGAGCTCTATATATACATATATTTTAACTTTGAATAAATTTCATAATTTGTACTTGAACTTTAGTAATTTGTAAAATTAATTACTTAAAGTTTAAAAATATCAGCTTACTACTTATGAACATTTCAAGTTTATATATGATTTCCAGATGAGGCAGTTAATTATAAAAATAAGTAAAATTTACTTAATTTCAGCAAAATTTAAATAATTAAGTACAAAAATTAATAAAGTTCAAATTGGAGTACCACGTGAGATATTCTCTCTTTTTAACTTTCTTTTTTTCTTCCTTTTGATAGTGTTGCATTGGGTTTGCAATGGCTATTTGCCCTACTTTGCATATATTTTTTTTATTTTTAGTAATTAATAATAAGTTAAAAAATAAAGAAAAATGTATATACTTTTATATTAATTTCAAAAATTTTTATTAATATTAATAAACGTGATCTTATGAAAAATTTCAGAAAATATTAAAAAAATTTCAACATATTACCTTAAAAAAAGTGAAAAAAAGAAAAGAAAAGATTTGGTCAGAATAAAAATGCTTAGAATAACAAAATATAATTGAAATTTTATATGGTTCGATAATTAATTTTGACAGTATCGATTCTATGATTGTCTAATAATTCATACCATATTCAATTATGATCAAATTATTAAACTGATTAATATTTTAATTATTATAGTTAGTTTAATAGTTAGGATATAGATTGGATGGCTGCATCGACTGGACCGTTCCGAGATAATGGATGTCTCCTATAGAAAAAAGGAGCCAAGTCTGACCATAGCCAACTTAAGTGATTAGCCGTAGTTTGCCAGTGTAGGTTGGAAGACTCCGACATAAACACGACTGACACGCGGAAACTGCGTGACTCAGCCTGCATTAATCAATCCTAAGCTGGTCGGCTGGCTTTCTCGGATTGCTCGCTCCATTGCTCTCATCTCATTCATCTAGAAACTTCTGCCACTCCACTGAGTACTTACCTCAATCTGATCAAGTGACTTTTCTTTTTCTTTTTCCTCTGGCATATATTGTCTGAAACCCTAATTCGTGTATTTAGTCTATGTTATTTCCGATTGTTGCATAAAGTAAGTGATTTTGATTCATACATTCTGGCTCTAGTTCTTTCGCCTGAATTTTCGGTATCGTTTACTGTTTTGATTTTGGTTTTGTGAATATTGATGCCGGAGTTTCGTTGATTTGGTTGTTTAGATTTGTGCTCAATTTGAAGAAATTTTGATACTTTCTGTGAATACGCATGGCTTAATGGGTAATTTTGTTGAAAATGATCTTATCGAGTTCGGTTGTAATGCTGAAATCAGATAATATTATGCTGATTTGAAGTTTACAGGATATGTCGACATAATTTACTTTTTTTTATTAGATAATAATAATGCTCTTGAAGACCTTTTTGTTATTCTATGTTTGATGATGATCAATATGAATTTTGTGCAAACGTATGGTTGAGAGAAACAAATGCATGCATGCTTGATAATTTGAATTAGTGTTGTTTGATTGAGAGTTTTTGTATTGGGCTCGAGGTGGAAGTTGATTTCTTCGGCAATCTTTCCCAGGTCCCGATTTCAGTTCAGTTGATCTTTATTAGGGGATAATGGACTTCAGTACCATGAGTCCTGCACAGATCACTATGACGGGTTCCGCCATCTGTGTGATGCTTTCTATGCATTTCACGGTGCAGCTTCTGTCGCAGCATCTATTTTATTGGAAGAACCCAAAGGAGCAGAAGGCTATTATAATGATTATTTTGATGGCACCGATATATGCTGCCGACGCTTTTGTAGGTCTAATGGATATACAAGGTAGCAAAGCATTTTTTACTTTCCTGGATGCTGTCAAGGAATGCTATGAGGCTTTGGTGAGCATTGCTGCTTTTGTATGGTCATAGCCATGCTTGGTCATTTATCACTTCTTGCTAATCTACAAAGGTCTCCTCTTGCAGGTCATTGCAAAGTTTCTGGCACTCATGTATAGTTACTTAAACATTTCTATCAGCAAGAATATTGTACCCGATGAGATCAAGGGAAGAGAAATCCATCATACCTTCCCAATGACTCTTTTCCAGGTTTCAGTCATTTCATCCTTTCGTCTTCTTCCCATTGAAAACAAAAGTTGCTTTTTTTTGGTTAAATAAAAACACAAAAGTTTCACCATCTAAATCCTACTGGATATATAGGAAATATATATGAGCTGATGTTATGTTACCATTTTGCAGCCTCGTACTGTTCGCTTAAACCATCAAACACTTAAGCTGCTTAAATATTGGACATGGCAATTTGTCGTCGTACGTCCTCTATGTTCAGTTTTGATGATCATCCTTCAGGTTCTTGGGATGTACCCTAGTTGGGTAAGCTGGACATTCACTGTCATTCTCAATATATCAGTTTCACTAGCCTTGTATTCTCTGGTGCTCTTCTATCATGTCTTTGCAAAGGAGTTGGCACCGCACAAGCCGCTTGCAAAGTTCATGTGCATCAAAGGAATTGTTTTCTTCTGTTTTTGGCAGGTAAATACTTCTCTTTCTTGTTTTCTGTCCCCGCCCCCTTGGTTTAATGGATCTCCTACCGAAATTATAAGGACAATGCTGACTTTAAATTTCTATTTATGATTTGCATCCTCATTTTCTTTTCTAGGAAAATTTTTTCCAAGATATTATACATTGCAATGGAAATGTTAATAGGTTTATTTTGACACTTGCAGGGAGTGGTGCTTGATATATTAGCTGCAGTTGGAATCCTTAAATCACATCATTTTTGGTTAGATGTTGAACACATTGAAGAAGCTATCCAGAATGTGTTAATTTGTTTGGAGATGGTTGTCTTTTCCGTTCTTCAACAATATGCATACCATGTTGCACCTTATAGTGGGGAAGCCGAATCAAAGATGAAATTAAGGAAGAGTGATTGATGTGAATAAACTTGCGATCTTGTTAGATGTATAGTAGCTTCAGTTTTATGTAGCTGAATTATATTGAGAATGAGACATCATTTGCTTAAGCCGCAGAGATATTACATACAGATGTTTGTTGTGGGTGCAGAACTGAAGTTATGAGGTAATAATATCTGTTGATTATTGTATGAGTTATAACTAGAGAGCTGAGATTGTAAGTTGATGTCATCAGATAGCCCCTTTTTTACTTACAATATATATTTTTTTCTTTCTTTCCCTCTTTCTTCTTTTATTCTTATTGCTGTTGATCTGATTCAGGTTTTCATACGATAATTTCAGTGGGGGAGCATGATGAAAGAAAAAGTTTTAGGAATTAATCTTAGCATGTGATTAATAGAGACAAGATTAAATTATTTTGTATTTATGTGAAGCGTGAAAATTTTTGCTATTTGTGAACACATGATGAATATGAGTTGGGTCATAGCAATCAAACCACAAGGTGAAGAATCATTAAAATGCCTCACAACACAATTAGTGAGTGTTTCCACATTTGCTCATGTGCTCTGGCAAGACCTGCAGTGACTTCCCAATTTGAATAGCGAGAAATAAGATATGTTGCATCATGGAGTGAGCAATATCTTGCCGATGTGCTTGCTACTTCCAATCAATCTATGTGCTTCAGCTGCTCCAGACAGGGTGAAGTATTTATAAACAACTGGCTTCACCTTTCCTGCAGCGATTGCTGGCCAAACATTCTTTTCTACCTCTCTCGCTATTTCTTCTTTTTTTCTTTATGCTTCGATATCACAAGCCAGCAGCTGCACAAACGGAAAAAATAGTCACTCTTCTTTTCTTCCTTTCATATGGTAGGAAAATCCAAGAAGGTTCCCTTGACATGCAAGGAAGGCTTAATGGTAGGTAATTGCACTTGTATATATACATATTGAAACTTTTAGATTACCCAATTGTCAGCTATCCATCAAAGTGCGGTGAATAACTCATTTTCAGGAAAATTGTTCACTCGACTTGTATCTGCCATCATGCAATACCCATAGCAACTGCCCTCATTTATGCTCTCATGGCTCTTTGTTAATAGAAATTCTGATCCCCTCAATATCTTTTACACTTTGAGACCAGGAAGTTGATAATTTTATTCAGGTGTTCAATTAGTGTACGCTAGAAGAGCGGATTATAGGTCGGAAAAGTAGACATGCACTGCACTGTCAGTTTTTTGACAGCAAACCTCTGAGATCTACTTAAGTTTCAGTACCACCCTGAAAGCCAATTATGAAAAGCCTTCCATCGATATTCAAGCTATCAAGATTTGGCTGAAAGTAGGAAGCTCACACACAATCCAGAATAACATCTACTCCTGCCACATTGCATTCTCCAAGTATTAACCAATACAAGACATTCAAATGCTTGCAGCAGCCATATCAGACAGTCAATGAAGGCATAATCATTCGAACTTATCGAAAGGAAGCAGTTTGATAAAATTCAAAACAATTATGCTGCTACTGGGCACCTTTTCCTCTTGTTTCTTCTTTCACCCGTGCAACGAAGTCTCTGTGTTGTAATTGATACATACATCAGCTCCTAGATTTTCGCAAAATGCCAATTTTTCTTCACTTCCTAAAAATGAAAGACTCGACTAGGTTATGTGTGCATGGAGAAGAGACTTAAAGAAGAAATTTGAATTACCTGCTGTGACAAAGACCTTAGCACCATAATGTTTTGCAATCCGTATTGTAAAAGTACCAATTCCACCGGATCCACCAAGCATCTGATTTGACATTCATATTGTTACTGCTCTTTGGAGGACATTCAGGCATTACAGTGACAAATATTGCGTGATTTTATCATAAATTTCTTGTTTAGAATGGGTTTAAAAAGTTAGATATTTCAATATCTTTTCCTAAAGCAAGAATTTGGAAGCAAGTTCTTGCCACTAAAAGTCAGTTCTGGAGTTTTTTTCGACATCGCTCAACGGCACGGGCAGCTTATGGATATTCAAGTCAAGCATCGATGCCATTTAGAAAGCATTATGGGAGCTTTTGAAGCTACCATGAATGTTTTGCCTTCAGATAGCCACACAGTGCAAGCGTCCTCTGGGAAACTAGCAGCATCCTTAAGTGAAACTCCAGCAGGAACTGGAAGTACTTGTCCTGCAGGAAGACCACTTTCTCGGCATAGCCTCCTCCACCAAGCAGAGGACAAACCTGCAAACAACAAATACAGCATCAAATGAATCTGTGTTTCAAACCCTCAATTTCACCCTTTGTTGGCCTATACACAAATATTGTATAAAACATGAATTCCTAGAGCAATATTCCAAGATCACCTCCAGCTCTCCACCGCAAAACCTTATTTCCGACGGCTTCAATGGTACCAGAACATTCAAGACCAGGGTATAAACTGCAGCCACTAGAAGGTGGATACCAGCCTTTTCTCTGGTTTGTATCTGCAAGGTTGAGTGCAGTTGCTTCAATTCTTATTAGCACTTCGTCTTCTTTGACTTCTGGATCTTCCACTTCTTGTAGTTGCAGTACTTCTGGCCCTCCATATGTTGTTATTACCACAGCTTTCATCTTCTGTTCCTCCCAAACCCCCAAACCCACCCACCCACACACCCCCCCAAACACACACCCGCCGAAGAAAATTAACAATATTTAGTGATCTTTACAAATCTTAAAACAAGATGGTCATTTATAGATCAAATTATATTTTAATGTTTAAGTGAAATTATAAATATATATATATATAATAATTGGTGGATTACAAGGATACAAGTTATGTATGTATTTTTAAAATTATCACTAACACAAACTTTGTAGCAAATTGTGATCTTTTTAAATATTGCTTTAATGGTGCACTACAATTGTTCACAAGCTATACAATTATATTGGTCATTTGGATGCCTTAGAAAAAACGATGGCAGGTTTTTAATTTCTTATGTTGGACAAATATTTGTTTTTTAATATCTTCATTGCAGCTTGCGATATATTTTTAGTTGTATAGTATTTGATGTTTAAGTTGACATGATGTTTATGACCCTGCTTGTCTTATAATAGTTGCACTTTTTTCATGAAGTTTGATCCCAATTTCCCACGAATTTGTGTGAAGTAGGCATGAAGATAGAGAGTTGCTACTGCTGACTGAAATTGAAAGTAATAATTCAATAATAATTATTTTTTGGAAATATGAAATTTAAGCACGCATCCTTTTTTTTTTTTCATTTTTAAATTCTGAAAGCTTTCAGTCATTTTTAGCTTTTAATTACTAACATACTCTAGATAGTTTTTACTTATTAATTAGATATTTTTGTCATCATTGAAAAGAAATTTCCGTTAAGATGATGATGATGGTGGTAGTTTTTTTGTTATGGATGGGCCGTGCCTTCCTATAAGGGGTCATGATTTTTGTATGAGCTAACACTAAATATCGAAAAACCAATAATTTAATGGGTTATAATTCTTTTGAAATGATATGATAATTTGTAGGGTTAATTATAAAAATTTTAGTCGTGTTTTAATTATTTTGCAAATACATGACATACTTTAATTTTTCTTTTAATAAATATATGATCTAAGTTTGATATAAAAGTGTTAAAAGTATTTAATAATTTTAAAATGACACATGTAAATATTTAATTAGTTATAAAAATTAATTTTACATTTTTTCAATTTTCTATTTTTTTTTAAATTTAATATTTTATTTATTAAATTAATTTTTTAGATCAATAAGACACTAAGACATGTCATTGTAATGGTAATTAACTATATTAACAATTTTGTATGAAACTCAGATCACCTATCTGTTAAAAAAATTAATACAAGTCATGTGTTTACAAATTGATCAAAACACGGATGGGGTTTTTATAATTAATCCTATTTGTGTAGTGGGTTATAATTCCAAGAACTCTGTTAATGGAAACCAAAAACAGAAATTATAATAGGAAATAAGAATCAAAATAAAACTAAAAAAAAAAAAAAAAAATAATGTGGATTTATCCTTTTAAAAATACGGGTCTCCACAACCCCAAAGGCTTTCGTAAATATTTTTCCACACAACACAAGCAATAATACAATTATTAATTAATTTAAAGATTATCTAATCCAAAATGTTAAACCTAACATCATGTACCTTGTGTTTGCATAGGCTTTAAGAATCAACTTCTAAATAACACAGCTTACAAATAGGGACTTACTCTGTAAAGGTCAATTCAACTAAATCTAAGTAATCCTATTAATCTCCATCTTAACTTAAATAACATATATATATATATATAGACGAGCTTGGCTAGGTCGTTGGCTGAACTAAGGCGATTAACCGGTCCGGTGTGGTTGTCTTATCTGACCTTGTTTCCTTTCGCAGATTGGTTTGGGGTTGCTTTTTCGCACCAATAAGATTCAGGGATGTTATTGGCATTTACTAAGACATATCTGTCATAATCCGATAATGAATCTAATCTGATAATGAATTTAGCATAATTCGACAAACTTATCAAAACACAACAATTTTAATTTTAAATTTTCAAACGGTAACTTAAGCCAATATATTCCCATAAAATCTATAACCGAATTCTATTACTTAATATCACATTCCCAATGTATAAGAGTGTGGCATGCAACTGTATGTTATTATTTTATTTTAATATTTTATATTTAAGATTATTGCTATTATTACTATTACTTTTAAGGGTTAATAAGTGTGGGAAATGTGTTTTGGCCAGTTAAATTAAGCGTTAATTAAGCATTGAATTTTTAAAAGGTCACCTAAACAATGTAGCATCTTATTATTTTTAATTTATATTATTCATAGGGTTAATGTCTTAGGTCCGTTAATTCTTGTTATTGTTATCAGTGCAATTGTTATAAATTAATTCTAAATTTTGACTTATCATTGTTATTGCTAATTATTATTATTTTATTCCTAGGACAGAAAGCCCAATTGTATCAGTTACAAGAGCCCATACATATCTTATTAATTCACTCAACTCTACTATGGTTTTATCTATTTCACATGTGTGAAAAATACCGACGAAATCAAAAAATCAAACCGAAATTGAAAAACCAATCTAAAAAATATAGTTAACTGGTCCATTGGTTTTAGTTTACGATTATTATTTTTATTTTTTCTTGTTTTCGGTTTCGGTTTTGATTTGTAATCATAAAAAATTGATGGTTAATGTTAACCGTTTCAATGTTTATAAATATATATATAAATATATTACATATATATATATTTATTTTTTGAAGATATATATACATGTACATATAATTTGTATATGTTAATATTCCTTAGATTTTGATTAAAGTATCATGTTCTGTCCTATGTTTAATGAGAGTTAATGTAGTAATTGATTTGGTTTGATTTGATTTGATTTTGTTGATGATGAAATATCCAAAGGCTTGTTTTTCCCATTTTCCTTAATTTGATTTTTTTTTTTTAGCTCTTGTAATATATATATATATATATTTAAAGAAAACTCTACTATAAAGACTAAAAAATAGGGTTTGTCGTAACCATCAATTTGATTTGTTGAAACCATTACATAAAATGGTTAAAAATCAAAAACCAAAAAATTAATCGAGAAAAAGGGGTTAACTATTAAGGAGATTAACCATTTATAATGGACCGGCTAAGGATCGAGATATTAAAAAACCGATTATTTTGATTATGTTCAAAAAATATGGCTACAAACCAATTAACCGAACCGTGAACACCTCTAATTTCACATTACATACAAGGTTAAGTTAAAGTATTTTTATTACTAAGTTACTTAAAGATTTGCTTAAAGTATTACGTCAGCATATGAAATAACTCTCTCCATATTAAGAAACTCTTACTTTTATTTTAAAGGAGTTACTTATCCACTTTTTTTTTTTTTTAATTTTTGTGGATCTCATTTTACTTTATTATCTTAAAATAATGTTTATATATATATTTTTATAAATATTAAATAAGTGTGAAATGACTAATGGGCATGGGAGTAAAAGGGTTGCTTTTTGTAAAAATAAAGTAAGTGTAAAAAACCAATGAGATGAAGAATAAGAAGGTTGTTTACCCAAACAACTTCCCATTAAGCAATCATTTCATTATACAAGTCACTGTTACATCACCAATTTCCTTGAAATTTCCATCAAATACCAGAGATAAAATACTCTTACAGGAAATTAGCAACAATGTCTGTTGTGCGTGAAATTTAGTGCTCGTTTCTTTAATTTGATTGTTTGATGAATAAAAGAAAATAAAAAAGAAAACTTCTTTTATAAAAAGAGATAGAGAAAAATACTTACATCAATTGAGTTGCGAGAAATATCTACGGTCCGTCCTCTTGTATGGGTTGAGTTGCATTCCAAAATTGAAAAAAGGGAAAGGATACAATATCTTTTTATTTCCTTGCTTGTTGATGTTATTTTTGGTCTTAGACCATTTGATACGTATGTGTTTTTGGGGTTTGTTTTTTTTTTTTTCACTTTTTCACTAATGAAGTTTTTATTTTTTGTAAGGACAAGAAAAATTAGAATGCTGACTATTTAGTAATATAAATATGGAATGAAAATATTATTTATTCAATAGAATTGAAAGTGTCACGTCTCGATGAGATTCAAGGCATGTCCAGCTTTGTCATGCATAACGATGGAGCGTCATATGCAAATGTAAACCTAAAAGACTAGTTTATCTGATTCGTTTGCTAGCCAATTTTATACTTAGAAATTGTTTATTAATTTCTAAAAACTTTAAATGATGCAATAGAAATGTAGATGTCACACGAGTTGAATATGAGCTAGTAAAGATAGCTCCTGCAAACACAAAAGATAGGTTAAAGGGATGCCGGGGGTTATCCGGTACAGCCACTCTGATGCTTAAGTCAATATATAGGTAAAAGTTGGGTTTATGAGAAAAGAATATATTGCTTTTTTCGTGTTTGTGCCCCCTTTTCCCCTTATCCTCCCCTTGCTAAGCAAGCAAAGGGGATATTTATAGAGTTTTACAATCATACCAAGACCGATCGTACAAGACCTAGTACTTGGTATGGCAATGGTACCCGAGCTAAGGATTCATGACTTGTTAGAGTATGGCCGAGCTATTGATGTCGCCCTGGTCATGAAATGTGACTAGGATGCATACTGTGGCTAGAGAGGATGAGGGCTCAAGGCAAGTTGGATCGAGGCCAAGCTAGCAGACTAATCGAACTTGTTAGCTCGATGGGCCTTTTCATGGTGAAGACTTGAGAGGAAGCCCCGAATCATAGCACGCAACGGGGGTGTTGTTCTCTGTAACCTTCTAGAGATCTCAAGGGTTGGACGTCAAGAGTAACTGGTTCTTGGGCCTGACATGGCTGTAAGGGTTTCAAAGCCTAAGGTTGTTGGCTTGAGGTGGTTGTCTCTTGGGGAGCTGCACTTTTCATTTGAGCTACATCCCCATTTAGAGATATTTTGTAGTGAGGACCATTGGATTTCCTATTGGGTGTCGTACTCAATACGCTTCGCTGTATTCAAGTAGGTATAGTTTTTCGAGGGGTCTTATGGATTTGAAAGGTCCTAGCAATAATTACATATGGGCTTGACAACTGCAGTTATTGGTCATGATGTTAAGACCATGAGGCCTGCTCGCACGTCTTGAAGGGTCCGGGCCTTTATGCTTCCTCCACTTTTCTTTAAATACCATTCTCTCATAAGGATTTCTGTACAAAATTTTCCACATTTCGTTGAGAGATTTACTAGACACCTTCATTGTGTTTAGCTTCCAGATGTTCTCTAAGTTTTTCTGTAATGTCAAACTCAGGTACTTCTGCTATTAATCCTTTTGGCATGACTCGTTCAGTAGGGTTAAGCAACTCGCCGATGAAGTAAGAAGAGATGAGAGGGATACAATGTCGAGGATGAGGGGCTCATAGTCGAGTAATAGGTATAGATTATAGAGTGGAGCTTGGCCTTTCTATGCGGTCGTGTGGAGAGGTCTAGTAGAGTCCTGATGTCGATGGTGAGAGTTAGGGTGTTTTGGGCATGCATTCCTATGCTAACTTAGCTAGTGAGGTCTATTGGCGCTCGATAGATAAGTATCCTTGAGAAAGTGACCGTTGTCCCTTTGTACTCGGAGGCGACCCAAGGTAGTCGTCCTAATGGGATTTGTTGTAAGCTATCCAGGGAGGAGCTCACAGTTATATTCGAACGAGAGATGCGAGATACTCCACAAGAATGGGAGATTGTGATGCCTAGAAAATCAGATTGGGTATATCTCCTTGGTAGTCGATAGTTCGTCATGTATAAGAAGGCATTTGAATTTAGGCAAAGGATGCATTTTTCTCCTTTTCAAAAGGAATTTATTAATTATCATTGGTTATTCCCGGCTTAGTTGTTGCTAAATGCCTGGTGCATACTAGTGGCCTTTGAGGCAATCTATCTCGGTATCATGGTACGAACTACCCCAGTCTTGTTCCAACAATTTTTTCTTTATGAAAAATCATTAGAGGGGTGGTGATATTTTGCCAAGCAGCCTAAGTGTCCCCAACTCCTTGCTAGGCTCACAAACTCAAATGGCTTTGATTGGAAGCGCGAGTTTTGGGTAATCAGGCTAGAGAAAGCGTACGACGAGCTTTCGACTTCTAGGTTGAGTGGTGCGAGCCCATCCGTCATGTAAAACCTCTAATATTAATGGCGCGTGATGCTAGTAGGTTAGTAGAGTTAGAGGGTATCCTAAGAGTGCTAGGTGGGAAGCTTTATGATGCCATGCTCGTGGTGAGGAATTTTGTGAGTGGGAAGTTGATTACTGATGGAGGTGGGGGGATGGTTCTTCATATAATCGAACCCTCCTAATCACCTGTCAAGTCGAGTTGTAAGGAGAAGGCATTTTGTGTGGTTAAGGGGTTCGAGCTATTGAGCTCGATTGAGTAGGTGTTTTTACTGTAATTCTAACTTTTTTCTTTTTTCTTTTTTATAGAGCCTAAGATGGTTGTGGTGAACGTAGCTGAATTTTTGTAGGTCCTTCAAAGAAGCGGAAGAGGCCTTCAACAAGGAAGGCTAGAGGTGAAAAGCAACCTATCAAGGTTAAGGATCGGATTGCCAAGATCAATCTCCTAATGACTGATTTCGATGAGCAGAGCTAAAGGGTGCAGGTGTTGAAGTTGGGAATGCTGCTGCTGAGGTTGGAGTTATTGCAAGTAACATCGAAGGCGGTGATGTTGAGGTTGGAGGCGTTGTCATCGAGCTTAGTGGTGGTGAAGGTGATGTCGTTTTGGTGGCTCGCCGCATTTGGCTCCATCTCATGAGGAGCACGTTTCGGCTTACCTGTCCCCCATGTCAGCCATAATTCATGTTGTTCCTATATAGTTTGGGGAGGTCATTGGGAGCAGCAGTAGCTCATGTAGGGAGACCTTAGTTAAAGGTCATGGAAGTCACTGGGAGAGGTGTTGTTGGTGGCCCAATTGATTTTATCGAAGGGAAAGCCCTAAAATGGAGCAAGATGACTGTGGATTTGAAGAGATTGATCAGCTCGAAGATAAGAAGAGATTGAAGGACCTTTATGGGGGATTGTCCTTGTCATACCCCTAGTATATCCTAGTAATAGTATACAAACCACATTTGTACACTATTACTGGTTTACCTATAGAGAATGGCATATTTTCAAACAATAGGATTGATCATGCTTTTTCTATATGTGTTTTTTAAAAACTCTTTTTAGTTATATTCAATTTCCTTTCAAAACGCAATTTTTAATTGATAGTATATCAAGTACGTGCGCAATAATAATATATCGATCAATACCGAGTCGAGTTTATAGGGAGTGAGGACTAGCTATCAACTATATCAGTTCTAAATGTAGCTAGGCAATTTAAACTTTGTTTCTCTTTTTGGATTTTCTTTTAATATAACTAAAATATAAAAAATCTTGGATTTTGCACACCTATAAATGATTTAGGTTAAGAGCCAACAGATCTGAACATTTAATCAATGTAAGCTACTGACCAGAAATGCATTTGTCAATCCAAATTATTAATGGGTTTGTTTTTTCAAACAATAAGCAACCGATAATAACCTTCTTCCAAAGTAAGTAATTATCCTAGATTAACTAATCAATTTTTCCTATTCCTAAGAAAATGATTAATTAACAAATCTGTATCAATTTACCAAACACTAATTGAATTACAAACCATATGTCTATGTAAAATATATTCCTGATTAGAAATTCACATAATCGATTAGAAAGGAATTTTCTAATTTCAATCCTAATCTATCATGAATTCCAGATCTAAGCTAAATTTGCATGAACAGTGAAATAGCATTAACAACTTGAATATGAACAAAGATTCAATCAACAACAAAAATCGTCAATAATATAAATCAGATCTATAACTCAAAATCAATTTAAGACTAAAAGAAATCAAGTTTCAAACATCATCCAATAAATGGATATAGAGAAAACAAAATCACCTGTCAAAGAAATTATGTTCTTGAAATCCAAATACAAATGATGTCTTAGACTTGAATCCCTATGTGGAATCCTTATTCAAATCAAATATAAAAGAAAACTAGTGTTCAAGCCCTAATCCAGATCTAGGAATAATAGAGAGACAAGCTATTTTCATGCCTAGGGTTTCTTTCATAACCAAATGATATAACAAGAGAAGTTTATATATAAAAAGTTGCATGGAAGATACACTAGCACTCTACACTGGTGATGTATTTTGGATTTAGCCAGCATTCTTTTTAAAACTTGATTTCCAAGAACATTTTTGAATGTACACTGGCTTCAATGCTAGTAGCCTTGAATCCCCAGTAGCCGGTGTATATTGTAAAAATTATTTCCAAAGCAAGATAGATGGCAGCCTTTAAGTGGTGTTGATGTGCAGAAAATTTATGGCGATTTTCGATTTTACTCGAATTGGAATTTGTCAAAAATTACAAAATGAAAGTTTTATATATTTCTCTCCTCTTTTAATAGGGTATTGAATCATATAAAACAGACCTTGGATGAGAGAAATATATTGAATTTACTAAGACAGTGTTAGGTTGTAAATCTCAGTAATATCCTGCACTTGTTGTAACTCCAAGACAATTTTCAAACTTCATTCTTTCATAATTAACAAAAACTCAAAACATGAAGATTGTAATTAATTTCTTATCTTTCCATAGAATTTTGAATCACGTCAAAAGGAGATTAGATGAGAGAGATAGCTGTAATTTCCTAAACTCTATCATTTTCTAAAACGTGAATGCCATCATTGTAATAGCAGCAACTTCATGACACATTTTGGTCCTGAGTCATTTCGAGCTCATTCACATACAAAACATGAAAATTGGATATCTCTCTCTTAGCTTTCAGTAGGATTTTAAATCATCTCAATAGGACCTCAAATGAGAGAGATACGTCGAATTTACAAAACATCGCTAAAATTGTCCTGATATGCTCACATGGCCGGCCTACGTTCTTATTTCCAATTGTGCATAAAACTTCTCTTAATTGCTTGTATTTGTATTATAAGTCCTTCAAGACCTGAAATGTCAATTTCAACACAATTAAGTACCATTTCCATTCCATTTGTATAAAATCTATAATGATTAAACGTGAATTGCTCAAGGAAAAGTTGAGTAAAAATATGACTTTATCAACTCCCTCACACTTGAACTTTCACTTGTCCTCAAGCAAAATAAATAAGAATAGAGTTTAGAAATCTATCATGGAATGTACAAAATTTCTCATTCACAATTCAAGCATCATTCTTTTTTTTATATATATATAACTTACAATTCTAGTGCCTACTACTCAAACTAAACTAGGTTCTTGTAATTAGATTACTATAGTCAAAATTTAATAGTTAATCTAGACAAAACAAACTTTAATCCTAGTGTTTAACAAAAGAACATTCCGTCCAAAAGTAGATATACAATCCAATAAGGAAAAACAACCATTTAAACTTTAATGGACATTTAGCAGGCATGTAATCCATGCAACACAAAGTAAAAGCATATGGTATCTACTCCTTCCCTAGAATTTCTCCTTTTATTATAAGTCTCTTTGCATTTGATACTCTAGCATTCTTTTTCTTTTTGTTTCATACGAGAACTTATTCCTTTTCTTCTTTTTCTTTCATTTTTTTTTCCAAAGTTCAAGTATTGAACTTTTACCTTTCCTCCCTTTTCGTTATAGTGAGTTCATTGAGTTCGCACATCACAGGTCCATCACTTAAGTGACCAGGTTTTAAAGGAGCCCTAAGAACTCTTCCTCACTTTAACAATCAAATTCAAATATTCATAACCTAAATAGTTGAGTCATTGGAGTAGAGGCTACACTTGTTTCTTTCTTTTCTTTTGAATATAATACAAAGTTAAGACTTTTTTTTATAAATGATTACTAAGTAAAAAACTTCATTTACCTCTTTCACTAAGTGTTAAAAAGTTATTAAAAAACTCAAAAGACTATATACAGACTAAAAATTCCTAAAAGTAGACCAATTTATTTTTCACAAAAAGAATCGGCCTACTCTCAAACTTCCAATTCTAAAGCTAAATACAAGGTAAATTTGTTCCTTAAAGATTTCACTATTTAATTTTAACCAAGTATTCTAATCACATCAATTGATGAGTAAGGCACTTAGCAAGTCAATTTACATTCTTTACATAGATGCTATTCACAATTCTTTGTACAATCTCAAGATTTCATGAAAAAAAAAATTGAAAAAATTTTGGCCCAAAATTGCCTTATACTACTTAAGGACAAAACAATTCAAAGTGTGGGTACATAATACAATTCAATTTCAAAGGCCACAGATATAAAATTCAAATCAACTCAACAAAAACTAGACATCAGCAATAGTCATATTTAACTCCATTCTCCAATTCTCATTATCCTTTCCCCTACACTTAAATTGAGCAGCGTCCTCACTGTTCCTAATCAGCTCAACAATAGGACAAAAATAAAAATAAAGGAGAAAAGGAATAACAGTACTTCCCCGGTTTTAAATTGATGATAGTTGAATTCCATCGGGTACAATAAAAGAGAAGTTCTCCAATTAAGTCCATCTTGTATCCCTCTTGTTGTTTACAATTAAGCTATTTAGCTCTTATTTTTCTCTTATTTACATAGATAGGGCACACTATCAAAGCAAAGAAAAATAAAAACAAAAAGAAAAAGATATTAATAGATAGATAATAGTGGTTTGTCTCCCACTCAATGCTTGTTTTATAGTCTCAGCTTGACTTGTAACTTTCTTCTTCAAGGAGGATCAAATGAACTAGTCTTTTTCTTGTTATCCATCCTTTTCTTCTCATGTTCTACTCTTGCATTTTCTATTGTGTCAGCTTTGGTGGATTTAGGGTTCTTTTTCCATCTTTTCATGATATTGACATTCAACTCTTTGTTTCTAACCTTTAACACCATTTTACTGTTCTTGACATCAATGACGGCTCCAGCAGTGGCCATGAATGGGCATTTAAGTATGAAGGGAATCTCTGGATCTTCTTCCATATCCAATACAACAAAGTTCACTGGAAAAATGAACTTGTCCACTTTTAAAAGTACATCCTCAATTACCCCTTTTGGTCTTGTAATATAGTGATTAGCCAATTGGATTGTCGTCTCAATCTTCTTTATTGCATCCCCTAATCCTAATTTCTTTGCCATAGAGAAAGGTATCAAATTTATACTTGCACTAGGATCACAAAAAGCATTTTTAAATTAACTATCTCCTATGGTGCAATATAAAGTGAATTTCCTAGATCATTTAATTTAAGGGGCAGTACATCCTTCAAAGCTTCAGTACAAGCCTGAGATAACATGACCATCTCTTTTCCATTAATTTTCCTTTTCTTACTCATAACTTCTTTCAAGAATTTTCTATAGTAAGGTGATTCCTTTAAAATTTCAGCCAAAGGAATATTGACTTCAAGCTTCTTAAACACCTCCAGGAATTTCTCAAAATCCTTATCATCTTTCCTCTTTCTTGATCTTCCTAGAAAAGGAACTGATGGCATATTTGATTTAACAGTAGGCTTAGTAACTATAGGAGTGTGCTCCTGTTGTACCACATTTTCCATTTGAGTTGATGTAGAAGCCAAACTTTCTTGTTTCTCAACCAGCTTACTTGTATCCGCTTTAATCTCATCTACATGCTTAATTGGGGTAGAAGGCTTCTTAAGACTTGCAATCTACTGTCCTAATTTCTCAAACCCCTCTATAGTCAGAACTGCAAGCTTCTCAATAGTTAATTCCCATTTTAGATTTTCTTCTTTTGTTTCAACCTCTTTGACCACTAAAGAATTGCTGTTGAAATTTTCTACACTTGACACAACCTCTTTCTCTTTCCTTTTTTCTTGCCTTTGATCATCAACTAAGGTGTCAATTTCCTATTCATCACTAGAAAGCTCCCAATCTGCATTTGTGTTAGCAAATTTAAAAATAGATGAAACCAATTCAATCAGATCTGCTACCTGAGTCTCCAACTTCTTAATAATTTCCTGTTGTTTCTCAAACTTTTCTTCTCATTTCTTCGATAAACCTCTCACAATCTCTTCAAAACTTTTCTCTTTACATGGATGTAGAACTGTGGGGATAGAAGAAGAATTAACAACTATCTCATGTCTTGGAGTCACACAAGTGAGGTGGTATTCTTAATTTAACATGTTGGAATCAAATTATGATCTGCCACCCTAATATTGAGAGCTATCATGTGAATAGCTATACCATGAACATACTACTAGATTAGAATTGAATGGATCAGCATCTTAGCTTCCTAAAAATCCATCATTCTTTACAAACGTCAATTCTAGTGACATAAATGATAAGTTCCCTCCAATAGCTAAATCTATCATCATCTTACCATAATCACCTATGCTATTAAGGGAAAAATTCGGATGAGTCCAAGTGGGCAAATTATGATAAGGACATTGGCTTATCAAATGAAAGTATTTGTCAAAAGCTCTCCGTCATACTGCCTAAATGAATATAATTATGATCTGTGCTCTTTAGGACAACAAAATGGGAAAACTGGTGCTTGATCTTTATCCATAGCTTATCCAAATAGCACTTGCGAAGAGAAAAAGAAAAACAAGTAGAATGTACAAAAAGAATCAAAGACTAGTATATACAAATAAAGAAGAAAGCAAATTTTTTTTAGATTTTTCAAATAAAACCTAGTCTACAAAAGTCCTGAAAATCAAAAGTAGCATTGTTCACTCCCTAAGAAGAGTGCCAAAAATTGCTCATGCTTTTTCTATATGTGCTTTTTTTAAAACTCTTTTTAGTTATATTCAATTTCCTTTAAAAGCGCAGTTTTTAATTGACAATGTATTAAGTGCGCGTGCAGTAATAATATATCGGTGAACACCAAGTCAAGTCCATAAGGAGTGAGGACTAGCTATCAAGTATATCAGTTCTTAATGTAGCTAGGCAATTTAAACTTTGTTTCTCTTTTTGGATTTTCTTTTAATATAACTAAATTACAAAAAAAATCTTGGATTTCCTACACCTATAAATGATTTAGGTTAAGAGCTAACATATTTGAACATCCAATCAATGTATGCTACTGACGAGAAATGCACTTGTCAATCCAAATTATCAATGGGTTCAATTTTTCAAACAATAAGCACCGGATAATAACTCCTTCTTCCAAAGTAAGTAATTACCCTAAATTAACCAATCAATATTCCCTATTCCTAGAAAAGTGAATAATTGACAAATTTGTATCAATTTACCAAGCCCTAATTGAATTACAAACCATATGTCTATGTGAAATATAATCCTGATTAGTAATTCACATAATTGATTAGAAAGAAATTTTCCGATTTCAATCCTAATCTATCATAAATTCCAAATCCAAGCCAAAATTGCATGAACGATGAAATAGCATTAACAACTTGAATATGAGAAAGGATTTAATCAACAATAGAAATCATCAATTATATAAATAAGATTTACAACTCAAAATCGATTTAAGACTAAAAGAAATCAAGTTTCAAACACCATATAATAAATGGATATAGAAAAGGAACAAAATGACCTGTCAAAGAAATTCTGTTCTTGAAATCCAAACATAAATGATGTCTTACACTTGAATCCCGATGTGGAATCCTTATTTAAATCAACAAGAAAATAAAACTAGTGTTCAAGCCCTAATCTAGATCTAGGAATAATAGAGAGATGAGATATTTTCATGCCTAGGGTTTCTTTCATAACCAAATGATGTAACAAGAGAAGTTTATGTATGAAAAGTTGCAGAGAAGATATGCTAACACTTTACACAGGCAGTGTACTTTTGGATCTAGCCAGCCTTCTTTTTAAAAATTGATTTATGAGAGCATTTTTCAATGTACACCGGCTTCAAAGCTGGAGGCCTTAAATCTCCAGTAGCCGGTGTACATTGTAAAAATTATTTCCAAAGCAAGATAGATGGCAGCCTTTAAGTGGTGTTGATGTGCAGAAACTTCATGGCAATCTTTGACTCTACTCCAATTAGAATTTGTCAAAACTTATAAAATGAAAGTTTTAGATATTTCTCTCCTCTTTCAATAAGATCTTGAATCATATCAAATTGACCTCAGATGAGAGAAATATATCGAATTTACTAAGACAGCATCAGGATGCAATCTCAATGATATCCTACACTTGTAGTAAATTCAAGATGCTTTTCGACCTTCATTCTTTCATAATTAGCAAAAAATTAAAACATGAATATTGTATGTCTATTTCTTATCTTTCCACAAGATTTTGAATTACTCCAAAAGGAGATCAGATGAGAGAGATATCTGCAATTTACTAAACTTTATCTTTTTCTAAAACGTGAACGCCATCATTGTAATAACAACAACTTCATGACACATTTTGGCTCTGCTGCATTCCGAAATGATTCATATGTAAAACATGAAAATTGAATATCTCTCTCTTAGATTTTAGTAGCATTTTAAATCATCTTAATAGGACCTCAAATGAGAGAGATACATTGAATTTACGAAACATCACCAAAACTGTCCTGATATACTCGCACGGTCGGCCTACATTCTTCTTATCTTCAATTGTGCATAAAACTTCTTCCAATTGCTTATATTTGTATTATAAGTCCTTTAAAACTGAAATACCAATTTAAACACAACTAAGTACCATTTCCATTCGATTTCTATAAAATCTATAATGATTAAACATGAATTGATCAAAGGAAAAGTTGAGTAAAATATGACTTTATCAAGGATCTTTTAGTTGCTTCAATAAGAAATGAAAAATACATGTAAGCCATAAATTAGTAAATTAATTGTCATCACAAGTCTAGAGTAATATAATATCATTGGCCAACTTCTTGTTCTATATTTCTCTAAAATACATAAGCTGATATTTCAAATACTAACTAAATATCAACTAGGAATTTAAAAGTAAACAACTTATCCTAAATATTTAGATTCTTCCAACTTCTATAATCTTACTAGAGCCATGCTCCTGGAAGTAACCAGCCATGTTCATAATGTCAACTTGAAAGGTCTTTAGGGGAGTAAGTGAAACTACGTGCTTAGTGAATAACTAGACATATTACATTTCAAGCAAGTTTATTAGCAAATCATATGTAATGCAACAATCAAGCATATGCACAGATATAAGCTTGGATGATGTAGAATCTAAACAGGAAAAAGATTTATGCCCTTTTTTTAGGATTAAAGAATGTTTGCTTAATGACCCACCTACCCAAGAGAGTCTAAGTACATAGGAAAATAAATGATTTCTCGTTTTAGAAGTATCATTTTAATTTTAGGATATTTTGACTGACCATTTCCTTGATGATACCTTAGAAAGTCCCTAAGTATTAGTAATTTCAAAGCGATATCTCGGGCGACGTCCTTCGTTGCCACTTAGTTCTCGTGGAACCGACATAATAAATATAATCTTGGAAGAACTAACATTTTAGAAAAACTAAGCAGTAACAGAGAATCGAAATACTAATACATAGCAGGCTGTCCCTCGTTTAGTATATGCAATAATGCAATTCGTGTAATGCATGATAGTTTTTAATTATACAACCAATAATTTTTAGTCGATTTATGGTGATCATACATTACCCACACAACATATAACATGCTTTTATTAAATCATCAAACAATCTGTATTATCACTTTTTATTATCTTGGTTTGTCAACCAAACAAAAAACTCACAACACACACTCAATAACTTTCCACAACAACATATTATTATCTTTGCATTACATATATTACTAGTTACAAACACAAACAATATAATAGATCTAAGTTACTCACCTGCTCATGGTAGCTAATTGTAATAGTCTTCAGGGAAATTCACCAATTGATCAGTATCACCTATTAAATGGATAAATAATTACTAATTGGATATATATATATATATATGTATGTATGTATAAATAAATCCTATTAGTCGCTTAAGTGTCCTATATTGCTATTTGATTTAATTTCTATTACCTGTATTGGTCTTTTTAGGGTAAGGATCCTATGATAATAGATTATTTTTATTATTTAATCTTTATTTTCATTTTTCTTATCTTGTTATTAAAATATTTCATTTTCATTTGGTAGTTATAGAGTTTGTATTTAATAATTCAGTACTTTATTATTATCATTATCATTATTTTTATATTGTTCATTAGTTCGACCATTTTATGGTAACTGATATTTATTTTCTATTACTTAGTTTTATCGTGTTTCTATTGTTTTTACTTTATATTATTATTTTATTATTTTTAGTAGTCACATTACTCGTAAATTTAACTTATTGTGATTTTCCATTCTCATATACTAACGTATATAAAATAATTATTAGATAGTTATCATAATCTAGTTCTTTCGTTTAATGTAATAAAAGTGTCTTTTATTCGTAATAGTTTTTGGACGTTTAACACTTAACAAATATTTACACATAATAATATCAAAGTATTTATATTTGTTTATTTATTAAATTTAATTTTCTGTTCTTCCTCTTCTTTCTTTTTTTTTAATATGCATATATATATATATATAATATGTTA
Source organism: Combretum micranthum (assembly GCA_024138025.1). Taxonomy (NCBI): domain Eukaryota; kingdom Viridiplantae; phylum Streptophyta; class Magnoliopsida; order Myrtales; family Combretaceae; genus Combretum; species Combretum micranthum. Next base: position 127,167 of record JAMXBD010002157.1, on the reverse strand, counting down.
TGAAAAAGATTCTCATCCAAGGGAAAATTGCATGTATGCTGGCATCCAACGCCACCAGCATTGCACTATAAATGCCAGTGTTCGTGTAAATCTTTACGTTTCATTTGTTTCAATGTATACTAGCTCAAGGCAGCAAATGTTTCAACGTACGCTACCGGTGTAGGCTATCTATGCTGCTGACGTTCATTCATTTTACTTAAAAAAAAAAGTTTACGTAACTTTTGTTCTAGTGTACACCGTCTCGAATGTCGCTGGCTTATCCACGTACGCTGTTGGTGTTGGGCATGTGCACTGCTAGCATACGGTTGGTAGGTACTGTTCATCTTCTTTCTCGTTTTTCTTTCATTCGTAACTTATTTTTTATATTTTATTTATGTATTATACTTGTGTTTAAGCTATTTCTAAGTGTTTTTCCATACTTTGCTACTAATTTTCGTGACATATCATTTCATATATCTTCTTATAATCATCATACTATATAGCTTCCAACTACTACATATATCATCATATAGAAATAGTGTTTTAAGGTTGGATATTACCTTGTGTGAGTTGGTGTGAAGGTGTTAAATCCTTCCTCACCTAGATTAATAGAAACTTAGTTTAAGCTAAGGTTTTAACACATAACTAATTTAAAACAAAATTATCTTACCGTATTTTGTTTTCTTCCCAAGCTTGTTTGATGTCTTGATAAGGCTTGGTTATGGAGATAAGTTTATGGGTGTTTTGGTTGTTGTTTGGTGTGGTTTGTGTTGTTACTTTTGAGTTGTTTGTGTGTTCTTCAATTGCTTTGTTTGTTGTTTAATGAATGTATATATTGGCAATGGAAGCAGTTATAGTTTCTGGCAAAAATAGGGCAAGAATCCATCGAAAATCAACTTGTTTCCACATCATCCTTCTTCCAATTAATGAGTTGTTGATTTGGTTAATTTTGGTTGGTCCATTATCATTTTTCTTTGAATTTGGTTAATTCAATTGACTCCTTTGTCTATAAATTTCAGCTACTACAACTTCAATGTATTCTCAACCGTACATCCAAGCCCAATTGCACTAAATTTGCATGATTATTAATATAATATTAATTAATTAATTATCTTAATTTTCAAGTAGTTTATCAAGCTAAATGGGTATAATTATGATAGTTATTTAGGAGTTCTGTTTCTAAATATTTATTTAATGTTTCTACAATTTTTTTAGATTATCTTTGAGTTCATATTTAAGTTTAAAGTTTACACAATTAATTATTTTTAGGGTTTTACCTCGAGTGATTAGGGTTTTCTAAGCTCAATAGGCCAATTTTGGTTTCAGTCTCTAATAACTTCAGAATTCTCTAACTAAGACAATGGTGTGATCCAAATATTTATTTGGAGTCTAAATTGTGAGTTATGGATCTGTTTTTGTACTTATTATGTTTTTATAACCTTAACGGTTCAGCCTTAAATTATCATTTTCTAGCTATAGGCTTTATCGGTTATTTACTCTTTTTATGAATTTGAAATCTTTTCTAATTATTTCTATATCTTGAGCTTTCGATACCTATTACGAACTATTGTCCTTGGTATCTATTACTATCTAGAGGACTTTGTTTTAAGGTTTGAAGATATATATAGGTTCATGACTGCTTGTGGCTTTAATCTAAGGTCCTCGTTGCATCCTACATTGACTTTCTATTTTTACTTTTGTATTTCTATATATTTATGCTAGCATGAAAATTCTCGAGGTTTACGGTACTCAATGGATCTGGTCGTGGATTTCTCTGCACGAAAGACTTATGAGGTAAGGGTGTTATACTTGTAGAGTTCATTAGTAGGCTAAGCTATTTTATGCTTAAAGAACTCTTTTTTTTTTTTTTTTTGGGCTCTAGTGACAAGTACTAATGCATTTTGATTGTTGAAGGAGAACCGTAGGGTGGTATGTCATGTTTTCTCTTTTCGCTCCTCCAGTTTTTTTTCTTTTTTTATGTGTCATTGATTCGAGTAGGGCACAAAGGAGCTCGAGGCTTAGAGGGCAAGCTTGGAAAAAGAGCTTGCTATGGTTAAGCAAAATGAAGTACGATTGAAGAGCGAGTCAATTGTTCTAACTGCCGAACATGAAAGGCTATGCGAAGAGGTAGAAGACAAGATCATGCATAGTCGAGTTGACGTTGGCGAGGCAAGGAGGTAGTAGGCTCTCATAGAGGTAGCGGCTGGCGAATTCGAGGAGAAGTGGAGAGGTATGAGGGAGGAACGTGACAAACTTGCTCGTTTGTTAAGTGAGACCGAACTTCAAGTGGCAAGGTAGAAAAGGGAAGTGGAGCTCATTATTCTAAAGAAAGGGAAGTTGATGGAGAATTTGTTATCATCCAACCTAGAATGGGAGAAATTATCATTAAGGTCATTTGTTTTTTTCTGTTGCATCGGGTACTATTGTTGCTCATCCTTTGGTCTGGTTTTGATTTTTTGCTTTTATTATAGGATCGTGTCGCGGATTTATAGAGTGGTTGACTTATTCTTAGGGCGACCAAGAAGTGGATCTTGAGCAACCTTTTCAAGAACTAAGAGTGGAAGAGACCCATGTTAAGCTCATCAAGAATATTGCGAAGTTGATAAGGAAGGACCTCCAGAAAGATATCTTGATTTAGATCTTGGTTTTTTGGAAGCTCTCTCAGGCGGGCTTCCCAAAGGAGATTCTGGTGAGGAGGCTGAGGAAAAGTCTGAGCAAGGTGGTAAGGCTACAGTCGTTGCAACAAGCAGAGGGGATGGTAGTCGGAGTGGCGTGAATCCTAAAGGTCAAGAGGATAAAGGTGTAGGTGGCTCCATGGCCTTGGCATAGGGGACTGACAAGGAGATCTTGAAGTCGGCAGCTTTTGACGTTGTTGTTGACCCTCAAGTTAGGGGTCTAGTTGAAAGGGAGGCCGAGGTCGGTGTTGTCATTCCCCTATTAGTGACAAGTGATGATATTTTTAGCATTTGTGCTAATTGATTTTAGAGCTCGCGAATTTTTATCTTTGTTTTCTAGGTTTTTCTTTTCGTTGTTTTTTTTTTTTTTTACAGGCTGTGCTTTTAGCTCATATGTAGGTCATTGTAATGTAGGCTAATGTACCTTTCTCTAGTCAATTCATAATTTGTTCCTTTCTCTAGTTGACTACGTTTTTGCTTGGTAGTTGTAATTTCACCATATTGTTGTATTGTTCGAGGTCGATCACATCAACCTGGTTTTCATTTGGATGCTTTACCTCGATTTTGTCACGTTGTTCTAAGACTAGTCATAGGTTTTTAGGTATGACTTCCTAGGGGGCTGACATTACTCTGCTAAGGAGGTTGGTGTGTCAGGAAACTTTCATATTTGATGCTCATGGATTCCTCAGGCATGATCGAATGGTTGGGGTGAGCTGCGCTTGATATTCTCAAGATTTGGTGACACTGAATTTTGGGTCTATTGTTCGAGCCTACAAATATCGTTGTTTTATGAGTTATCTTCTCACAAATGCATCTTTATTCTCTTATCTTAGCGACATAAAACTTGCATTCGTCGTAGACTTCAGGAAGGTGTGAGGAATGATGAGTGTTATCTTCATTGATCTTCAATGGCTTAACAGGTTGAGTCCTTGGTGGTTTCTTACATTATAGTACTTTAAGAGTCTTACTGTTTCTGTTTAGATGGGTCGGAAGCTTTGCAGTCCCTATTTATATGGACCAATCACCAAGGTCACGAAGTATGTTAGGTGTGTTGCTCAAGTTCTACTTCCTTCTATACCTTAGTTGTTTGGTTTAGGGCTGTGTTTCTATCCTACGGTTCTTGGGACTAAATTGTCGTTGGCTATTAATTGGTAGGGAGGCTGTGGTGACTATGATAGCTTGTTGTGTGTGAATAGGGACCCATTTTCAACCAGCAACCTAGGACAAGGTCGTCATGGAAGGGCCATTCGACTTCTTCTCCTCATTTCCAACTACTTTGTTGTGCCATCCTTGATGGTAAATAGAGGTTGTTGGACGTGGGAGGTAATGATTTCCCCTTGGAGTCTGATCTCTTAATAGATTATTGGCTGTGAGCTTGATGGGGGAATGGACTTCAATCCTTGTTCTCCTGTTCATGCTGAGCTTCTATCTAGCTAAGATTCATTATTGTTATGAAGGTTAATGGACAAGCTCAGGTCAGTTATTGGGGATACAGAGTTGTGTTTAGCTCGAACCCATATTTTCAAATAGTGGTCGGCTGGGTTTGGAAGATCTCTTGTAATTTGAGATTCAAATCTTCGTGGGAGTCTTCCAGTTTGAAGATGTGTTCAGTTCGAAGAAGTTTGTAGCGATGCAAATTCTTCTTTTTGTTTGTCGATCGAAAGGCCATTTAGAAACTATCCTGGCCGAGACGCTAGTCAAAACTACAGTAATAATGTTCTTTGAATCACTCAATTTATTAGCTACTTGTTTGCAAGCTTGATTTACTATGTGGCTGGTTGAATATATATGTATATATATGTTTTTTTTGTTTGCATAAGTATTAGTCTGAGCTTGCGAGAGGTGTTATCCTTAAGAGGAAGTTACCTGAGCTCACGAAGGGAGTTACCTGAGCTCATGAAGGGAGTTACTCTTAAGAGGGACTTATCGGAGATCACGAAGGGAGTTACCCTTGAAAGAGAGTCACCCAAGCTCGCGAGGGGAGTTACCTAAGCTCGCGAGGAGAGTTACCCAAGCTCATGAAGGAGTTACTTGAGCTTGCGAGGGGATTTACCCTTAAGAGGGAACTACCCGAGCTCACGAGGGGAGTTACCCAAGCTCTCAAGAGGAGTTAAGCTTAAGAAGAAGTTATTCGAGCTCACGAAGCAAGTTACCCTTAAGAAAGAGTTACCTGAGCTCACGAGGGGAGTTACCCTTAAGAGGGAGTTAACCAAGCTTATGAGGGGAGGTGAGGTCTCTTTGAACTTGTGAGCCTCTTTCAAATTGCTGTTACATTTCTATTGATTGATGTGACACGTTCTTAATGCAAAATCTTGATTTCATTTGTAATTGCTTTATTTTTACACACTGTACATATAAATTGGCCTCTAGCTATTTAAAGAACTTTCTCAAGTTGTTGGTATTCCAAGTCTTCGGAATAAGCTTGTCATCTAGTGTTTCAAGCTTATAGGCTCCGTTTTCTAGGTTTTGTTTTACCATTACTGGATCTTCCCAGTTTGAGGCGAGCTTTCCGTGAGCTTCTTCCATCCTCGTCACTTCCAACTTTCTATAGACAAGATTTCCTAGGAGAAAGGCTTTATGTCTGACCTTTTTGTCATAATATCGAGTTACTCTCTGTTAGTAGGTGACAATCCTCTTACTTGTTGTATCTCGAGTTTCCTTAATGGCATCAAGTTCAGCTCAGAGGCCGACCTCATTGATCAACTCATGATGGGATTGTACTCAAATGTTTTGTAGTTCTGATTCGATAGGTAGAACGGTCTCAATGTCGAAGGCGATGCAGAAAGGGGTATTGTTGGTGGAGGTGCGCCAGGTGGTGCGATATTCCCATAAAATATGGGGCAACTTGTCGGCCTATTTGCCACTTTGTCGATCTACCTTAGCCTTGAGACTCTGCATGATGGTTTTGTTGATGGCTTTAATTTGGCCGTTAGCTTGGGGGTTATACAACAGAGGTGTAGCATGAGGTAATGCCATATTAGGCACAAAAATCTTTAATCCTTTTGGAACTAAACTGCCTCCCCATTTTCCATTATCAAGGAGTGTGGAACTCAAAACCTGATGATGATGTTGGCGTAGATGAAGCGTTGAACATTTGTGTTAGTAACTTTTGCTACTCCCTCGGCTTTTACCCATTTTGTAAAGTAATCACATCCCACTATTACGAACTTCCTTTGACCTACAGATGGGGGAAAAGGTTTGAGTATGTCCAGTCCCCACATGGCGAATGGCCAAGGGCTGGTGAGGTAAAGCAGGTTGACACTTGAGATATGGTTGATTGAAGGGGTAGGGGGGTTTGGCTGCGTTCACACTGTTGCATGAATTCTTTTGCATTAGTCCTGATTGTTGGCTAGAAGCAGCCAGATCTTATAATTCGAGTGTGTAATGATTGGGCTTTGACATGGTTACTACATTTGCCATTGTGGAGCTCTTCTAGAACTCGCTATCCATTTTGTGGTTGTAAACATTGAAGGAGAGGAAAGCTGAAAGCCCTTTTGTATAAGATCCCACTGATGAGGGTATAGTTTGTTGCTCTGTACATTAACATTTCAGCTTCTACTCTATCCGAGGAAAGAGTGTCATCTCTGAGGTACTTCTCTATTAGAGTCATCTAGCTCAAAGGCGAGGTTTCTCTTTGTAGATCCAGCACCTTGTGGGCTCTTACCGTCGTAGATTTTTTGAGCAAGAACTCGATGAATATCCTTTCTTCAATCTTCCCTAGGTTGGAGGTTATCATGGAGGCAAGTTTTGAAAGTATATCAGCTTTGACATTGTCGGTTCTTGGTATTTTGATTATGTCCCATGAGGGTAAGTCTCTCTTGAGGGATTGAACTACCTCCAGACATTCTGTCATTTCTTCATTCTTAACTCCATACATGCCTTTGAATTGTTGGGCTAGGAGCTGGAAATCAAAGAAGATCTTGAGGTCTCCTGCTTCGACCCTAATATTTGTAGCGAGCCTGAGTTCAGCAAGTAGGGCCTTATATTTCGCTTCATTATTGCTCGTAGGGAATCCAATTCTCAATGCATAACTAATCTTGACTCCATGGGGTCCCTTTAGGACTAGACTTGCTCTGCTTCCCCTTCATGCAGAGGAACCGTTGACGAGGAGGGTCCACATGGGTTTTTCCTTGTTCTTTAGTTCTCGCAGGGGTGAGGCTCATTGTACTCGACTATGAACTCTACCAAGACTTGTGCTTTGATGGCATCTTGAGGTTAGTACTGCACTTCATAGGTGTTGTGCTCAATTGTATACTTCATCATTCCAAAGACATCTGGCTTTTAAATGACTGTCCTTATTGGTACGTTGGTAAGGATGGCGACCTGGTATGCCTAAAAATATGGGCACAGGCAGTGTGTGGATATCACAACTGTGAGGGTGAACTTTTCTACTTTTGTGTACCTCAACTTTAGACCTTAGAGGATGTGGCTCATGTAGTATATCGACTAGTGTTGCTTACCTTCAACTTGCATCTACACAGGTGGCAAAACTCGATCACTTTCTCCGAGGTAAAGGTATAGGGTCTCGCCTGTAATTGAGGTTTTGAGTGTTGGTGATGCGGCCAGGTATTTCTTTAGCTCATTGAAGGCCCACTAGGATTTTTCCATCCACTTAAGCTTGTCTGGCTTTTTAAGGATTTTGAAAAATTTTGAGTATCGGTCTGCACTTCTTAGAAGAAATCTACTTAGCGTAATTATCATGCTCATCATTTGCTACATTTTTTTATTGATTTAGGTGGGTTCATTGTTAGGATTGCTTTGATCTTATCGGGGTTTTCTTTGATTCCTCTTTGGGATACGACATAACCTAGAAACTTTCCCGTCGAGGCTCTGAATGTACTCTTTTGTGGGTTCAGCTTTAGGTTATAAAAATGAAGTTGGTCAAATGTTTCTCGGAGGTTGCGTATATGATGTTTAGCTTGGTTACGTTTCATGATCAAATCATCAATGTAGACTTCTATGTTTCGACCTATTTGGGTTTGAACACGTCGGTGACCAATGTCTAAAACATGATGTTGGTGTTCTTTAAGCTGAACGACATCATTTTGTAGCATTACATACCGAATGATGTAATAAATGAGGTATGGACCTCATTTGTGTGCTTCATTTTTATCTAGTTGTAACTAGAGAAAGCATCCATGAAGTTTTACGATTTGTATCATAAGGTATTGTTAACGAGCTAATTAATTCGTGGTAAATGGAAGCAATCTTTCGGGCATGCTTTGTTGAGGTTTGTATAATCCACACACATCAACCACTTGCCATTGGACTCCTTAACCATGACTCCATTGGCTAACCAAATGGGGTATTTTTCTTCCTTGATGACCCCAGTGTGGAGTAATTTCTAGACTTCTTCTTCAATAGAGGCTTGCCTCTCTGGGATAAAGTGCCAAATTTTTTAGTGTACTAGCTTCTGGGTCTTGTTGATATTTAGCTTATGTGTGATTGCACTCGAGCTTATGCTTATCATGTTGGCAGTTGACCAGGTGAAGACATCCTTATTCTCCTATAGAAATGTGACCATGTTTTCTTTAATGTCAGGAGAGAGGGCCTTTCCCACTTTGATTGTGTGGTCGGGCCTATCATTGAGGGAAATTTCTTCCTCAAGCTCAGTTGGCTCTCCCCGATGTTCTAGGTTTTACCGTGATTCCGTGTCAATTGTGCATACACGATCTCCTTTTAAGGCTCTAATGTACAGCTATCAAGATTGTTCCTAGTCTCCCCGGCATATGCCTATCCCTGCTGGAGTAGGGAACTTAGCTTTAAGGTGGGCTAGGAGACGATGATGGCGAACATGGATTGACTGCCTCTTCCTAATATAGCAATATAAGGGGACCAACAATCAACTACGAGGAAATATATTTGGTGTTCAATGCTGTTCGACTCTTCTCTAAGCTCGAGAGGTAAAGTGATGATACCTTGGGGTCTAACAGGTCGATTTTCGAAACCGTACAGCTTGTGGTCATATGGCATTAGCTTTGGTTTCAATTTATGTTTCATTCACTTGCATGCCTGATTGAAGAGGATATCGACACTGCTCCTTGTGTCGATCAGTACCCTATTGACCTTCCACCCTATATTCAAGCGGCAATAACCGAGGCATCTTGATAAGGGGTTTGTATCCCTTCGTAATCCTTGTCGTAAAATGAAATCGTGGAATCAACTTTCATCTTTTTGGGTTCCACGTTCATTTTCAGTTGAGATGTACTCGAGCTAGGTGGCAATCCCACTCTCGTGGAGATAATGGGCCCGCTTATGATGGTGTTAATTTCGTCGTGGCATAATCAAGAAGGATGGGGGTGATCAAGATGATTTTCTACGATTGTTATCTTCTCAGACTTGTTAACCTTTCTCTTTTGTGCCAAGGGTTCTAGCTTCAGGTCGTGATCTACATACTGCTTCAGCCAACTGCGTCATATGGCATCTTCTATGGCGCTTTTGAGTTGCTAACAGTTACTCGTATCATACCTACGGTTGCGATGATACTTATAGTATTCCTCAGAATCCTTTGGTCGCTGGCTCGGTCTCATTGGGCCTGGTGGCAGTAGGAGGCCTCGGTTTCTTATCTCAAGGAATACATCGTGCACTAGTAATTTGAGAGGAGTGAAATCATTGTATATTAGGAAGATTTTTTTGTTTGTCGCTACTCTGAGACCTATGTGTTTATCAAATCGGCTAGGGTCGCAGTGATATCTTGGTCGATTCTTTTCTCGAGGCACATTGTCTTCAGTTTAGGCTTGGCTCAACTAATTTTTAGTCTCCCTTAGGGCATTTCTTGGATCTTCTTGTCGGATGTATTTCTATGCTTTTTCCCTCACTTGCTCGAACATGGGAGCCGGCATTTGGAGAGGAAGTTGAAGAACGACTATCTGCGAGAACCTACTATTTGATGGCTTCTAAAGCCATGCCTTGGTTAAGGTTTGGAATCTCCAAACATGCTTTGTTGAATCACGCCAAATAGTCTCTTAGGGGTTTGCCCGATCTTTGCCGCATCACATAAAGGTAAGAGGCATTTTTCTCAGGCAATCTGCTTACCATAAAGTGTGTGATGAAGAGGTGGGTAAGTTGAGAAAAGGAACTTATCGTACTTAGTTCAAGCTTGTTGAACTACACCTTAGTTGCACCTCGATAGGTAGTAGGAAAGGTTTTGCACCATATAGCATTTGAAAAATTGTGTATCACCATGGTGGACTGGAATTAGACGATAGAGTTGTTTGGGTCCGTCGTTTTGTCGTATAATTCTAGAGAAAGCAACCGAGCCCCTGTGGGGAGTACTTCATACTGGATCTCAATCACAAAAGGCTTTTTGCTAGGGGGTGCTTTTACAACAGGCTTGCTTTCAAAGCCTTCTTTAATGGTGGATAGCCTCCTCATCACGTTACATATCTCTTATAAGGTACGCTCCTTATTGGAGCCGAGCTATGTGTCCTTCAAAGTAGGAGTGGGAGTGTCCCTCCCATGATCTCGACCTAGACTAGGGCCTACCATCCTCCCTTTTTTAGGTAGATAATTTTTTACCTGATACGTTATAGTGGCTCGAGCCAACTATTGGGAGGTATGCGCTCTTGTCACATGCTGTAGGTGACTCTGATAGGTATATGCAAAGTACCAGCCCTCCGATGTGTGTTTTAAGATGGTCTTAAGCTGTAGGACCCTTCTCTAATGGAAGCTCTAACCTATGGTGATCCTGCAATACTCTCGTGATTCCTTTCAATCGGCTCCTCACTATGTCTAAGTGATGAACGAACTGTAGAAGTGCCCCTCCATGCACTGGAGGCTCGCTCTTCTAAATCCAAGTCCTTCAACCCCTCCAACTCTGTTATACTAGCTTATAGGAGAGCATCCGATCGTTCATTTTCCACATTTCAATGTACTAGATGTCTGCATATATGTTCCAATTCCAAAATTTAGCCTTTGTCTATGTGACTGGCGTTTGCGACAATGACTTAATTAGGGCGTAGCCTTTTAGGGGCCTTCCCATCCATCGGATGAGATACGGGTGGTAAGGGAGCAGATGCAACTTGATTCTTACTTCGTTGTAGCCTGGGCATTGTAAGGGGGCAGTGTTTCATGTTATGAGTTTTAGAAGGGTTTTCAGCAAAAAAGGGCAATAGAGGAGGTCGAAATGGTTCAGGCTATCTCACAAACAATGGCAAATGTCGCACGAGCTGAATCTAGGCTAGTAGAGATAGCTCCTGTAAATAAAAAATAGATATAGGGATGCCAAAGATTACCCAGTGTAGCCACTTCAATGATTAAGTCAGTTTGTCGGTAGAAGTAGGGTTTATGCAAAAAGAATATATAACTTTTTTTTTTCGTCTGTGCCTCTTTTCCCCCTAATCTTTCCCATGTCAAGGAGGTAAAAAGGGTATTTATAAGGTTTTAGGATCATACCAAGATAGGTCATACGAGACCTGGTACTTAGCATGGTGATGATAATCGAGCTAAGGGGTTGTGACTTCTTGGAATGTGGTCGAGCTATTGATGTCCTCTAGGTCATGAGATGTGACTAGGGCATGCATTGTGGCTAGAGAGGGTAAAGGCTCAAGGTGAAGTTAGATCGGGGCCAAGCTGGGAGACTAATTGAGCTTGTTAGCTCGATGGACCTTTTTGAGTTGAAAACTAAAGAGTAGTTCCCGAATCATAGCACACAGCGAGGGTGTTGCTCTCTTTGACCTTCTGAAAGTTCTCGAAGGCTAGACGTTAAGAGTAGTTTGCTTCTTGAGCCTGTTGTAAAGGTTTCGAAGCCCTTGGGATCAAGTGGGCCGATGACTATATTCTACTGTCAATGATGCGCTACCACTGATTGTATCAAATTCTAAAATTTATAATTCTAATATAATTCCTATGATCAACCTAGGCAAGTATACCTATCTATAGTAGTATAGGAATTAAAACGGATGTTGTCCATAAGGATCTAAGGAACAAGTACTAGAATCAACCATTTTCTACTATTCAGCATAACATATGAAACAATATCTAATTCTTGTTTATTAATTATCTAGGTTAGCAAGCCCTAAAATCAGTTTTTATTACTTTAACAAATAGAATTCATTCACAAGACACACCCTAAACCCTAATTTCTTATAACAAAAGATTGATTAACGAACTATTTATTCTTTGCACTGCAAAATCACACAATTAAATCAATAAGTCCCTTGAATTAATCAATTCCTAATCCTTCATGAGATATTAGAGACCTCTCCCTCACTAATGCCACAAAAGATTGCATTAAAGATCAAGATTCTTAAACAAAGATGAAATTTTTATTGTAGAAAATCAAAATTTCCCTACCTCTATCTTTCTATTCATGAAGATCTATCCTATTAGATGAAACCTCTTCCTATCTAACAAGAATCATACAAACAATCAACGCTGTACACAAATCAATTGCAAAAAAATTAGAACACATGAATAGATACAAATGCATAAACTTTTCGTCAATCAAGAAACAATTCAACTCACATATAGGTTTAGGGTTTCACAAGATTCAGGGCATAAAGAATTACTCCTCCATAGATTTGACAATGATAACAATAGATCTAGAGAAGTAAAACATGATTAACAATAAAACTCTTTTGTTGTCTTATAATCTCTAATGAAGTTCCAGTAATTTCCTCTTTAAAGTATGTCTTTTTGCCTCCTAGGGTTTTAAAAATTATCGAGGACGGATATCTGAAAGGTTGAGACAGCTATTTACAGGTTTATAACCATTTTTTATCCTACACGGCCTCCTGCAACCAGTGTTCGTGCCCGTGTACTCTAGGAATTCCTTAATTTCTTCACTGATCAAATTCTTTTCTTCAACACTGCTTTCTAAACTACTTAGGCAGCAACTAAGGTACAATTTGGAATAGTTTATGGTCACTTTTTCGTGGCTCAACATTAGCATTTGCATGGCTATGTTGAAAGTTGTGCACAATTGAAAATCAACCTTTTGTATACATTGTCAAATCTTGTCTCATTTCTGCTTAAATCATCCTTAAATCTTTGAAATATCTTCTTTAAACCCTGAAATCAAATATTAAGTAATTAAGTATCTTTTTCTTAATAATTTCACATAAAATCCATATAAAATCATATGCAATGAGTACTAGAAATAAGGATCTTTTGACACTTATCAGTCAATAGTAGATTTTATAAGATATCTGATAAAAGGCTACTCTCATGAGTAAGCCAATCATAAAAGATAACATCTAATAACATTAGTCTCAAAAGTCTCCTAAAGCATCTGAAGGAGATATCAACCATAAAGAAAGTACTTGGAAACTATTAGGAGTTCTAATACAAATCTAGGACTCTTAGCTATGTTGAAAAGATGATAAAAAGCCTAAAAATAAAAGGCCTAATAAAATCAATATGTGAACCATAATCCTAATCACTAAGCCTATCCAATAGCTCCTCAAAGTTGGTCATGTACCCCATGTCATAACAATACTTGCTATTAGAGCTATCAGTACCTAAAAAACAATAAATGTGAGCCGAAACCCCGTACATAGTAACATAACCACATGCAATATGGCACACGAGCCTAAACTATATGCAATGCATCTACCAATGTTTTATATTTATTATTAAATGTGATTCAAACAACACAGTATCACTCATACTCCGAATATTAAGCCATAGGAATCTGGGGATCCTGAGTAGCATCAACTGCTCAGGAGGTTGATTAAGGTAGGCTGAATACCTTAACCTCCTAGAGGAACATTCTATGTAATAGCCTTATCTAGAGTTCACATCCATTATGCATCTCTACTTGTCTTAATCCATAATATAATGCGGTTCAATCGATCCTATAAAGGTAAACCATACTACGTTACTTCTCTCCAAGCCTAAGTAGACATTATCGTGATACTGTTTACCCTATTAGCTATCCGCCGAACAAACAATAATGGTCTAAGCGCCCAACTATCATACTAGCATTCACCTAGTAAAGTTGTCATTCCCCTGCTTGGATTAAATGACACACGCATAAATAACACATTTAATTATTAGATCGTCTTTAAGTTAACTTCATTTGAGAATGCCTACCATAAACAATCAACACACATGTTATTGCGTGCTTGATATCAAGACCGTAGAAATTAAAGGTTCACTAGGAAGATAATAGGTTGACTGAATATATATTAAGAAAGGTTAATTTATATAAGTATTGAGTATACAAACTAAGGATTGAAGTCATATTGATCAATCAATTAATGTAAGGTCTTATATAGTATAAGGCCTTTGCTTAATAATTGAGTTAGGTCCAATTAAGATAGTTGAACTTAGATAATTTGGACTAAACCCATAGAATTTGGAAATCAAATTTATTATTTAAGTTAATTGAGCCTTTAGGGATCTTAAGTGTTTAACTTTTTAGGATAATAGACTTTAATATTTAGGAATTGGGCCTATTATGGAATATAAATATTAAATCAGATGGAATCAGACTTTATTAAAAATTTAGATCCAATTAGAGTAATATTGATTATTAAACCTAAGAATTATGTTCAAGCCCAATTGGAAATAATTTAGACCTAAATTAAGCTATTGAGCATTCTAATATCCTATATAGGCCCACTAAGGGTAGTTTATGGCTTTAAGCTCATAGAAAGAATTTGAGCCCAAATAGGTATTTCAATACCTGGAATCGATAATGGGCATAAATATTTAGGGAATAGGCCTAATTGAAATATGTAAGGGTATTGAGCCTATATTATAGAATTTAAGCCTATAAAGCGTAAAGTTAATTATTGTCTATAATTTAAAGATTTAAGATCTAAATGGCTAAGGAAGACTTGTTAAGATTTAGTTTTGGCCTATTTTGTGTAAATAAGCCTAGTTGGCTAGAAATGATGTTATTGACCCTGGGATTATGTTTCTATTCCATTGTTATCCAATTAATCCCATTTGTAGTTATTTAGTCAAATTAATTCCTATTTTAGTGTTAAGACACATAACAAATTATTAAAGCCTAAATTAATTTTAGTAGTCAAGTTGGTCTTAAATTTATTCCTAAGTCCATTTTTAATTATTTAAGTCACATTAAACCTATTTTTACCATCTTGGCCCATTTCAAATCATTTATGTCATATTGATCGTATTTTTACTTTTAATCTCTTTTAGGTCATTTTATCCCATTTAATCTTAAAGTATTTATCAATTTAATTTTATAGCTCATGATATTTATCAGGTCAATGTAATTGCCAATTACTTGCATTTGGCCCAATTAGTTAATTAAAACATATTATAACTCAATTTGTTATATTTAGTCCAATTAAACCTATATAATTGATTTGAGACCTAAACTATTATCGAAGCCCAATTTAGCAATTAAAGCCCATATATATATATATATATTTTTGCATTGATTTAGGCTCACATTATATTCAATTACCCAATTTATAATTAAAAGTCATTTTATACCAAATTAACCTAATTTAGCCCATAGACTTATATATAGGGGTGTGGAAAAAAACTAATGAAACCGAAAAACCGAACCAAAACCAAAAAACCAATCTGAAAAATCACGGTTTTTATTTTTTTGGGTTTTTGGCTTTTGTTTCGGTTTCGGTTTGTAACCACAAAAAAATCGATAGTTAACGGTTAACCATTTTTAATATTTATAAATATACTATATATAATTTACATGTATATATAATTATTTTTTAAATATATATACACACACGCACATAAGATTTATATGTACATATAATTTACATATGTTAATGTTCATTGGATTTTAATTAAAGTAATATTGTCCTATGGTTGATAAGAGTTAATGTGGTAATTGATTTGGTTTGATTTTTGTTGATGATGAGTATTTTTCCCCTTTTCCTTAATTTGATTTTCATTTTCTTTATCTCTTGTAATATATAATAATTTAAACAAAACTTCAATGATAAAAGCTAAAAAATAAGGTTTGTTAAAATTATGAATTGGATTTTTTGAAACCATTATATTAAATTGTTAAAAATTGAAAACTAAAAAAATTACCAAGAAAAATGGTTAACCTTTTATAATGGACCGGTTAAGGATCAAAATACTAAAAAACCAGTCATTAGAGTTAGGTTCAAAAAATAGGATCATGAATGGGTTAACCGATCCATGAACACCCCAGCCTATATATATCCAATTTTAATTTAATAAAAAGTCTGGTAAATCAAAATATGACTAAATTTACTAGTTATCACTAATAATCATTAATCAAGCTAGTTTAATAATTATTAAATTTAATAAAGTTTGGATTATACATATTTTTCAAAGAAAAAGAGGCTGAAAAACAGGAGAGGCCTGCATAGATCTAAAGATCAGACCTATTCACCTTGATTTTTGTGCCTTCAGTCCAATTTGGTTTGTATATAAAAACTAGACATCCTAAGCTATTGAATTGTTGTAGTTTTGTTGGAAAAGAGAAAATAAAACTGACTGGTTTAGCCGACGTAACAATCTGGTTCACTCGACGCAATGAATAGTACACCCAAAAAAGAAAAATCTAAAAAAAATATTAAATTACCTTCAAAATTTCAAATTATTTTCATATCCTATATACACTCATAAAAAATCATTTCCTCAATTTTTAGTGTAAAAATAAGTACGTTTGATTTTTTTTTATTTTTCTAAAAAAATATCTATTAGACCTTTAAAATTAGCAAAGCAAGGTAAAAAATAGTCAAACTTTCCATTTTACATTATAAAATACTAAACTATCATTTCCATGAATTTTACCCAAAAACAAATTTGTTTAATGCCTTAACTAATATCACAAAGTATGCATTTCTATGTGCTTATTTATTGCCTAGCCTTATCATATTCATATTTATTTAACTTTTTCATGAAAAATTATAAGAAAAACCATATAAAACCTATTTATACAGAATATATACCACACACTTCCATACTTAACACATTTATAACACACACTCATTAAATCATACAAGAACAATGGCAAAATCAACATATTTTGCTTGAGTTAAACAATACATAATATTTTACTTAAATCATATATTTTATTTTCTGTATTTTTTTAATATTATGTCCTATTATTTTCTAATACATTTCATTGTTACATAAATTAATCACAATACTTACTTGTAGTAGTAATGCAAGGTTATCACTACCCTACTTTTAAGAATTTGGTAAAGCTCATTTTGCCTCTAATCCAGGATCCATCTAGATAAATGCCTAATTTTTCGAAAAAAAAATAGAGATTAATGAGGGTTTTAGGTGGTTTAAAAGATTAATAAAACATAGAGGATTTAGTACCTATTAAGGTTTTGATAGAAGAAATACGTTTGTAGTATTTTAGGGTTTGTTTTGAAAGAAGAATAAAGAGAAATTTTCTACTAGAAGGGGAGGTAAAGTGGTGGCTACTTAAGTGTGTATTAGGGTTTCATTTTTTAAAAAGAGAATAGGACAAAAACAAGACATTAGTTGCCAATATAGATAATATTCTAAATCTTGTGGGTTGGCAAAAAGATAATCTCAAATGAAAAATTTTCTGTTGAAATTGAAATTGATAAAAATATTGATGTGCAGGTTCTAAAAGATTTTTCGGAGGGTTTAGAGCTAATATAGTTAGTGGGTTGCATTGGCAATTTGATTAGAGTCTTAAAATGTAATTAGATGTTAAATAGGCTTAAGAACAAGTTAGATTAATTTAGGAATTTAAAGCAAATTTGAAGATGATGAAATAAATTTAGCTAAATAGGTGGTTAAATATGTATTTGATTAAAATTAGTATGTTGATAAATTTAGATAATGAATTTGTTAAGAATTATTGAAATTAGGAAATTTTGAAAAATTGGGAAATTATAATTTAGGTAGATGGCTAATTTGATATTTAGGTTTGATTTGATTTGATTTATTTAGTGTAATGAAATGGGAAAATTGTATGGTTTAATCTTTATTTCCAATTGAAATTAATTTTTAGCTTTAATTTGCTACTTCACCAAACGATATCAAGTATCTCATTTAATTTTCTTAGTTGAATTGTATGATTTATTTTATTTTATTATTATTATTTTTTTTAATTTGGCTCATATTTCCTCTTATTTTTCATAAATTAATTTACATACTACTACTTAGGTTATATTAGCATTTGGGGCATTTTAGAACAGTCATAAAAAATTGTTTTAAATATTTAAAATTGCTCATACTAACTATAACCTACAGTAGTTTTGTAAACTCCTAATTTTTAGGATAATATCGAGTTCAAACCTTAAACCAAAAAGTCAATCCGAAAAGCCTAAGTCAGCGAATTCCCAGGAAACCCTAGTGGTTTAGATTCGGTAACCCCTTGTTCTTAAACCAAGAAGTTGAAATATGAGTGAAGAGTGTAGAATGGTTCGTAATACTATTAAGATGCTTAAAAATATTAAATTAGTGAATTTTCGACCAATTTCGAACCGATCGGATATAGATTTTGAAAAGTATATCTTGGGGCTCGAGATACTAAAAATATGTATTTAGTACCGTTAGACTTGTAATTTCATAAGATTTCCAAATATATCAGTTATATAATTTTTCGGATTATAAAAGTTACAATTATAGTCTTTTATTGTGTTTTCATTACTACCGGTACTTTAATTGTCTAATCAATTTTTTGATTTCTAATCACACTATTCACAAGTACAACAACCCATACCTATTCTTACATCCTTACAACCTATTCCTACAATATTATATCATTTTCCTTACATTTACTTTTCCAATACATTTTATTGCTTAAATTACATTTAAAATTTTGAATTTTATTATACAAATTATCACCTCTCTCTCTCCCCTTTGCTAGAACCGGCACCCCTTTGTCCTCTCCCTCTCTCTCATTTTATTCAATTTTTTTCTTTTATTTACTCAAAACAAACCCTAATTCCACTTCTATATATACTCCTTTATACTTTTCACTTTCTCTCTTTCTTTACAAAAATCAACTTTTGGAACAAGGATTTTATTTCCCTCTCCTCCTCTCTTCTTCCCATAAACTACACACACACACACACACACACACACACAAATTTATTTTTTTTTATCTTTCAAGTTTCTTGTTCCAAACATTTCATATGTAGTAGATCTTGATCCTACTACCATAAAACATGTTATAGTAAAATTATACATGTGTGAATCCACATAAAAATCCCCATGAGCATTATGCTAGGGATGTGGAAACACTTGAACATGAGATCCTTGCCATCACAATGTTATAGATCTTGCTATTTATGTTGTTTGGCTATTGTTATGCTTTGTTTTTGAGTTATGTTGTTATTATTAATGTTTTGTGCATTTATCCATCATTTAACTATATCTATATAATGATCATAGTGCATTTACATTTATGACTAGTACAATAAACTAGATCTAGTTGTTTTGAGTTCATAAATGCCTTAGGTTTTTGTTTTGTGTACATAAAGAACTTGTAGCAGCATGTCGCTAGTGGGAAATTATTAGAAAGCTTGAGATCTATTTTAGTTCCAACAAAAATAATTTTTGGGAATTCGGATTTAAAAAGAACCATATTTGGAAAAGCTATTTTTCAACTTCAAAAAGAGTATTTTACATTAAAAATGAAAGGCTTAGGGAATAGTTATCACCAATGAGTGGTTTTGATGAGTAAAGCTTAGATATACTAAGGGATATTTTCAAAACAAGGAAAGTTTACAAAAGTTATGTTAACATTATGTTTCAATCCTAAGAACAAACTTAAAATTCGTAATTAGGAAAGCTTGATATGTGAAAACCTATTTCTCAACCCCAAAACAAGATTTTTATTAAAGAAATGAAAGCTTTAAGGAGTAGATTTGATTAGGAGTTAGTTTTAGAAAGACAAAATGAGTTTTACAAAGAAACAATCTTAAATAGAAATTTCAAAATTCGGATTTGAAAATGACCTCTGTTTAAACACCTATTTCCAAATGCCAAAATGAGGATTTTTATGGAAAAATTGAAGTCCTAGGGAATACATGTAATAAAGACCTAATTTTAACTAGGATAAATGAAATATATCAAAGTATAATCCTAAAACAAAGAAATGTTTCAAAGTATAGATTAAACAATATTTTCATTCCTTAAAAATTTTGTAAAAATTCGTAATTAGGTAAACCCCTATGAAAACATCTATTTTCCAACTCCAAATTAAAGAATTTTATTAAAATAATGAAGGTGTTGGGTATATAGGTCATCAAGATTGAGTTTTGATAAAAGCAAGTGTGATTTTACAAGAAATAAAACTAGTTTTCTTAAGTCTAGTAATTTCAAAAGCTTTGCAAAGCAAAAGTTTTCTAAAAGAATTGCTGATATCATATATCATTGAGGATGTACATATAGATAACTCATCTCATGACATTCATAATAATAACTTGTAGGAAATGCATGTACACATAATACACTTAGTAGAACCAAAGTTAGGAAAATAATGTCTTACACATCCTATTAGACATTGTCTAAGTACATGAAGAAATAGATTTACCAACACCTATGAATCATGCATGATATTGAGTTACATATGTATATAAAAGAGTCTTTCAAGATATAATGATAGCTAAGTATCTATCAAAGCTTTGGAATGGTGCTTAGATTGAATTTAGAAATTGATTTGTAGCTTGGAAATTTCATATAGCATTCTGTACCTTACTTTTCATGGACCAAACGGCCTTGTTTGATGGAAATAACTTTAAGAATATATAGCTCTCATCGAATAGGTAGAAATCGGTATATAATCTGCGAAATTCCGAGTTAAAATGACCAAGTTATGACCGTTTTAAGTTGGAATTTCCTCTTTGACGAACTTGTTAGAATAGAATTTATAAGTTCACTCAAACTTCATAGAAATACTAATTTGAGTTATTTCTTTTGATTAGGATACTTGGGAAACGAATTAGACCTTCCCAAGGATTATTACGATTAAATGGATTTTCGTGCCATGGCAAAATGAGTTCACTATCTTTAAATTATATGCTCCTGATTGTGCTTCTAATGATAGTGGTATTAGAATTAGGATAAGATAAAATTTAGAATGTGCATGTGAGTTCTATTTGGTTGAATTGATGATAAGAATATCGAGATGGGAAGTGCTATGAATATCTGTATGATGTAGTATAGAGTTGAAGTACCTGTCATATCTATGATCGCCTATAATCCGCTTAGATAATATGACATGATCTTATAATTAAATTGACCATGCATATCATATGTTAAGTCACATTGCATTTGTTATTATACATTTGTGGGAAAAAGGCATAATAGCTAGGCAGCAGGTGAGCCTGTAAACTCGAATGTTGGCATGAATGGCCTGAATTAAAAATGGAAGTGGTGTAGGCAATTGTATCAACTACAAAATTTTGTGAGTGGGTGGGCACCTGAATCAACCACTATATAAATGAGAAAAATTGAAATTTATGGTCGTATGAGTTTGAAACACCGAACCCCGAATGGATGGCGTAAATCTATTCAACATAGGACTCCCAGAAAGTCTTATATATTGTATGCTCACGTGTTTGTACATTTCCTATGATTGATAATATAACTTGCTTGCCCTATTGTATGATGAAGTATTTAATTTGGAAGTGAAACTCACTAGACTCGTAAGCTTATACCCCTATAGTTTCCTGTTTCAGTATAATTATTTATGGCTATCTTCGAGAAGCCACTTTCCGCAGGTATATCTTTTGGAATTTAAGGAGCTTTTTGAAGAAGTCAGGACCTAAATGTTAAGCATAGACTTCTAGTTGAATCTCTTTAATCTTATATATATATATATATATATATGTTGTTGTAAGAGACCGTTGAGGACCTAAGGACTCTTGATATTTTGACGGGGGTATACCTCTTAGATCTTGTAATAGATTAATTTGGTTATACCTGTTATGATTTATATTCTTATCGCTATGAATGTCTTCTTAAGATATTTCGATTCAAAGTACAGTCCTTATATACTGAACGTGAGCCTTACACCCAGTGTCTAAACTCATGAAGTGACTAGGATTGTCATACTTGAGTTTAAATATCGAGTGTGGTGGATTGTCGCGTTTAGGGTACCCTTTAGGGCATGACAAGTTTGGTAGCTTTTTGGTGTCGTATTTTGAGTCAAACATGGAGGAATTTAATTTTACAATAAGCAACCTTTCTAGACAATCACAAGATGACAAGAGGTTATTGCCAAGCAAGCAAGACAGCACAAAAAATTCCTATGAATCATGTATGGGGTCGGCCTATGATTATGGCCATAAGTAAATTTATAGTTGATTTATAATCTAAATAATTCAACATGAAGTTTTTTTTTTTTTTTCTTTCCTCTTTCTTTTTGGGGTTTTGTTTATAAAGTGGGACATAAACAGCTTGGCAAAGTCTTTAAAGTATCTAATTGTGCTCGAAGCATCTTGGTTGAACCAAGTACTAACAATTGTTCGAAAAATACTTCAAAAAGGTGTTGCACACAATGATATGGTTGAACTCATGAACTGACATATCAGTTTGAAAGTATGTAACCTCTGGGTTAGTACTGTTATCGACCTTTTAATGTTGGAAGTAAGCCGTTCAAAAGAATTTCATCCTGGATTGCCTTGACGAAAAAGCTCATAGTAATTGAAAGCTTGGCGATCGCCCTTATCGTTTTTGTTTTTGTTTTTTTTTCCTAATGCTAGAGATTCGTTAACGTAATCCTTCGGTTCATCATTAATCGCCTCATGAAGCAGTTTCCTCTCTTTTCAAACAGGGGAGTCCGTGTGATTGTTAATTTCGATGTGTGCACGAGAGGTGGCAGGCATGCAAGTAGAATTGAGATACCAGCCTTTTTGAACATCAAGCTGAACAACAAGCGCAAAAGCGCGATTGTGATTGCCAACAGTTCATGCTTGCAAGTTTGCTTTGAGCTTGTTGACAAGGGGGTCAACATAGTTACCTTGCTCATCTACAACATTTGTCTTGTAGGGGGTTGCCCTGTTCAAGCTCTCGCAATCGAACTTGAAGTTTTTCATTAGTTTACAATACGTCCTGATACTGGGTAGCCATATGTCGATACATTTGCTCGAGTGTAGCACCTCACTCTTCAATCGGACCTGTAGCAAAACAATTTCTTGGGCTGGTCTTTTGTTCTTCAACTTTCCAGCCACTGTAATTTTTCCTTTTTTTTTTTTTAAAAAAGAAAACTGATGGTTTTCATATTAAAAGAAATCCCAACAAGTGGCGCCAAATGTTCTTAACATATTTTTGTTAATAGAGTAATCCATCTGTGGTAGCACTAATCTTTAAGAGTTGTGCTTGCAAGTCCTTGAATCTACATTATCTAGGCCTACAAGATAAAAATAAAAAATAAAAAATAAAAAAACGATTAGTAGGCGTTGGAGGTTATCTGATGTAGCTACTCTAGTGATAAATTCAATAGGTGTTTAAGAATAATTCAATAAAAAAGTGACTTGAAAGCAATAAGAGTGAATACTTGAGAATGTTTTTACTTGGATGTAGTATTGAGTATTTATAGTAGTGGAGCCCTAGTAGAATTGGAAGTGAATAAATTCAAATAAGGAAATGTCCCTCGATGGTTTAGGAAAGTAGATCTAGAAAGATATTGGGTTTGTTTGGATGGTCTGTTTTTCGTTTGTATTCTATTTGCATTCGGTCTATATTAGTATTTTATCTATAAGGTCTATTTATGAGTAAAAATATCTATTTTTCATCAGTAACTATTTTTTACACAGGTATCAAGCTAACATCAAACCAACGAATTAAACACACTCATGATAAGTATATCGTCTAGACTATAAAACATTCTAGAAGTTGCTATGTCAACTAAAGATAACCAACAAAGTGGTTCCCTTAATTAAAATACATCAGCAACGTTTCCCAATAACCATATTTGGGGTCAATTTATGATTACCATGAGTATATACCTGGTCAATCCATAATTTAAATATATCAGTTTAAGGTTCAAGCGGTTGGCTCATGATCCAAAGGGGTTAGATAGCTAAGTAAGGTAATGACCTAAATCATTTATCAACACATATATATTCCTAAATAAAAAAAAATGTATAAAGAATCCATTTAAATTGGACTTATTTACCCTTTACCATAGCACAAGGTTTATTGACAATTGATTCGCGATTATGGCTCCTAAATACATGTAATTTTGTTGCACCTTTAACCCTTTCGTGCGGTTCAAAGTGGTACCTCGTAATTTCCAATCCTTCCATGGTAGCTTCCTAGCAACAATTTTTATTGCTAATTTTGAAATTATCAAGGGCCATGGGCTCTATGCATATATAAAATGGTGTTTCATGTGATTTACTTTTTCAAAATGATTTTTAGTAAAAGTCTTTGTAGTATAATGGTATAAATAGATTACATGTACGATGACAACTCAAAGTAAAACACTTCTCCAGCCAACAAAAATGGAAGCAACAGCCATGAATGCTGGGTATTTGAGAAACCTTACAGTCAATGCATATGCAGACATTGAATTCCCACATGCAATCATTTTTTGTTGTAAAGCCATAAATAGACGTGTAATAATCCAACCATCAACATGTTTAACACTTTACCTAAGCTAAACATGGCCATTCCAAGCCCACCGTCTGACAATATGCAAATGGACCCCGACATTATTTTGGGCATTTGCACATCCCATCGGCATTTATAGCCCATCAATCAACAAAATGCAGTTACAAAACTAGTAAAAGTAAAATACCCATGTAAATTAAAAATTCAACCAAATATTAGGTACCAAATACAGCATTACCCCTCATGATATAATTTAAAGCATCATTAAAGGATAAAAACACAAGCTTTATTAACAGACAAATATCCATATTTTTTCGAAAACATTTGTCGATAGGAAAAGAAATTGAAGTTTTTAAATTAATCCATGTTCTTTTTTTTCTTTTTTATCAAATAATTTTGTTATAACTTTTTAATTAATATCAGGTTAATATCATGAATGATACTTGTCACTTGCTTAAATCCGATGGGGCTGGATTTAAGGAAAATGGGATGACATCATGGCCAGTGGAGAAGTCTACAACACAAAAGAGGATTAGTGACACACCGAGCATGGGCCCAGCGTAACCACTCTAATGCCTAAGTCAGTATTAGCCATGATAAACCAGTGATTGTGTGGTTGACTTAATGGTTATACTTATAGTGGGTGAATGATAAGTTAGAGGTTTTAGTGGACGTAGTGGTGATTGTAGAGAGGGGCCACATCACCATTACATGCGAAGTGAAGCCGATCGAGCCATAGGTATCAGGTGGTGAGTGAGCTGGAGACGACTAAGCTATCCATCTAGTTGGTAATTAAATTATTGGGTCTCATTGTCAAGAAAGTAATCGGAGGGGATTAGCCCAACTCATTGAAGTGTAGGGCTCAACTCGGGTGGGCCTATATTCAGGAATGGACTGTCAACAATTGTTCCCCCAACTTCCATTGTTCATATAAACAAAAAGAGTAAGTTAATCACGGGAGTCGATCAGGTCGTGTTGGTGGATTGATCGGTATATTGTGATACAAGTATTCGTTCTAAGTCTTATGTTTAAGTTGATTGAAGTGTCTTCTCGTATGCTAGCTTTTCAATTCTTGGGGGGAAAACTAACATGTGGGTATGAATCAAAATTCATGAGTTACGATAATTATTATTCCGTACTTTACAGGCTACATCATCTTACGCTATCTAATATGGATCGTCGATTTAGCAACTATTATGCATCCAACGGTTTATACATCCATCATTACTTCCTTTTCTCAAGGCTTTCATTGGGGTTTATAAATATCCCCTTAGGTTAGAGGTTACGCCCTTCCGAGTTTAATAAACCTAATTTATTTCTAATTTACAAGTGTTAAAATATGCTTTTGTTATCATTTTATTGATAATTATAATGAATTTAGTATTTAAAATCATTAAAATTTATTTTCAAGTCTTCAAGCGACTAATTTTATGAAAAGGGTCAAAAATATGAAATTTAGAAGTAATTTGTAGGTGACATGAGATAGATGTGGCCATGTCCTAAAGTTATATCCTTTTGGAATTTGAGCACAAAATTTGACACGACCTAATGACAAACTTGTGTCAGTTGTATTGTGTTAGAATTTTGGTTTCTCGTGTACCGAAAATTACATGTCTTAAAGGCACAACTCGTCCCAATCATGTCACTTCCAATGTCGTGAAAATAAAAAAAAAAAAAGAAAAAACACGACCTGGGACATGACTTGTCTTAGTCATGTCGTTTTAACAGCAAGTATTTTTTAAGAAATTATTTAAAGTTGGAAATGTATATCCTTAGGCTTGAAGGAAAAGACATCTTGGGATAATTTTGGAAAGTTTCCAAGACTGCACTCTTTACATTCAAGAACTTCAACAATTTTCCATTCTTGAAGATCTACTTTCCTATTTTGAAGCCCTAACTTGCCAAAAAAGAACAAGACACTTTCCTATTCTTCAAGACCTCAAGTTGCCTATTTTCGATGAATGAAACTTCCTATTTTGAAGATTGAAGAGCCCTTATTTAAAAAGAAGACCCTAAGGCAGCAAAGAAGGGAATATTAAGAATTGAGTATTAGATTAATTTGATTACTTGCAAGTCATAGCTGTGCTTGAATTCCAAATTGTAATTGTGATATTATGCTTGATTGTATATCTTTTTAGGTTATTGTCACTTCTCCTATGGAGGGGTAGACTACTAGGTTAGATTTCAATGAACCCTAGGATGATTATGTGATTTGTTCTTAATTGCTTTTGATATATTGATTAATTTCTTAAATCTAATTGTGTTCTTCGTTATTGTTTATCTTGAATTCATAGTGCGCAATATTAATTATTGATTTGATGTTTATGCAAATTAATTAAAATACTATTTGTATGACTAGATTTATATAGTTGGAAGAAGATGCATGTAGTCCTAAAGATAGGACGACATAAATTTTTAGGATTAGGGTCAAACCTAATATGAGGATTCTAGATCGATAATGCTATCTTATGGGTTTTAACTAGAAACTAATTTTAGTTGATCAACTTTAAATTAGAATTCAATAATCTTGAAAGAAATATGAATTACATTAGAGTTATGCTTAGCATAATCACATAACACCTAATGGGGATTCAAGACCTATATGTACTTACAATTTGGCTATCTTTTTACTTGACTTGGGCTTGACCTATAATTAGTAGGTATAATATATATTATTCAACTCACTCAATTTTGCAGGTTAAACAATAAAAGAAAGGTAAGTATCAGTACTCACTAAATCCCTATGGAGATGATACTCAGACTCAATCTCTATACCATAGTATCGATAGGTACACTTGCCTTTTATATAGTCATAGTTTGGAATTGTTTTTGAGAATTTTAACTTGTTATTAATTACGTACAATCCATATAGCAACATTTTCCTTTCATTCTATAAAATCTTCATCTTTGTTTCTAAGGCTATTGTATTTCAATTTTCTCCAATGGCTGGTGAGAGTTGCAGTTCATCTTATATTGTTAGTAATGCTACTCATGATGATAACCCTAGGGTAGTTTCCCACATTCTTTCAATGATGCAATTAACCTTAATTGCCTAAAACGTTGTAAAGAGTAGGGCAAAGAAATTTGGTCTTACCATTAGTGACTATGTGATTCCTCTTCACAAAAGCGGCCATTTGTTTGAAGAGGCTCAATCCTGCCCTACAGATACGTAGTGACAGGAGTGGAAACAGTTGATTCAAGGGATGTTTTCAATTTTGCTTCTAATCTTGGTGTTGGTAATGGACTAACCATTTTCATAGTAAGGCAAACGAGGATGGACTTCACAAGGTGCAAGATCATTACTTTGCTAAGGCTCCTAGTGAGTACACTATCACCCTTCCAAGTTTAGGCGATCGGGTAACCTTAGTTCAAGGCTCACAATTTTGTGTTTATACCAAGTACAAGCATTTTGGTTTTTGTTTTCCACTATTAGATTTCTAGGAGGACATCGTAAACTATTTCAATTGGAATCTGACTACTTCACTCATTACCATTTTCTTTTCCCATGCAAATTATCACATTTTATTACACAAAACTCTCTCTCTCTCCCTCTCCTCTATGGCCGGCGCACTGCTCCCATTTTCCCTCTCAATTTGTGTTATTTTTCTTCTTTTATTTAATCATACAAAACCCTAATAACCCTCACTATTATATATTCTTTTATGCCTTCATTCTCTTTCTTCATTTTCACTTTTGCAAATTTTACAAACTCCCTCTCCTTTTCTCTCTAGTGTGCCGTGACACTCCCCTCCCTATACACACTCACACAACAAATTTTTTCTTCAAGCTTTCTTGTTTCAGACCCTAAATAGGTATAGATCTAAACTTTACTACCACAAAAACATGTAATGGCTAAATTATTCATATGCGGATTCATAAAAATCCCCATGAGCTTCAAGCTAGGGACATGAAACCACTAGAACATGATGACCAAGTCATCACAAGTTGTCGATATTATGTTTAAGGTTATATTTTTATCATGATCATAATATATGTTCATATAGTGATGATTTTATGTAGGGATCTTGCTACTACATTATTGTCATAAGTAGTATACTTCATTTCATGCATTTAACATGATCACTACACTTAGATCTAGCTTTTAAACATTTATTCTTTTACATGATATTGCAGATCTCATGCATTTATTATGTTTAAGATGAATGGATGGTCATAAAGATTTTTGTCTTATGTAAATGAATGATTTATTATTTCTAAAAGTTAGGATAATTATGAAGATGAGCCAAAAAGCTCAAGAATAAATTTTGTTTCATCAAAATGAACTTTTGTAAATTCGGATGGAAAAAGAGTTGTATTTTGAAAACCTATTTTTCAACTCCAAAACATGATTTTTATATGAAAAATGAAGGGCTTACGGAATAGGTATCAATAAGAGATGATCTTAATAAGTTGATGGTAGATCTACTAATAGAAATTTGTCAAACAAAAAATATTTACAAGATAAAAAATTTAGATCTTAGGATAGTTACATGAAATCCGTAACTAGGAAAAGAAGATATGTAAACACTGATTTTTCAAACTCAAAATGAAAGTTTTATTAAGGACATGAAGTCCTTAGGGGATAGGAATGATGGAGCCTTGAATTTTAAAGTATCAAATAAGTTTTTCTTAAAGAAATCACTTAAAAACCATTTTTACAAAATTCGGATCTAGTAATAGCCAATATTCAAACACTTGTTTACAAAGTGTAAAATGAGGATTTGTGTTGAAAAGTGAAGACCTTAAGGAATAGATATAGTAAAAACTTAATTTTAATAAG
This sequence comes from Combretum micranthum, assembly GCA_024138025.1. Classification (NCBI taxonomy): domain Eukaryota; kingdom Viridiplantae; phylum Streptophyta; class Magnoliopsida; order Myrtales; family Combretaceae; genus Combretum; species Combretum micranthum. The sequence continues at coordinate 98,259 of JAMXBD010002157.1, read as the reverse complement.
AATAAATAATTTTTATTAAGGAAAATTTATAAAGTAAGTGTGGTTCGTCAAAAACACAAAACTAGACTTACTAGGTTAATTATTCATGATAGCTTGTAAAGTAGAAGTTTCCAAAAGTATTCTCTAATAGAATATCATCATGAACATGCATATAGGAAGCTCATAACATACCATTCATGATAGTAAATTGTTAATATTGCATGCATATTTGGCATAGATAGTATAAATATCATCATTCCTCACAAAAACAATTTTTTTTTTTTAAAAAAGGGAGTTCAGATACTAACCAGAACTGTTTGGATCTTTTCGAGACTTAAATTTTTTCAAAATTCAGATATTATATTATAATTAGATAGATATTTTGAAGTAGATAGGAATCGGTATATAATTTGCGAATTTTCAAATTAAAATAACCAAGTTATGGACGTTTTAAGTTGGAATTTCCACTAATGACGAGAATTACGAACTTAATAGTTTTTGTGAAATAAAATGGATTAGATATGAGTTGAAATACTCATTTGGGTATTTTTTTTGTTTAGGTGACTTGGATCCCACGGATTTATTACCACCGGATTACTATTACTAAGAGACCGGTGACCAATAACCGAGTGAATATTACTTCCTAATTTCATTTCTTGCTTGTAATTGTAGCAATTAGTTGCACTAGATTATAAGACAAAAGATCAAATGGAATTGCATGATGGAAATTATGGGGGATTATGTATGCTTATTGATGAATTGAGAAATGGTATTAAGAATATCAAAATCGGGTGATTAACTTATGCTTGTTTAAAGTACTATAGGAGTGATTGTCTGTGGAATTTGTTGATCACCTAAGAATTGGTATTAATGATTATTCCAATGGATAAATTAATATGGACATAATCGCTTCATGATGGGGATAGAGCATTAGATGTTTTGGTTACCCATGATCCTTAAACGGCTAAAAGCTGGTTGATCATGATCCATAAACAACACAAGTTAGTTACTCGTGATCCATAAACGACATATTAATTCAACGGTAGTACCATAGTATTTGTTAATTTGCTAACCCCGTATGGAGGGTGTAAATCCATTCACATATAATTTCTAGCTGATTATATGATTGTTTGTTCATATGGTTGATGCATTCCATACGATTGAATAATTAACTTGATTGAATGATTTATTACAAATGTCTTTATGGAAGTATTCACGCACTAAGCTAGCATAGCTTACACCCCAATAGCTTTTTCTCATTGCAGTATTCCTATATATGGTTAAGGCCGAGGCATCCTACAGAATAGGTACAAGAATTAGGGGTTTTCGTTAGAAGTTTGTGTTCGATTTTATATAAACTTCTATAGGAAACCCTAATATTTATTAGATGATTGTAAAAGACTGTTTTTAATCATGATATTATTTTGCATGGGAATGCCCTTGGAATTTTTGTAACTAATTTTGTGAACTCATGGTTTATATTCTGATGCTTATAGTATGAAAAATTAAACTATTTATGTCCATTGGTGCATGTATTCTATTATCGTAAAGGTATTTCTTGCATCCGTACGAGACTTTAGAATGGTTATGATAGAAATTCCTAAGTCTTATATAGTATGCCGCGGACTGTTACATTTAGACTACCCTATGGGGCGTGACAGTTTAAGTTGGTATCAAAGCGTAAGGTTATAAAGCATGACAATAGAACTTAAGAAGGCTTAAAAGTTTAAGTAATTAAACAGTAGGATAAAATGGAGTTAAAAGTTTAAGCTAACTAGAAGTCTTTTTTTTTTTTTTTATAGGTTTCTTTCAAAGAAACTCGGGAAAGGGCAAGAAACTTTGTTAAGAGACATGAAGAAACTTTTGTGGGATGCCGCTTAAGATTGAGGACCTTATGTGAAGACTTTACTTTAGCTCGAAGACCTTAGACCATGGTTGAAATGTATAGGATGTGGAAAGAAGGTCTTAGGTATACACGATGGGTGTCAGTGGTGGACCAAATTAAATGTGATCCCATTAGGAGAAGGAGATGGACCATGTTGGAGACTATCTATACAATGGAAAGAATCATGGTAGAATACAGACGTGAGTCGATTTGACGGAGGCTACTTTCATGTTGAAAAATGAAGGAAATCTTACTCATCCAAACTTTAGAGTGTGGAATAGTATTGGATCCTTATATGTCTATGCCCATGATGACCTTATGGATCATAGAGAGTGGAACATAGCTGATGTTATGAACCACTTCATCTGGTAAAGAGTATACTTAGACATTATACCACCAACTCTAGGGATCCAAACCCCTCATGCTAGTGAGATCGGGATGCAATTACCAATTGAGCCTATGGAAGAAAATAACGATGATGTGAATAATGATGAGAATGATGATGGGAATGAGAATGAAAACGAGAATAAGAATGAAAATGAGAATGATGAGGAGGAAGAAGAAGAGGAAGAGGATCTAGAGGAAAATCCGAATTGGGTAAATGAAAACGAAGCTAGAACACCACCGCTTATGATGTTAAAAGAGGAACCCAATCATGAGCCAAACCCACCAAATATGGATTTTGACAAAGATTAGGAGATCCTCGATTGTGGTAGGATAGACGTTGATCCAAACCCAACTATTTGGAGATATATTTATGAGGTTAATGAACATCTTAGGATGACTAATGAGATAGTCAAAGATCTTATGGAAGTGGAGAATGAGGACGAAGCCATATTAAGGGAAGCAAGAGAGACTGTGGACCGATTTTGGGAAGAATCTGGAAGAGAGTTGGAGATAGAAGAGACTAGTGAGGATAAACGAAGAGCAAGAGAAGAAGAAGAGGAGGAGGAGCATGAACAAGAAGAATTGACCTGACCCCCTAGAAGGAGGAGATTGACTGTGAGAGCTTACCTAAGCCAGTTCATCAGTGGGGACGACGGAAGTTCATCTAGTAGAGGTCAACTTCCAAGTCCGACCCCTGAAGACTCCAACTGATAAAGAACAGAGATGGAAGCAAGTTTAACCCTTATAGTCCAATAGAAATTTTGCTATGAGCAATGTGGGACGCCAATTTGCTCTTAAGTTCTTTAACGGATTTAGTATGATGTAACTTTTATCTCTTATCGTTTGTTTCTTTTAATCGGTTAGTAAGGTGATGAAAAAGGATTAGGACTAGAATATTGATATGACAAGTTTTGTGTACTTAAAGTAAGAATCTTGACTCATGTAAGACCTCACTTTTCTAATGAAATCCTATATGTTTTGTTCAAAAGAATCGTACCATTTCTTAATGTGAGTAATAATGTATTACAACTAATTAAGGTTGATGTAGTAATCATAAGGGATAATAACTAATTTGAGGATGCATGGGCATCATCTCATTCATCGCATCATCCTGATTGATTCTAATTTTGTGATTTTATAATGAGCTTCATACTTAAAATATTTTCTTTGAGTTACTATTGAGATTTCATGATTTGAAACTCCTATTTTAATCCTTTGATTTTGGGGAGATTTGCTTGATTCTATAATTCTATGATTTCAAAATTAAGCTTTATAAAACAACTTAAAGCAAAACTTTAAAACTTATGAAATAATGTACAAATAGATGAAGCCGACAGATTCGCAATCGGGAGCAATAAACTCTCCCTAATGAAGCAAACGCTATACCTCAACCAAACCAACAGGGAGTGGCACCCTAAAATCCACAAAACAAGGTGATGAATGCGATTGGACAATTGGTCAATCTTCTAAATGCATTCATCTAAAATCAAAATCAGAATCAAAACCCGTAACCAGGACAAAGTGTAAAGGATTCTGCCCCGCTACCACCACCACCTGTAGATCACCGGGAAGTGACTGCTGAGGTCCCAGCTCCATAGGAGGAGCATTCTTATAATGCGCCCTTACCACTGCCTCCACCCTATAGAAGACTTCATTGAAGCTCTCTACCGGATTTTATAAAGAGCAACCACTATTTTGATGGAGCTTTTAACAAACTGGACGAAGCCAAAGAATGGTTGGCTCAAATTGAGCGCTCCTTTTTAGCTTTTGAGACTCCACCATATCAACAGTTGGAATATGGAACTTAAATGCTAAGATATAATCCAAGAGTCTGGTGGGTGTAAGCCCTAGAAAATTTCAGTAAATAATTCTAAGATGAACTTCGAAAATAAACGCTAAAAAACACTCCAAATTAAAACCGAATTTCGATAAGTCCTAAATCATGAATGAATCCAAAAATTTCTTAATCATGAGAAAATGAAAATCCTTAAAAATAAAATAAGAACTCAGATATCAGTTTCCAATTTGGCAAAGATCTAAACCAGAAAATCACCCGGAAACCCTAAATGGAATACAATAGTCTAAGTCCGGTGACCTATTGCTCTTAACCCTAGAGGCCGAGATGTAGTTTAAATGTGTAGAATAGCTCGTAGTAATATATGTTTGTTTAAAAATATCAGGTTGGTAAATTTTTTACCTAATTCGAATCCGTTCGGATACAGATTTCGAAAAGCGTGTCCTGGGGCCTGAGATATCAAAAATATACCAATAGTACCGTTAGACTCGTAATTTCATAAGATTTCCAAATATATCAGTTATAGAATTTTTCGAGTTATAAAAGTTACAGTTATAACCTTTTTATCGTATTTCATTATTACGGTAATTGATTAGTCTTTTGCACTATTCATTTTTATTTCATTACAAAATTTTATTATTCTTTTAAAGCCTTATATTTTTAGATAAATATTTTATATGTTATAGAAAATTTTGTTTTTCTAAAATTTAGTTTGTTTCGGGTCTTTATGGGATCAGATTCTATTTAAGACCCGATAGTAAAAATAAAATAAATTAATTTAATAATTGAAAAATATTTTAAAAATTTTTATTTTCATAAAATAATTTTTTAGAATTTTTCGGGTTATAAAAATATTATTTATAGCCATATCTCGTATTTTGATCATACGGTAACATAATTGTTAAAATACTAAAATAATTCAAATAATTATTTAATTTTAATTATAAAAATCTGCTACAAATATTTGGAATAATTTTTCTAATTTTTTATTTTATTAAGAAAGTACTTTTACAACCCATACCTTCAAGTACACCTTACACATATCACTTCCTTTTCACTTCAATCTTTCTACACATTATTCCACACTTCATGGCAGATTTTGACCCTCTTTATGGCTGCCTTGACTCTTGAATTACTCCAAAAATTAATTAAAATAACCTTCTTTCAATCCTTCTTAAAGAAGCTACACATACACATTTATTACACAATTTAATTTCAAGTCAAAATTCAACAAAACACACACCTCTCTCTCTCTAATTCACGCCAGCCCCCCCCCCCCCCTCTCATTTTCTGCCTTTGTTTTATTTTTTTCTTCTTTTATTCAATTAAAACACTCATTTTCTCCTCTCCTTCATTTACTCACTTTCCCTCTTTCATTCCTTAGCCTTTTCTCTCTCATTTTCCTCTCTTTCTTTCTTCTTTTTGTTCTTGTTTCTTCAAGAACACAAGCTGCCCCATCTCTTCCATTAGCTTCCACTCATATTTCTTGAAGATTTCTAAGCAAATCTTCATCTCAAAGCCTCCATAGGTGATATAGGTAAAGTGTAATGAAGGTTTCATGCATCAAATGACCTTCCATAAGCTTAAAAGCTTAGGATGATGATGCCAATAATGAAACACTCCTTTTCTCCACTTTTATTATCTTGTATTACAATTATTTTCTTGTTTAAAGTTGATATATATTGTAGATCTAACTTTTTGTAGCTTTGATTTTTGTTTATGCCATAGATCTTGCTATTTAAGTTATTATTCTTGTTATTACTTATGATTTATGCATATATTTCTCATTCACATGTGTTCATGCATTCAAAACTAGTTTAGAAGACTAGATCTAGTTGTTTTAGGTCCATACATGCATTAGACTTTGTTTTATGTTCATGGATGACTTGTAGTGGCATGATGATAGTAGGGATGTTTTAGAAAACTCAAGATCTATTTTATTTTCATCAAAAATCATTTTTGAAAATTCGGATGAAAATGGAATCATATTAGAAAAGTTGTTTTTCAACTTCAAAATGTGTATTTTTCATTTAAAATGAAGGGCTTAGAGTATGGATAACATAAATGAAAGATTTTGATGAGTAAAGTTTAGATCTATGAGTTTAAATTTTATTTTCATGGGTTTCATTTAGGTATATGTTCATATTATGTGTAGATCTTAGATTTGAAATTAGACAAAAATTGTGAAATTCGTATTTTGGCAAAACCCCTATTTGAAAACCACTTTCCAAGTGTCAAAATGTAATTTTTACTTAAGAAAATGAAGGTTTAATATATGTATATCATCAAGACTTCTTTCTACAAGAATCAAAGATGATTTTCAAAAGTTATTTTCAAAATAAAAATTCTATTTTCGGATTTTAGCCAAGGCATATTTTAAAAACATGTTTTCCAACTCAAAAATGGAGTTTTTATTTAAGAAATGAAAGGCTCTTAAGATATGATATGTAAGGAATGTATTTTCATAAGCTTGGATAGATTTTATCAAAAGATATGACCAAAAATAAATTTTGTAAATTCGGATCCCAACCAAGACCAATTTTTAAAACCCATTTATCAACTCTAAAACTCATGTTTTATGTGAAAAAATGAAGGATATAAGTAATAGGTATATTTAAGGAATGATTTTTACAATTTAAAATGAGTTTAGGCATGAGTGATGTGTAAAACAAGTAATAGAATTAAAATGAAAAATTTTGAGTTAGTGATCAAATTGTCAAATTCGTAATTTGAGATGATGCATATGTAATCACTTAGTATTTGAGCTCAAATTGCAAGTTTTATGTGTTAAATGAAGTCCTTAGGTAATTGATATAGTAAAGCCTTAAATTTTAATGCTTTAAACAAGTTTTTCCCAAAGGAATCATTCAAAAAGTGGATTTTCTAAAATTCGGATTTTTGAGTAAATCATATTGTAAAACATATTTGCAAAGTGTAAAATGCAAATTTTTGTGTAAAAATGAAGTCCTTAGTGGTTATGTATGATTGAGCCCTAATTTTCTAAATATCAAATGATTTTTACTTAAAGGAATCACTCAAGAACCAATTTTTACCAAATTCGGATTTTGGAATCAACCCCACTTGAAAACATGTTTACAAAGTGCAAAATGAAAATTTTTATGTAGAAATGAAGGTCATAAGTAATAGATATAATGAAGACTCAATTTTAACAAAAATAATTATATTTTCTTAAGTAATAAATCCAAAACAAATGGAAATAATCAAAGTTAGGAAACTAGTACTTAAAAGTAGTTATCCTTGAAGTCTTGTAATATAAGGAGTTATAAAATTTTCTTTTAGCAAGAATCATCAAGATCATGCATACATTAAGCTCATCTCATGTCATTCATGTTAGGGAATCACTCATATTGCATGTATAGCTAATTTATATAGTAGGAACATTACAAACATTTACAAAACTATTTTTCGGAATCGGAAACCGTTACTGATCAGATCTGATCCCTCTGTTCCGAGACCTAAATGTTTTCAAAACTTGAAAATAATATTAGAATTAGATAGATCTTTCGAAGTAGATAGAAATCGATATATAATTTGCGAGATTCCGAGTTAAAATGACCAAGTTATGGCCGTTTTAAGTTGGAATTCCGCTTAGGACGAGAATTACGAATTTGATAGTTCGTATAAAATCGTTTGGATTAGTTAGAGTTGAAATACTTATTAGAGTATTTCTTCCTTTTTAGGTGACCCCGATATCGACGATTCCCTACCACCGGATTACTTGTACTAGAAGACCGGTGATCCAATGGCCGAGTGAGTTTTCTCCTTATTTTGTTACCTTGTTTGTGCTTGTAGCTAGTTGCATTAGAATTATAGGCACAAGATAAAAATCGATATGAATGGGGATGGGATATATGAGACTGTGATGAATGTATGCCAAAGAATACTAAAGCATATCGAAACCATGATTCGATTGGATAACTACATGTTCATATTATTTCTGTTATATGTGTGATATTGGTTGGTCACTCTAAAGAATGTATAAATATTTTTACCTAAGCAAAAATTAAATTGGTCATGCATCGCATCGGACATATTGCATTTGGTAGCATGCTACTCCTACGCAGGTCGATCGGTATGGTCCGTCGATGCCTCGTTTGGATAACGAGCCCGGTGCCAGAGCTCATTCAGGGGTACTAAGGCGCATGTGGATGCATTCCTTGGATGAGCCTAGCCGAGTCGAGTGCTAAGAGCCGAGGGCTTGGGACTAGATGCGGTCGTGTAGACTCAATACCATTCCTAACCCAAGATACGGAGGGCGTAAATCCGTTCTGTGTGTGGGTTCCGGATACCCATGCATAATTGCTTGCTCACGTGTTTGTTCATGCATAGCATATGATTGATTATAACTTGCTTGTTATGGTACGGAACCAAGGGAATTCTCACTAAGCTAGTGTAGCTTATACCCTAATAGTTGTTTAAATGAACAGGTTATCTCAAGAATGCAAAGTGGTAACCGAATTGGTTGGAGTCAGGAATGACTCCGGGATTTCGACAAAGAATAAGAATGTTTGAAGTTATCAGCTAGTTTTATGATTTGTCTTGTAATAGTTTATGTAGGGAAGTCTGTGGATGAATGTAATTGAAGTTTAATGATTTGTATTTTGAAGTATAGCGATTTGTATTTGAAGTATAGTGATTTGTATCTAGAGTATAGTAAATTGAATTTCCTTTACATTATTCTCAAGTTGTATCAACATAAAATGCATTACTCCGATGAGTATCCTCCATGTGTTAGACGCCTTGTACATAGTATGGAAGCCTTCGAGTGACTGAGGTAGTCATTCTTAGGCTTTAATATTGTGTACGGCGGACTGCTACGTTTAGGGTACCCTTCGGGGCGTGACAGTGGGAATCTAAAAGGAGAATCTTGGCCCCACCTGTCACTTGGGAGTCATTCCGCAGGGAGTTCTTGGAAAACTATTTTCCCTCTAGTCTGAGAGTGAAGTATAGTGCGGACTTCCTGTATGCTAGGTAGAAAGGTAGAACTGTAAAATAGTATGAGATCAAGTTCACTCATCTGCTACAATATGCACTTGAATCTTTCAAGAATAGCGAAGAGCTAAAGAAACAAGTATTTGTGGGAGGTCTGGATGAGGACCTAAGGATTAAGCTAGAGGAATTTGGGATGAAAACTTACCCGAAGTTGGTAGAAAAAGCTCAGCTGATTGAAGGAGCCAAGAAGAGGAAATACCAAGAACCTGACAAAAGAGTGTTTGGAAAGAGGCCGTTCGACGCCTCGAGTCTAGGGTGTAAGGGAAAGAGGTACAAGCCCTAACATGGATTTAAGGACAATGCTAGTGGGAGGCCAAATCAGTCAAAGGCCAATATCACTTGCTAGAGGTGTAAAGAGGCCCATTTCCCTAGGCAGTGTCTACGACTGAGAAATAAGTGTTACTATTGTGGTAAATCTAGCCACATGATCTATGCATGTCCAAAGAAGATGGCAGTGACCAGCTTTATCTATAAGGAAAAAGGACATTTAGCCATAGAGTGCTTGCAAAGGAAGAACGTTGTCACACTCCATAGGGGTATCCTAAACGTAACGGTCTGCCACATGCCATAAGACTCTTGAATTACCATCCAAGTCTTTCGAGAGTCTTGTATAGATGTAAGGCATCCCTTTACGACAATAGAATACTCTATTCAATGGAGTTAAGAAGTTTAATGCAGCATTCAATAGTATTAGATAATAAATCAAAACGCATAAACAAAAGTTACAAAGTCTAAGAGGCATTCCCCCGCAAAAGAATATTTAAAGGTCCGTTACAGTCATCCAGAGTTTTCGTTTCCTGTGGAAGTCTAAACAAAATTGGATGCAACTTCTATAGGAAACGCCTAGCTCCTGTACCTGAGCTATAGCCTGCCTCGGCCTAAGCCAAATAAAGTCGTGCTGCAACAAATAAAAACCATAGGAGCGTAAGCTATACTAGCTTAGTGAGTGAAGACTTCCATATCACAATTAAAACATAACATTCAAGTAAGTGATTAATCAGTGAAATGTGATGCATCAATCACGTGAATTCAACAAATATATGACCAATTGGAAATCATATGTGGATGGACTTGTGCCCTCCATCCCGGGTTAGCAGATTAACGGATCCTGCGGTACGACGTCGTTTAGGCTCACGGTTAACCAACTCATATATTTGTTTTATGGATCACAATTAACCAACTGATATTTGTTTTATGAATCACGATTAACCAACTCATATTTGTTTTATGGATCACGAAAAACCAACAAATGCTAATGCTTCATCCCCATCGTGTTATGAAGAAGTTCAAGTTTATCTTTAATTTCGAATAATCAATTATACCAGTTCTTTTAGGTGATCAAGAAATATCCGCAGACAATCAATCCTAGCTCATCTATACAAGCAATAATTTATCACCCGGCTTCAATATTCTTTAAATTCAACTTCACATACTAACAGCAGACAAATATAATTCCCATTCAACCCCATCATGCATATTCATTTTATCTTTGCTAAGTAACTAGTGCAGCTATTATTATAATCACAAGTAATAATTGAAATTGGAAGTGATACTCACTCGGCCATGGTACGCCGGTCTTTTAATAGTAGTAATCGGGTGGTAGGGATTTGTCGGTTTCAGGATCACCTACCAAAGAAGAATATCCTAATGAGTACTTCATCACTTAACTAATCCAAACTATGTATCAAAACTAATAAAAATCGTGATTCTCGCTATTTGCGGAAGTTCCAACTTAAAACGGCCATAATTTAGTCATTTTAACTCGGAATTTTGCAAATTTTATATCAATTTCTATCTACTTCGAAAGGCCTATCTAATTCTAATATTATTTCCAAGTTTTGAAAACATTTAGATCATAGAACAGAGGGATCAGGTCTGATCAGTAACCATTCCTATTTCTGAAAAATAGTTTCGCACTTGTTTGAAATGTATCTAGTTGATGATTCAAGTATATAGAAAGTATGAATGATTTCCTAACATGAATGACATGTGATGAGTTCAATGTATGCATGATCTTGATGATTTTTGATAAAGGAAACTTTTAGAACTCCTAAATTTTACAAGACTCCAATAATAACTACTTCTTGAAAATCCAATTTTTCTAACTTTGACATCATACTAGTGTTTTGGATTTCATTCTTAGAAATTTCTAGTTATCTTAATTAAAAATGAGTCTTCATCACCTATACTACCCAAGACCTTCATTTCTACATAAAAATTTACATTTTTCACTTTGCAAATATGATTTCAAATAGGCTTTACTCAAAAATCCGAATTTTAGAAAATCCACTTTTTGAATGATTCCTTTGGGAAAATTTGTGTAATGCATTAAAATTTAAGACTTTACTATATCCTCTACCTAAGGACTTGATTTAACGCATAAAACATTCATTTTGAGCTTGAATAATAGGTGTTTACATAAGCATCATCCAAAGTTACGAATTTTACAAGTTGACTACTAACTTAAAATTTTCCATCTTGATTCTACTTCTTGTTTTATACATTATTCTCATCCAAACTCATTTCAACTTATAAAAATCATTACTTAATGATATCTATTACCTATACCCTCCATTTTTCATATAAAACATGAGTTTCAAAGTTGTTACAAGGGTTTTTAAAATAGGGTTTGGAAGTCATACGAATTTTCTTTTGAATATTTCTAACAAAAACATTTTCTTTTTAAGTTCCTTGTCTTATCCACATAAAGATCTACCAAATATCACATTTATATACACAAGGCTAAATCTTTTTGAGCATTAATGCATGAAAACACAAAATATCTATATGAACATGAATGTCAAGTATAATATGAGTGTCTAAGTGCTAGATCTACTACTTATAGTGTATGCAAAAGAGTTTAAGAGTATGAACATATATTTTTCATGCAAGATCTTTACTTTTATATGCAAGAAGATGATAATATTTCAACAAAAGCTCATCAAACACAAGATCTATTCTTGTGATGGCTTGATATTCATGTATTAGCATTTTTTTATCCCTAGCACTTGCTCATGGGGATTTAAAGTGAAAACACACATGAATAATCTTGCCATTACAAGATTAAGTAGTAATAAGGCTCAAGAATCATCACCTAAAGAAGGATTTGATGAAGAAATGAAGAAGAAATGAACTTGAAGTGTGTGTGTGTGTGTGTGTGGGTGGTGGTGGTCATGGCACAAAGGGAGAGAATAGAAAGGATTCTGCTTCTTATAAAAATTTTGAAAGAGTAGAAATGAGGAGAGAGAGTGTAAATGAGTATATATATTAAGTAAATTAGGGTTTGTTGTATTATAAAAAGGAGAAAATAAAACAAATTGAGGCGAAAAATGGTGGGGGTGTGCCGACCACATGGGGTGAAAGAGAGAGAGAGATTTAATTTTATTTGAAGTTGTAATTTATTAATTTTATTTGAAGTTGTAATTTATGCAATAAAATGTATTAAATGTAATAATTTAGTAAGAAACAAAAATTTCTTGGAAAAAAAATATAGTGAGTAGTTGTAAGGATGTAAGACTAGGGCATGGGTAGTGTGTGTTGTAGGTTGTACTTGTGAATAGTGGTAAATAGTAGACAAGACATCTACTTTACCGGTAGTAAAGAAAATACGAAAAAAAGGCTATAATTGTAATTTTTATAGCCCGGAAAATTATAAAACTTATATTTTTGAAATCCTTATAAAATTTTGGTTTTAAAAAGAATTTCGGAATATTTTTCTGAGTTTCTAGTCCCAGGGCTCGCTTTTCCGTAATGGGGCTCGGGAAGGTCTGGAATAGAGAATTTTTCGAAATTAAAACTTTCTATGGTTTGAATATACTTTAAAACAATATTTCACATTAAATTATTTTATAAAATTTCTTTTGATATAAAACCGAAGGAAAGCCGGATATAGGGTTTCTAAGTTTCTCTCATAAGGTTTGAACTATCCGATTTAGGGTTTCGCTTTCCAATTTCCGAAGTTTACTTGACTACTAGGAAAACCAGGGTTTACAAACGTGGTAGCTCGATCTTTTGGAACGCTGGGCAATACAAGCATTATGAGATCTGGAAGCAAAAGTGGGAGTCGTACGGCAACAGTCGTACACGGGATGAGGCTCTACAATTTTGAAGGCCAATAGATGGTCGATGAAGACGATGATGAGGAAATGGAGTTGGCAGCTATGAACTATGGTAGTAGTGATGATGTCGGTTTAGTTACAAGTTAGCCATGAAACCCTCTTTAAAGTTAGAATTTTCTTAATTGCCAATTTTTGTAAAACTTAAAATCTTGTAAAAAGAAAACTTAAGACTCTAAGCATAGGATAAATAAGTTATGTGAGCGATCTAAGATCGAGTAGTGATGGACGTTTATTGAACACAGGGCACATACGGGTGAATGAAAGTGAGGCTTATGTTTTGTTTCACACGAGAGCGACCCACTCATTCGTCACCATTAGTTTGCCTGGACGACTTAGGTTAACTATAGCCACAACCACCACTAGTCTGACAATTAAGACACCCACAGGAAGTATCGTGTCAACCCTTGAAATGATAAAGGATTGTCCATTAGAGATCCAAGGGCACCTCTCCATGAGTGACTTGATAGTATTGGAGATGAATAAGTACGAAGTTATACTTGGCATGAACTGGTTAAGCAAGGTTAAAGATGTAGTGGATTGCCAAAGAGAGTGGTAAACTTCAATGATCAATCAAGGAAAGGAGTGGAATTTATTGGAGAGACCACAGTCCCTATAAAACATGGGTTAAATTCTTTCGAGTTGATGATGGAAGACGAGGAAATGGTGCCTATTGAAGGTATTTTGGATGAGGAGAAAACTCAAGAAGAAAAGGATATACCTGTTGTGAATGGGTATTTGGATGTATTTCCAGAAGTATTATCCAGGTTACCTCCGAAAAGAAAAATTGTTTTGTAAGCTCCTAGATTTTTCGGTAAATATAAGTAAACCTTAAGAACCAGAAGTCAAACTGGAACTCTAAAGTTAACCTAGTTCTATGTTTAGTCTAGTGAATCTAGAACCGGTAATCCCGTGTTCTTAAACCCTAGACAACGAAATTGAGATAATTATAGAAAATGGTTTGTAATAATATAGAAAAGCTTAAAAATATCAGATTTGCAATTTTCTAGTGTCTTTCGGATCCGAACTGGATCAATTTCAAAACCGTGTCCTCGTACATCGGATAGTGAAAATATTTTGGCAACATCAATAGACTCGTAAAAATATGAAGTTTTCAAAAATATCAGTTTTAGAATTTTTTTCGATAACTAAAAATATCAAATATAGCTCGTTTACGCGTATTTTCTTTACTACCGGTATTTTAATTGTCTAGTTTACTATTCATAGAACTATTTCTACTATTCATTCTATTTCTATTTCTCTATCTCTACTTTTTCTTACACTCTATTCTTACACACTACCATACCTATACCTTACAATGTATCTTCCTCATACAACTTTAATTACAACACACTTTACATATTACTTCTTTTTATTACAAAACAACAAAATAAATAATTTCCTCCCCCTTTTACAAGCCAAAACAGGTGCCTCTCCTCTCTCTCATCTATCAATTTTATTTTCTTTTTCATTTTATTTAATTACATCTAATTCCATTCCAAAACTCTATAAATATCGCCTTCCTCCTTCATTTTTTCACACAACTCATTTCCTACTAAAACTTTACCAAAATTACTCCACATACACTCTCTCTCAAAATCTCTTCCAAGTCCTCTCTTCTCTTCATAAAACCATCTCCCACATATTACTACAACCCATTCTATTCATCTTCAACAAACACATAACCTTAGGTAAAAATTTCTTACATATACTCATCATGTTCATACAACTTAGCATGAGCTTAGTGTATGTTTCTTAAACTCTTGAGAGTTAAAGAAGCAACAATATATTTATGTTTTGTTTTTGTTCATGTTCCTATTTTTCATTATGTTATTATTATTATGTTGTTGTTGTTATTGTTATTTGTTCTAATCTAACTTCTATATAGTATTATGTATATTATGTATATATATTTCTTTATAGCATATAAGCTCACTTGTTATTTATTTATTTCTATGCTTTGCAATTTATTTATTTCATGCTATTGTTAAGACTAGTTTTTCTAGTCTTAGACTTGTCATTATCAAGTCAAAACAATTTTTTTTCTCTTCTTTTCTTTTCTTTTCCTTTTGGGACTAGTCTATTCTTAGTCCTGGGATACCTTGATGAAGCTAAGATTCCCAATACTTGACTTTATTCTTTTGCTCTTATTTATTATTATACATATCTTATCTTATTATGTGATATTGTTATATTTCTCATATCTACATAATCTCATTCATGCATGAACATGTTGATATTGTCCCATCCATAATGAAAATTAGTTTTCTTAAGTAATAAAAATAATAACTTTCTTTAAAAAGTAAATTTTGTCACATAAGAAATGATTTTTCCATAAAAATTAAAGCTTTATATTAACAAATATTTTCTAAAGTAATATAAGTTTAGCTCAAGTTTTAGTAATAATATTATATGAGATTTTATCAATGAATACATAAAATAAAGTTATCATAAACTCTCTTTTCAAACCAATGAAATAAGAAAGTTTCTTTAAACTTAATTCTTTGTTTAACAAAAGTTTTCTTAAACTCATATGTAAAGCTTTCATCAACATACCAAGGTTTAGATAAGTTTTACAAAATTATCAAAGAATAACCTTTTTAAGAATAAGCTTTACTTAGGAAATAAAAAATAACTTATAAGATCATTGATATTATTTACTTAAAGTGGATCTAACTTTAGAAAAACTTTAGAACACATAACCAAGAAATATTTAGAAAAACTACATTTTTTAACTACTAAGAATAAAGTTGTAGGAATCTTAAAGGACTAAAATTACTTTTATAAAATTTAATTATTCTCAAAATTAAGAAATGGAGTTAAAAGAAGGAAATACTCACTTATAATAATTTAAGAAATTTTCCCAACAAAACTAAAAAAGAAATTTTCAAGTCTTAGCATTTTCTCACTTTTAAGACACATTGCTTTACAAAAATCATTGTTAAGACAACATCACTAAATTCATGCATATAATTTGAGCATATATATATATATATATATATTCAAAGGTTTTTTCAACCATACAAATATCTATATTTTTGTACAAGAATTCTTGAATGGAGAAAAGTTTGAAAACTTGAGTTTGAAATCTGGAATTTTCGTAACAATTCTATACGAATGGCTTCTTTTGATAAAAATAACCGTAGAAATAGATAGATCTTTTCGAGTAGGTAGAAATCGGTATATAATATGTGAAATTTTGAGTTAAAATGAGCAAGTTATGGCCATTTTAAGTTGGGATTTCCATTCATGAGAGTTTTGATGAATTCAATAAGATAGAATCAGAGAATTTGAGTAGATTTTGGATGAAGTACTAATTTCGGGTATTTCTTTTGTTTATGTGTCGAGGACCAAGATCTTCTCTTCCCGGATGATTACTTTGACTCGTAGAAGACCGCTATGGACGAGTGAGTTTCCTTTACGTTTATATATTCGCACATGTGCCTGTAGAATAGAGCACTAGATATTAGGAAAAGATAAAAATTGATATGCATGCAGGTTATCATGGGAATTATGTATGTGAATTGTTCTGTGCGATCAATGAACGATAAGTATATTGGAACTCGATTTGTGATTTATATAATTGTTTCTATGTATGTATTGCTATGTGTGCAATTATTGTTTGATCGCTTTAAATGAATTAATGTCGGATTTGATTCTCCGTAAATAAATTACTTATGCATATCACTTAGAATATCATTTCGAAATTTTGCTACTACTCCTTAGCGTGGAACCGGAAAGGTAAACTGCCTAGCTACATCTTGAGAATTCAGGACATTCAGGGAATACGACCTCAAGTTGTAGCTGAGCTGGATCGATCGCTTTGGGTAAGAAAAGCCCAGAGACTAGTAGTACGGTTTGTTAGAACCCAAGACGCGCGCAACTTTTAAGGAGGTCGTTCGGAGCCCAGTTCAAACCATTCTCTAACCACCGATGGAGGAGTAAATCCATCATACATACGAAATCGGATAGTTATATGTACTGTTTAAACATATGGTTGTTGCATTTCATATGGTTGTTTAATGAACTTGGTTAAATGCCTATTATGAGTACTTTTGCGTAAGGAATATCTCACTAAGTTAATTATGTTTATACCCCTATAGACTTTTGATATTGCAGGATCGTTATTTTGTACTCGGGACCATCTTGATCATCCGTGTAGAATCTTTATTTTGGGAAGCTTTTGGAGGAACTCTGTTTTAAAGTCTTAGAGTAGATTTCTTTTAAAATCTTTTAGCTTTAGTTATTTATCTGAGTAAAACCATACTGTTATGGAAATTATCAAGGGAATTCCTCTTAGAAGTTGTAAAACTTTATATTTCAATGATATATATTAAGTGTTATTTTGCATGTTCCGTTGCCAAATCTTAAAATGCATTACTCCACCGGTCTCCCTTTGATGTGAATGTACGCCTTGTATCGATATGGAAGCTTTCGAGTGACTAAAGTAGTCATTCTTAAGTTTTTATATTATGTATGGTAGGCTGTTACGTTTAGGATACCCGTTGGGACGTGATAGATTTTGAAATTGTTTTGGCTCCAAATATCAAACCAATATCTAAGGCACCATACTGAATGGTACCAATTGAGTTAAAGGAGCTAAGGACCCAGTTACAAGAACTCTTAGATCAAAAATTCATAAGACCAAGCGTGTTGCTATGAGGCGCACCTATTCTATTTGTAAAGAAGAAAGACGAATCTATGAGATTATGTATCGATTATCGTGAGCAAAAAAGGTTACAGCCAAGAATCGATACCCTTTACCGAGGATTGATGATTTGTTTGATCAACTCCAAGGATCTGTGTGTTTTCACGTATTGATTTATGCTCAAGGTATCACCAACTAAGAATAAAGCCTGAAGATGTGCCAAAAATGGCTTTTCGTACCCGTTATGGACATTATGAATTCCCGGTGATGTCATTTGGATTGACCAATGCACCAGCTGCGTTTATGGATCTCATGAACAGGGTCTAAAAGTCACTTTTGGATAAGTGTGTAATAGTTTAATTGATGATATTTTGATCTACTCCAAGAATAAGGAACAACATGAGGAACATCTTTAGATGGCATTACAAACTTTAAGGGAAAACAAGTTGTACACCAAATTATCCAAATGTGACTTTTGGTTGGATAAAATATCTTTTCTTAGACATGTTGTGACGGGAGAAGGGATATCAGTTGACCTATAAAAGATTAAGGCTATGATTGATTGGAAACAGCCACAAACAGTAACTGAAGTCAGAAGTTTCATAGGATTGGCTGGTGATTATCGCAAATTTGTAAAGGATTTTTCAAAGATAGCTAAGCCGCTGACTCAATTGACATAGAAGAGCGAAAAAATTGTTTGGATGGATAAACGGGAACAAAGTTTCTAAGAGTTAAAGCAATGGCTGGTATCGGCACCAATCTTAGTTCTTCCAAACCCGAAGAAGCCCTATATTGTACATAGTGACGCTTCAAGGAATGGCCTTAGATGTGTACTAATGCAAGAAAGGAAAGTTATTGCCTGTGCCTCTCGACAATTAAGACCTCACGAGCATAACTATCCTACACATGATCTGGAATTGGCCGCAGTTGTCTTTACCTTAAACCTTTAGAGACATTATCTGTCTGGACAAAGGTGTGAGCTATACATAGATCACAAAATTCTTAAGTATTTATTCACACAGAAGGTATTAAACATGAGGCAAAGAATTTGGTTGGAACTGATAAAGGATTATGATTTGGGAATCAATTACTATCCACGGAAAATGAATGCGGTTGGAGATGCCCTAAGTAGGAAAAATTATGGAGAGGTAGTTGCTTTAATAACAAGTCAAAAAGATCTAATCAAAGATTTTGAGAAGCTAAGAATCGAGTTCATAAGCCAAAGTGTGGAGCTTCAAATAGCTAATTTGGTTTTGGAACCGACCTTGATCGAAAGGATCAAAGAAGCCTAAAGGTACGATGAAACAATACAAAAGATTAAAAAGGAAACTCAAGAAGGAAAATACCTGGACTTTGCCATAGACGAAGAAGATGTGATTAGGATAAAAGGCAGATTATGTAGGCTCGAAGATGTGGAACTAAGAAAAGAGATAATGAGTAAAGCCCAGAACTCTGGCTACATTGTGCATCCTGGAGGTACTAAGATGTACCAAGACTTGAAAAGCCACTATTGGTGGAATGGTATGAAAAGGGATGTAGCAGAGTATGTAATGAAGTGTTCGGTCTGCCAACAAGTGAAAGTGGAACACCAAAGGCCAGGAGGATTATTAGAGCCTTTACTCATCCCTGAATGGAAGTGGGATCAGATATCCATGGATTTTGTGTGTGGTTTCCAAAGACTTCTTTGGGTTGTGACGTAGTGTGGGTGTAGACACCCAATTTTTGCCCAATTAAAAATTAGGCTTAAGTTTAGAATAAATTAATGTCATGTTGAGTTCATTAAAATAATAATAATAATAATAATAATAAAATAATAATAAATAGTATAAGAGAAAATAGAAAATAGAAAAATAAAAAATAGAGGAATAAAATATGAATAATAATAATTAAATAAATAATAGTAATGTAAATAAAATATATGTAGGAAAAAAATTAGGAAAAAAGAAAAAAAATCATTTGAGCTCAATATAACATATATTTTATTAGCCCTAAGTATTAGTGGGTTAGCCATATGACCAAGGCACAGGCCAATGGCCTAACGGTTCAGACCATGGACACAAGCAAGGGGGCCCGAGTTCGATCCTAGCCCAAGGCAGATTTTGCTTCTTTTTGTTCAATTTTTTTTTTCCTAAAAGACACATCGGTTCATCCACTTTGAGACATCATTTGAGCAACGAATCTTTGTGTTTTTTCGAACTAATTGTACAGACACAAACTAGGCATGGGATACATCACATCTGTACACAATTCATGTATATTTCATCCTAAAAGGCACATTAATTGAGTCATGAAAATTGGGAAAAATTCGAATGGACATGATTTTTCAAATTTCAAAATTGGCCGAATTGTAACAATTGATCAAATTAAATACACTTAATCAAGGAGTCATGACCTGTAACATAAGATTCGTGCTCAATTTGAACTAACAATCACGAATCGAGTCCCAATTTTGAATCGTTCTTATTGAAAAAATATAACGATTCGTGATTCAAAAATTGAACCATTACAAGCTTCGAAATGACAAATTGTTTCGAAATCTATAAATAGGATCACCCCACAAGCAGAAAGCACAATTCAATTTCACAAAACACACACTACACGATCGAGATCTGAAAATAGAGTAGAAAGTGTTCGAATTGCAAAATTTGCAAATTCGAAGTGATCGGGAGGATTTCGATCCAATTAAGAGTGTTAGGATCATCTAGGAAGTGTTTTTGATTGATTATTGTTTAGAATTGCTCGAATTTGCATTTGGAAGTTCTGCAAATTTTTAGAAAATTTTTTACTTCTCGCCGCCGTCAACCACCGCACGAACCGCCACTTCTGGTGTTCTGGGAGTGAACCACCACCACCAACGGACGTAGCAGCCCCATCCACATCGGGCCGACAAGGTTGCAGGCTTCGAAAACCACCAGGAAGCGGCCCGAGGAACTCCTTGAAGTCACCGTCATCGTCTTCTTCACCCGACGGGTATCCAAGATCGACCCGAAACCCGAGATCCAACCCGGTCGGTGCATCGGTCACGGTCGTTCGATCGTCGGTCAACGGTCGTCGGTCAATAGTCAGCCTGATCTACGGTCCATATTCAATCAGAGGATCAAACGGTCCAGATTGATCAAGTGATATCTACGGTCCAGATTCAATCAGAGAATCATACGGTCCAGATTCGATCAAAGCAATCAACGCTCCAGATCGAAAGTCATCAGATCCTGCCCAGATTTAGTCTACAGATCAGACGCTCCAGATCTGATCCAGAAAATCCAACGGTCCAGGTTAGTCCGCAATATTTTATTATTATTTATTATTATTTAATTTCGGAAAATAGGAAAAAATAGGAAAAAATTAATAAAAATTCGTAAAAAATAGAAAAAATTAGAAAAATCCAGAAAAATTAGAATAATTATTTTTAATATAAATTTACATGTTTTATTGAATTTTTGATATTTTTGAATATGTATTTGCATATAAATTGATCTTTAAATATATATTTGATGCATGAGATGTTTTGTTTTTGTATTTTAATTTTGTTATGATATATTTTGAATATGTTCTGAACATATGTGATGATTATTGAATTTTGAAAAATAATAAATTGTAAAGATTTTTTAAACCAAAATTGTTGTTGAATAATAAAGATAAATTTTTTTTTTTAAATCATGATATTAATTAAGTTTTTATCAAAATTATCTTTATAAATTTGCTATAAAGATAATACTCAAAGTTTTCAAAATTATTTTCATGTAGCATTAAATTAGCCATGAATTAATGATTTTTGAACTTAGAAAAATATATTTTTTATGAAATAAAAATCAATTGATTAGATCATAGGATCATCAAAATTGTTTTCATAAAATTCAAAATTTAATGAACTTAAAGTGAGAATATTTTAAAAATAAAATTGATCAACAAACTAAGTTCTTTATAAAAGAACTACGTTTTGTCTGATCTCGATTAGCGAGTACGTAGGCACCTACGGGGCGACAATAAAATTAGAAAAAATATATTTTGTTTTGATAGTTTGAAATAATCATTTTGTACATATTATAAGTTTTTTTTTTAAAAGGAAAAATACAAATGTTTGTTGATATTTAAATCCTAAGAAAAAATACATAAAAATAAAAATGATGATTAAACTTGTAGATATTTGTTTTATAAATGTTTTGTTTGAATTTTTTAGTATAGAAAAGGATAAATTCTAAATTTTAAATTTAAAGTGGTAACCGCTTAGGTTTTAATAGGTTAGCCCCCGAACTCAGATATCTGGTATTTTTTAAAAATTTGATTTTTAAATCAAACTTTTCGCAGACTAGTGGCTAAGTTAGGATTAACCGACCCATTAATCCTGGCTTTCATTTTTTCCGATTTTATCGGGTGGCGACTCCAAAATTTTTCAAAATTAAATTTCTTTTAATCCCTAGTCGAGGATTCATGTTAAATGGGTTAGGGTTTAATATGAATCGGGTTAAGAAATGAACCGGATGATTTTCAAAATCCAGGCTCGACAGCTTGGCGACTCCACTGGGGACTCGCTTATTTTTTTAAGAGGGCTAGCCACTTAAGTTTAAAATTTAAAATTTATCCTTTATTTTTGTATATTGTATTTATCTTTGTATGTGTTTTTGTATATATGTCTGTAACTTAGATTTTAAATTAGTTCATTTCACTTGCATATGCATTTGCATGTATGCACACAATGTGTGCTAGATACGGTCGAACCCAGGCCGTCTTAAGAGCCTAAGCGAGGAGTTCGAAGTAAGGTCCGGGGGCTGTGGTTTCCACCCTCTAGATCAAGAAAAGACTCCCACTCCGGTTTAGCCTTATGATTTGCTAGACCGGGGAACCTATAGAACCTTACCAAATCATGCATTCATTCATGGGATTTGACCAATTTTTTTCAAAAAATGGAGTTGTAAATTTTTTTTAAAAAAAAATTTTTAGGATTTGTCTCCTAATAGGGTCTTTATAAATCCTCAGGAAATGATTTCCTCGAGTTCGGACAGTAGCGATAGCCTATGGGCTCGTCTCATCAAGGAACCCCGAGTAGAGACTTTCAAGGATCCAATGCTGTTACTGGACCGATGGTTGGTCAGTTTTGACCCCGATCAACAATCATTCATTAAGGATAGGTTGGGCCCGATCCTCAATTTACCTAAGTCCAAGTTCCATTTACCATGTTTCGAGCCCTTGTTCATCTCTGGGAACCCAATGAAGTGGCATTCCGTCTAGGTCAACACGTGCTAAGTCCTACCATTGAAGAATATGCTAGGTTGCTTCAAGCCCCACCCACTTCCGAAGGGATCTATGTACCAAGCCTTACTCAAAGTCCGATCCGCATCATTTCAGAATTTTTGGGATTAAAAAGAGAAGCAGTAATTGAAGCCATGAAGGGTTGCAATGAATTCTCCATCCGATTAACTACTTGATGGATTGGTTTGGAAACTTTGACAATTACATAAGCAACCGAGATTCCTTTACGTATCAGTTGTGACCTGGAATGAAAATCGGGTTAATGCTTTCATAGTGGCTGCTTTTGCTACCATACTCTTTCCACATGGGAACCTGTTCATTCACTTCCGAGTCATCGAGCTTGTAGCACAATATCTAACTGGCAAGTCATATGTTCCCGCCCTTCTAGCAGAACAAATCAGAAGTTTGAATCACATCAAGTCTAAGGGCAGGGGCAGTTTCAAGGCAAGCATGCATCTGTTGATGGTTTGGTTCGCTAGTCACACCAAGTACTACGGAAAAGATCTAGCTAATGGGTCCCTTATCCGCCCGAATTATGATCTCATCCAGTCTTTTGCTGAACGGGTCCATATGGAAGATAACGAGCCTTTCTGGTCTATACTTGCAATATTTGAAGACATGAGACCTGAAGACTTTATGTGGCAAGCCCGTTGGTTTAAGTGTCCCGTTGCTATCTTAAGTTGCAAGAAATACCTAACTGTGCCTCTCATTGGAATCACTGGCTGTACAGGCTATTACCCCTCAAGTGTTATCCGACAATATGGCATGCTACAAGACATTACTGTCAAGCCAGAGTTGGGACGAGTTATTCTCGACTATATGGATCCAACCATGACTCAGATAGCAAAGCAGTCCAAGGTAAACCAAATAAAAGCCATCTGGGATGATAGAGAAATCAAGCCAGTTTTCGAAGTCGAGCCAGAAAATAAAGTGACTCGGGATTATAGAGCAACCAGGTGGTACATAGCCAATCAAATGAAGAAGAATAAGGACATCCAATATGAAGCTCCTAACATTCTTGAACCAGCACCACCTGAACCTGATCCTGAAATGATTGCTTACATGGAAATGGTTTCAGCTCGGCTTGAAGTCTGTCATCGGGATTACTGCAAAGAGATAGAGAGATGATTGACCGCTTGGAAAAAGCTCACAAAGGATTGCACTGTTAGAGGATGAATTGAAGAAAGCTCGAAAAAGGACTCAACTACTTGAGGATCAAATCATCTGCCCTGCCAAGACTAGAAGACTAGTTTAGAAGTCCTGAGTTTAGTTTTAGCAATTAAGGTTCTTGAACTTTTAGTATAGTAATTTAACTTTGTATGAAAGATTGTTTTTTGAATTATTACAACTCCAATAAATGTGTTTATCAAAATTTGATGGTCATTATCCCCATTTGCATTCATATTTGCATCCTTGTGTTTGTATGTTAGTATTCTTATCTTCTTACTTCTTACGGTCCAGTTACGAATCAAGTCTAGCGAATCCAAAATCCTGAAAGATAGCTCCAAACCAGTTAGAAGTCCCATTTATACTAGATCACGAGCAAAGATGGCTAGTACCGGGAACACTACCCCTGATCAGACCACTGAACAGAGACTCAATGCCATGGAACAAACCCTGCTTAGAATTACCGAACAAATGCAGACCCTTACTCAGAATGTTACCCAGTCCAAGACCCCTATAGCATCTGAAGAATCTTCCGGGGAACAGAAAGGAAAAGAAATCATGCAGCAACCAGTCAACGTTGATGATTCCCACACTGAGTTCAATATGTCCGAGCTAAAGAAAGAACTTGAAGCCCAAGCCAGAGACATGGAGAAGAAACTGTTTGAAAAGATGAAGGCATTTGACGGCTTTGATCAGACTGCGATTTTAAGCCTGCCACAATTTGAGGAAGGTGCTTTTCCTGAAAAATTTAAGGCACCCGAGTTCGAAAAATATGATGGAACTGGCTGTCCTAACATGCACACAAGATTATATGTACGACGTATGGGGCAGTATGCCAAATTTGATAAACTGATGGTACAGACCTTTCAAGATAGCCTTACTGGTCCAGCATTAGCCTGGTATGCCCAATTGGACTCACAAGAAATTGATACTTGGGATAAATTAGCCAGGGCATTTTTCAACCAATACAAGTTCAATATCGAAATGGCACCCTCGGTCTGGGATTTGAGTACTATGAAGAAGAAGAAAGACGAAGCTTTCAAGGAATATGCTCAGCGATGGAGAGCTTTAGCTGCAAGAATCACCAATCCATGCCTGAAAAGGATCTCACTTTTACTTTCATCAACACACTAGAAGAGCCATTCTTTTCTCATCTCATAGGGCATGCGTCAGCAAGTTTTTCAGAGTGGTAGTAGCCGGATGCAGAATTGAGAATGCTATCTCAGCCGGAAAGCTGCAAGTAGAAAAGAAATATACAGCACCTAAAAATGTCACGTACAAAGGAAAGGATTCGACTGTCGGTATGGTCAATATCTCAAGTCCAGCAAACCCTACTAAATCCATAGTTCTCCCGACCAATCAGGTCAAAGTCAACAAAGGGTTGTTTCGAATCAACAATCAAGGCCTAACCGACGCAATTTTACTCCAATACCGGTTCCACTCAGCCAAGTGTGGGCTAAATTGAGAGCCGATAATCTGATTGGCTTTGAAGTACCCAGAGATGATTATAAGCCCAAGAACTACAACCCTGATTTAAAATGTGAATATCACATGGGGCAAATCGGGCACTCCACTGATTATTGTTGGAGACTCAAACATAAGATTCAAGATCTTATTGATGCAAAGACCATC
Source organism: Combretum micranthum (assembly GCA_024138025.1). NCBI lineage: Eukaryota > Viridiplantae > Streptophyta > Magnoliopsida > Myrtales > Combretaceae > Combretum > Combretum micranthum. The sequence goes on along the minus strand of JAMXBD010002157.1, from coordinate 72,391 downwards.
CAATTAGACTTTGTGCAGCCTCCAAATGTTTCTACTAATCCATTGCCAAATCATGGGTCGGTTATTAATATGATCACTGCCGAAGCGCCGGACCCAGAAGTCAACTTGGATGAATTGCCTATCACCATAGAACAAGTGGCATGGAATCTCCGCCAAATGGGGCATTTACCCTATATCAATCTGAGAGATCGCACCAAAACCAGACCAGCCATTTACAACTTGTTGCAAAATGGAATCATAAAGAAAGAAGATATCATGGAAATGCTGGTCCCAAAGCCAAGAAAGTCAAGCACACAGGCAGAATTGTGGCAAGATACCAAGCTGGAGACCCAACTGTCGGAACTCTAGGAGATGATGGAAAGTACCAATATCTGGTTGACTATTGGTTTGAACCACGCGTATATGCATGCTCCTGCCACTGGATGGGGATCAGAGTCTGAAGATGAAGAAAAGCCTGTGAAGAAAAGAAAGAAGAAAAATTTGTTGGCATGATCACATGTGAACCGAAGTTAATCAAATTTGAGATGAACAACAGTAAAGAGGAAACAACTGTCTCGAAGCCTAGAAGTTATACTTTTCAAATCCCAATTGCTGTAAAGGATTACAAAGCTGCCCCATTTGATTACCAGACAGTTAATCACGCTTCTATGATTGGCGGGCTTACCCGTTCGGGAAGACTTTATGAACCAACTGCAAAGAAGGTGACCATGGATTCATCGCCGCCGCCGAATGATGAAGAAAAGAAGGAAGATGAGAAAGCAATATTGGCTAAACTCATGAAGGCAAGTGAATTCAAAGTAGTTGAACAACTAGTCAAGACACCAGCCCAAATATCACTCATGGGTTTGTTAATTAGCTCTGATATTCACCGTGAGGCCTTGTTCAAGGTTCTCAAAGAAGTAAAAGTTCCAGAGAATGTGACAGAAAAAACCTTGGAACATATCATTAATTCTGTCTTTGCAAATGAGCAAATTAGCTTCTCATCTGAAGAATTAGAAGAGGAAGGTGGCCAACATAATAAAGCTCTTTTTATTGTTGTCAAAAGCAATGGTAGAATCGTCTCCCGAGTGCTTATTGACAATGGATCTTCTCTGAATGTATGCCCCCTGGCTACTCTGAATTTGTTGGAAGTAGACCCGTCAAATATCAAGCCAAGTCCTACTGTAGTACGAGCATTTGATGGATCAAAGAAGGAAATAATTGGAGAAGTGGAATTAGAGGTCACTATTGGGCCTCAAACTTTCCTAATTCCTTTTCAAGTGATAGATATCCCAAGAACATTTAATTTGTTGCTTGGAAGGCCATGGATTCATGCAGCAGAGCAATACCCTCAAGCTTGCACCAGAGGGTTAAATTTGTAGCAAATGGCCAACTTGTTACCGTTATGGGAGAACAAGATTATGCCATCTATCAAGAAACGCTATTCCATATATCGGAAAAGGAAGAAGAAGACTTTGGGCTCCAAATATTTGAAGAAGTCTGTGTAATAAATGAAGAAAAGAAGCTCAGATAGGAACTTTTGGCCTAGGATATTCTCCTACTCAAACAGAGGTAGCAGACATGAAGAATAAGATGAGAACAAGAAACTTAATAAAGAATATGATCCAGACATCGAATCCCCACATCAGGCTCCTTTCCAAAGCCTCATCATGTCCAGAAGACAGATGACTCCAAGGAAGATGATCCACCCAAGAAGATAGCTTTGAAGAATTGGTTTTCCATACCTTGTGCTAGTTTTAATTTTCTTAAGTAAGGACCGATATTAGATTGCGTTTTGTATTTTTCTGCTTTATGTGTTGCTCAAATAAGTGTACTTAAACACCATTTCAAATTTAATAAAATTCTTTTGTGTTTTTTCCATATTCTTATTCTTTCCCCATTCATATTCTACCAGATCCGACTTTTGTAATGAGTTCCGGGATATCTCGCGTCTGTAAATACTGAAAATATCGATATCACCTCCAACCCTACTGGGTTAGTCGTTGAAGATGATATCGATTATCAATTGAAAACACAAGAAAATTGGCAAAACTTTGATCATGAAAGGATTGAAACCCCTGAACCCACTAAATTGGTTAATTTGGGAACAAGTGAAGATCCTAGGAATTTGAGAATTGGGGGTAAATTGCCAGAAGACACAACACAGGGTTTGATTAAGTTACTAGCAGAGTATTTGGATGTTTTTGCATGGTCATATAGTGATATGCCCGGTTTAGATCCGTCAATTGTGGTCCATAAATTGCCAACCAAAGAAGGCATTAAGCCTAAGAAGCAAAAACTAAGGCGATTTAGACCCGATTTGCTACTTAAAATTAAAGATGAGGTCAAGAAGTTACTCGAAGTTGGATTCATTGAAGTTTCGGATTACTCAGATTGGGTATCAAACATAGTACCAGTACTTAAGAAAAATGGGAAACTTAGAATCTGTGTGGACTTTAGAGACTTGAATCAAGCGACCCCAAAAGATAATTTCCCGTTGCCACATATTGATGTCTTGGTAGACAATACAGCTGGAAACCATCTATTCTCATTTATGGATGGATTTTCGGGATACAATCAAATATTGATGGCCGAAGAGGACAAAGTCAAAACCACATTTGTCACAGCCTGGGGAACTTTTTGCTATAAGGTCATGCCATTTGGTCTCAAGAATGCCGGAGCAACTTATCAGCGAGCAATGCAGACCATATTGCATGACATGATGCATAGAGAGGTGGAAGTATATGTTGATGACATGATTGCCAAATCAAAAGAAGGAGAAGATCATGTGGAAGTATTAAGGAAACTTTTTGAAAGATTGAGAAAGTTTCAATTAAAATTAAACCCAGAAAAATGCATTTTTGGAGTAACTTCTGGGAAACTATTGGGATTTGTGATCAGTCAAAGAGGAATAGAAATTGATCCTGATAAGGTCAAAGCAATTCAGAATTACCTCCCCCAACAACTTTGAAAGAAATTAGAGGTCTTTTGGGGAGACTAAATTACATTGCCGATTCATTTCCCAGTTGACGGATAAATGTCAACCACTGTTTAAATTATTGAGAAAAAATGCCCAAATTGAATGGAATGAAGAATGTGAAGAAGCCTTTAACCGAATTAAACAGTATCTGACAAATCCCCCAGTTTTGATCACTCCAGTACCCGAAAAGCCTTTGTTCTTATACTTGACAATTTTTTCGGAATCCATGGGTTGTGTGCTCGGGCAAAAAGATGAAATGGAAAAGAAAGAGCTATTTATTACTTGAGCAAAAAATTCTCAAATGGAGAGCAAAAGTACTCAGAGATAGAAAGAACTTGCTGTGCATTAGTATGGACTATGCATAGACTCAGGCAATACACGCTCTTCTACTCAATCGAGTTAATTACAAAGCATGATCCTTTGAGGTATCTGGCAAATAAGCCCGCCTTGGTCGGTCGAATTTCAAAATGGCAAATGTTGCTGTCTGAGTTTGATATTACCTATGTTAGACAAAATTCAATTAAAGGACAAGCCTTGGCTGATCAACTCGCTGAAAGCCCGGTTGATGAGGAACTAAAGGAACAAGATCAATTCCCCGATGAAGGGATTCGGGTAACACAAACGGAAGATGAAAGAATGCCGAATTGGAAATTGTATTTTGACGGAGCAGCTAATGTGTATGGATGTGGAATAGGGGCAGTCCTAATTTCACCTGAAGGAAACCAATACCCAACAGCGGCCAGATTAATGTTCCCTTATACAAAATATAGCAGAATATGAAGCATGCATTTTGGGTTTAGAGATGGCAATCCAAATGGAAATTCAAGAGCTCGAAGTTTTTGGAGATTCATCACTTATTATTTTTCAAACTCGAGGAGATTTTAAAACAAAGGATCCCAAGTTGATTCCTTATCATAATCACTTGGCAGAATTGATAGAAAGATTCAGGGAAATCTCCTTTGTATATGTGCCAAGAACTCAAAATCAGTTTGCTGATGCTCTGGCTACTTTGGCCTCATTAATTCAGTTTACTGAAGGAGCAAGAATCCAACCTTTGCAAGTCCGGGTGAGAAGTGAACCCGCATTCTGCGCCATGATTGAATCAGATGAACCCTGGTTCCAAGATATTAAAGTTCTTTTGCAAACGGGTAATTATCCTGAAGGTGCTACCAAGAAAGATCAGAAGTCACTGAGGCGTTTGGCCAGTCATTTTTTGCTAAGTGGAAATACGTTATACAGAAGATCATTCGACACGACTTTGTTAAGATGTGTAGATGAAAAAGAGGCCCAGAAGCTCATGGAAGAAGTTCACGAAGGAATTTGTGGTCCTCATATGAGTGGTTACATGTTAGCCAAAAAGATTATGAGATTAGGATACTTTTGGTTAACTATGGAATCAGACTGTATCAAACATGTGAGATCTTGTCATTTATGCCAGATCTATGCAAACAAGATAAGTGCCCCTCCAAAAGAATTACAGTTAATGTCAACCCCATGGCCTTTCTCAACATGGGGGATAGATGTTATTGGGCCAATTTCACCTAAAGCTTCAAACGGTCATCGGTTCATATTGGTTGCAATCGATTACTTCACTAAATGGGTAGAAGCCGCTTCCTATGCAAGTGTAACGAAGTCCGTGGTTGTGCGGTTTATCAAAAGAGACATCATCACTAGATATGGAACTCCGGAAAGTATCATCACTGATAATGGTACGAATTTGAACAACAAAGAAGTAACAAATTTGTGTCAGCAATTCAAGATCAAGCATCGGAATTCTACTCCGTATCGGCCACAGATGAATGGGGCAGTTGAAGCCGCCAATAAGAACATCAAGAGAATTATTGAGAAGATGACCATTGTCTATAAAGATTGGCATGAAATGTTACCGCTCGCATTAATGGCGTATCGAACGTCTGTAAGAACATCAACCGGGGCAACACCATATTCCTTGGTATACGGAACTGAAGCTGTTTTACCTGTAGAAGTTGAAATTCCATCACTTCGTATATTAGTAGAAACCAAACTCGATGAAGCTGAGTGGATAAAACAAAGATTTGAACAGTTGAATCTGTTAGATGAAAAGAGGCTGACTGCAATGTGTCACGGCCAGTTATATCAGCAAAGAATGGCTAAAGCATTCAACAAGAAGGTCAAGCCAAGAAGCTTCCAAGAAGGTGATTTGGTTTGAGAAAGATGCTGCCAAATGTACAAGACTCCAGAGGAAAGTTCACACCAAATTACGAAGGACCGTATGTAGTTAGAAAAGTATTGTCGGGAGGAGCATTGATTCTTTCCCAAATGGATGGACCTGATTTAAAGGATCCTGTAAACTCAGATGCTGTAAAGATGTATTATGAATGATCAATAAAATTTGTCATTTTCTGTGTTCAGTTGATTTCATTTTTAGTTTTTACAAGCAAAGTTGATATTCCAAAAACTTTGAACTCAAGTCAAATCTCAACCCGTTAATTAAATCATTCAAACAAATTTCCAAAAATTCTCAAATCAGACCAAATCTCATCCCATTCATCACCAAATAACCATAAATTCTCAAACCAGATCAAATCTCAACCTATCACTTAAACAAATTCCCAAACCCAAAACTGTTAGAAAGTAATTTGAGCATCCATATGGCTTTAAAATGCATATATGCAATTTTATCTGGTGATTATATTGCACAAGATAACTAGTTTTTGAACACGGTTATGTGAAAACGGAAAAGCCCTAAACACATTAACCGACGAAATACAAGATTCTTCAAATGGATCAAGAAGTTTAGAATCCCCAAGTGGATCAAGATAGATCAAGTTTTCCTCAAATGGATCAAATAGATCAAGTTTTCCTAAAGTTCAAGAAGATCAAGTTTCCTTAAATGGATCAAAAAGATCAAGTTTTCCTCAAATGAATCAACAAGTCAAGTTTCCAAGAAATCAAAAGTCTCCAAGTGGATCAAAAGATCAAGTTTTTCTAGAAGATCAAGTTTCCCGGAAGATCAAGAATTCCCAAATGGACCAAGAAACCAAATATTTAAGGTTTCAAAAATCCCCACCAAACCAAAGCCTAGGCCCGATAGTTGACCTAGCAAATCTATGTCTAAACTCGACAGATAGTTCAGCACAAGATAAAAATCTCTTTGTTAAAAATAAAATTTGGCAGGAGAGATTAAGCAAAAATTGGCTATCATTTTGTCTTTGTGGCAAAAGTTTTGTTCAAACTTTACCACAAAGAGGGGCAGCTGTAGACACCCAATTTTTGCCCAATTAAAAATTAGGCTTAAGTTTAGAATAAATTAATGTCATGTTGAGTTCATTAAAAAAATAATAATAATAGAAAAAAAATAATAATAAATAGTATAAGAGAAAATAGAAAATAGAAAAATAAAAATATAGGAATAAAATATGAATAATAATAATTAAATGAATAATAGTAATGTAAATAAAATATATGTAGGAAAAAATTAGAATAAAAAAAAAATCATTTGAGCTCAATATAGCATATATTTTATTAGCCTTAAGTATTAGTGGGTTAGCCATATGACCAAGGCACAGGCCAACGGCCTAACGGTTCAGACCATGGACACAGGAGCAAGGGGACCCGAGTTCGATCCTAGCCAAGGCAGATTTTGCTTCTTTTTGTTCAATTTTTTTTTCCTAAAAGACACATCGGTTCATCCCTTTGAGACATCATTTGAGCAACGAATCTTTGTGTTTTTTCGAAACTAATTGTACAGACACAAACTAGGCATGGGATACATCACATCTGTACACAATTCGTGTATTATTTCATCCTAAAAGGCACATTAATTGAGTCATGAAAATTGGGAAAAATTCGAATGGACATGATTTTTCAAATTTCAAAATTGGCCGAATTGTATCAATTGATCAAATTAAATACACTTAATCAAGGAGTCATGACCTGTAAACATAAGATTCGTGCTCAATTTGAACCAACAATCACGAATCGAGTCCCAATTTTGAATCGTTCTTATTTGAAAAAATATAACGATTCGTGATTCAAAAATTGAACCATTACAAAGCTTCGAAATGACAAATTGTTTCGAAATCTATAAATAGGATCACCCCACAAGCAGAAAGCACAATTCAATTTACAAAACACACACTACACGATCGAGATCTGAAAATAGAGTAGAAAGTGTTCGAATTGCAAAAATTTGCAAATTCGAAGTGATCGGGAGGACTTCGATCCAATTAAAGAGTGTTAGGATCATCTAGGAAGTGTTTTTGATTGATTATAGTGTTTAGAATTGCTCGAATTTGCATTTGGAAGTTCTGCAAATTTTTAGAAAATTTTTTACTTCTCGCCGCCGTCAACCACCGCACGAACCGCCACTTCTGGTGGTTCTGGGAGTGAACCACCACCACCAACGGACGTAGCAGCCCCATCCACGTCGGGCCGACAAGGTTGCAGGCTTCGAAAACCACCAGGAGCGGCGAGGAACGCCTTGAAGTCACCGTCATCGTCTTCTTCACCCGACGGGTATCCAAGATCCGACCCGAAACCCGAGATCCAACCGGTCGGTCGTCGGTCAACGGTCGTCGGTCGTCGGTCAACGTCGTCGTCAATAGTCAGCCAGATCTACGGTCCATATTCAATCAGAGAATAAACGGTCCAGATTGATCAAAGTGATCTACGGTCCAGATTCAATCAGAGAATCATACGGTCCAGATTCGATCAAAGCAATCAACGCTCCAGATCGAAAGTCATCAGATCCTGCAGTCCAGATTTAGTCTACAGATCAGACGCTCCAGATCTGATCCGAGAAAAATCCAACGGTCCAGGTTAGTCCGCAATATTTATTAGTTATATATTATATATTTAATTTCGGAAAATAGGAAAAAATAGGAAAAAATTAATAAAAATTCGTAAAAAATCCAGAAAAATTCAGAAAATCCAGAAAAATTAGAATAATTATTTTTAATCTAAATTTACATGTTTAGCAATTTTGATATTTTTGATATTTTGAATATGTATATGCATATAAATTGATCTTTAATATATATTTGATGCATGAGATGTCTTGTTTTTGTATTTTAATTTTGTTATGATATATTTTAATATGTTCTGAACATATGTGATGATTATTGAATTTTGAAAAATAATAAATTGTAAATAGATTTTTTTAAACCAAAATTGTTGTAATAATAAAGATAAAAAGTTTTTTTTTTTAAATCATGATATTAATTAAGTTTTTATCAAAATTATCTTTATAAATTTGCTATAAAGATAATACTCAAAGTTTTCAAAATTATTTTCATGTAGCATTAAATTAGCCATGAATTAATGATTTTTGAACTTAGAAAAATATATTTTTTATGAAATAAAAATCAATTGATTAGATCATCAAAATTGGTTTTCATGAAAATTCAAAATTTAATGAACTTAAAGTGAGAATATTTTAAAAATATAAAATTGATCAACAAACTAAGTTCTTTATAAAAGAACTACGTTTGTCTGATCTCGATTAGCGAGTACGTAGGCACCTACGGGGCGACAATAAAATTAGAAAAATATATTTTGTTTTGATAGTTTGAAATAATCATTTTGTACATATTATAAGTTTTTTTTTTCTTTTTTTTAAAAGGAAAAATACAAATATTTGTTGATATTTAAATCCTAAAAAAAAATACATAAAAATAAAAATGAATGATTAAACTTGTAGATATTTGTTTTATAAATGTTTTGTTTGAATTTTTTAGTATAGAAAAGGATAAATTCTAAATTTTAAATTTAAAGTGGTAACCGTTTAGGTTTTAATAGGTTAGCCCCCGGACTCAGATATCTGGTATTTTTTTAAAAAGTTTGATTTTTAAATCGAACTTTTCGCAGACTAGTGGCTAAGTTAGGGTTAACCGACCCATTAATCCTGGCTTTCATTTTTTTTCGTTTTTATCGGGTGGCGACTCCAAAATTTTTAGAAAATTAAATTTCTTTTATCCCTAGTCGAGGATTCATATTGAATGGGTTAAGGGTTTAATATGAATCGGATTAAGAGAAGTGAACCGGATAGTTTTAAAAATCCAGGCTCGACAGTGGGTAATAGTGGATCGGTTAACTAAGTCAGCACACTTTTTACCTATTAATATGACCTATTCAATGGACAAGTTGGCTAAGATCTACATTCGAGAGATAGTACGGCTACATGGCATACCGACAAGGATCATTTCAGGTAGGGATGCGAGATTCATGTCCAAATTCTGGACAAGTCTACAAAAGAGTTTGGGTACAAAGTTGCACATTAGTGCAACCTATCACCCTTAGACAGATAAACAATCTGAACGGATGATCCAAACCTTGGAAGACATGTTAAGAGATTGTGTTTTTGAATTTATGGGGAACTGGGATAACCATATACCACTCATCGAGTTTGCCTACAACAACAGCTATCACTCAACCATCCAGATGCCACCAAATGAAGCCTTATATGGACAGCGTTGTAGGTCCCCTCTATTTTTAGATGATGTGGAAAAGCTTGCTATCGGACCAGAGTTAGTACAAGAGGCGGTCGATAAGGTAAGAATCATTCAACGAAAAATGAAAAAAGCCCATGATAGACAAAAGAGTTGGGTAAACTTGAAGAAAAGGGAACTCGAATTTCAAGAGAGCGACCATGTGTACCTAAAGGTAAATCCAATCAAAAGTATAAGGAGAATACGTACGCAAGGAAAATTGAGCACGGGATATATTGGACCCTTCAAAATCTTGGAAAGAGTCAGAGTTCTAGCATATCGGCTAGCTTTGCTACTGAACTTATTAGGAGTCCATAATGTGTTCCATGTGTCGGTACTAAAGAAATATATATCTGACCCCGAAAGGATATTGGAGCTGGAACCCATTCAGTTAAAAGAAAATCTCACTTACAAAGAACATCCGGTGAAAATTTTGGATAAAAAAACCCAAAAGCTAAAGAATAAAGAAATTCGGTATGTGAAAGTGTTATGGAAAAATCAAGCCTTCAAGGAAGCAACTTGGGAAGCCGCAGAGGAAATTCAAAGGAAGTACCCCGAGTTTTTTTAGGAACAATGTACGTAAGTTTCAATTTTGAGGACAAAACTCTGTTCAAGGTGGGTAGGTTGTAAGCCTTAGTTTTCTTTGTAACCAAGCTTAACTTCGAGAAGCGAATCGAAAATTGAAACCCTAAACCGCAATAGCTGGATTAGAAAGAACTTAGAAACCCTAAGTCCGGCTTCATCGAGAATAAAACCATAGAACTTATGAGAGCAAGTTGACCTAGATTATAGTTCTAAAGAATATATAGAAACATAAAAAAGATTAGTTTTTGGGAAATTATCTGTTTCAAACTCGACCGGGATCGGTTCCAGAAAACCAGTCCCTAGGAATCCAAATTAGAAAAATATTCTATAATACTCATTAAGACCAGAATTTAATAAGGAATTCAAAAATATATTTAATATAATTTTTTGATTTATAAAAATTACAGTTATAGCCTTTATATCGTATTTTCTTTACTAACCTGTAACTTAATTGTCTAATCTACTATTCATTACTATTCACAAGTACAAGTCCATACCCTACTCACACTCACAAACCATACCCTTACTCTTACGTCTTTACACTTCACTCGTTACAATTTTTTTTCCCATGCAAATTATTACATTTTATTACACAAAACTAAAATTTGAAAATTACAAAACTCTCTCTTTCTCCCTCCCCCTTTATGGCCGACACACCCCCTCCCATTTTCCCTCTTGTGTTATTTTTCTTCTTTTATTTAATCATACAAATCCCTAATAACCCTCACTATATATATATTCTTTTATGCCTTCATTCTTTTTCTTCATTTTCACTTTTGCAAATTTTACAAACTCCTTCTCCTTTTCTCTCTAGTGTGCCGTGACACTCCCCTCTCCTATACACATTCACACAACAAATTTTTTCTTCAAACTTTCTTATTTCAAACCCTAAATAGGTATAGATCTAAACTTTACTACCATAAAAACATGTAATTGCTAGATCATTTATGTGTGGATTCATAAAAATCCCCATGAGCTTTATGTTAGGGACATGAAACCACTAGAATATGATGATCAAGCCATCACAAGTTGTCGATATTATGTTTAAGGTTATATTTTTATCATGATCATAATATATGTTCATATAGTGATGATTTCATGTAGGGATCTTGCTACTACATTATTGTCATAAGTATTATACTTCATTTCATGCATTTAACATGATCACTATACTTAGATCGAGCTTTTAAACTTATATTCTTTTACATGATATTGCAGATCTCATGCATTTATTATGTTTAAGATGAATGGATGTTCATAAAGATTTTTGTCTTATGTAAATGAATGATTTATTATTTCTAAAAGTTAGGATAATTATGAAGATGAGCCAAAAAGCTCAAGAATAAATTTTGTTTCATCAAAATGAACTTTTGTAAATTCGGATGGAAAAAGAGTTGTATTTTGAAAACCTATTTTTCAACTCAAAAACATGATTTTTATGTGAAAAATGAAGGGCTTATGGAATATATATCAATAAGAGATGATCATAATAAGTTGATGGTAGATGATAAACCAAAATTAGTCCTATTTTATGAATGTCAAAATGGACTTTTATTGATCATTTTATTGATAAATATTATGAATTTGGCACTTTAAAATATTAATTTATGCTTTCAAGTCTTTAAAGATTATATTTTATAAAAAGAACGAAAAACGGATAAAAAATGCAAAGTTTGGACCAAAAAGTGGTTAACACAACAAAGACATGCCATGTCTTTCAACCATGTCAAGGAAAAGCATAATCAAGGTCTAAATCTTAAGTTTTGAGAAGACACAACAGTGACATGACCTGTCACAAGCCGTGTCAATCTGGAAAATTAACTTTGCAAGAGAAATTTCTAGGACAAGCCGTGTGCCAAGTCATGTCAATGAAGAAAAAGACCACAGCCTGTTACATGACTCTTGGACAAGCCTTGTCCCCAATCGTGTCAATTTTTACATAAAGGAAAACAGCCCAACATGCTTAGTGACATGACCTGTCCTTAAACCTGTCGATTTAACAATCCGTTACTTTTTGAGAAATGGCTTTTTTTATTGAATAGTAACCCCATATTTATTAAAGAAACCTCTATTGGACATTAAAGGGGTGTTACTTTGGAAAGCCAAGAGACCCATAACTCTCATAACTTCCCATTTCCTCCATCAATGAGCATTCAATTCCATTTATGCAAAGATCATTATAAAATGAAGATAGAGGGAAGAATAAAAAAAAATAAGAACAAGAAAACAGAGAGAGAAGGAGGCAAGAAAAAAAACACATTTTTGTACTTTCACAACAACATTTGTGCTTGAGTGTATCAATCTATCAAAAAACGTTGTTTGTATTGCTAATCTAATTTTAGATCCTTTCTATTTCTCCTTGTCATTGATTTATATTATTTTATCTATGGAGGAGTAGTTTAATATTGCTTGGGTATTGTGGATCCTTGATTGATTTCATGTGATTCATTTGTTTTTAATTTCAAAACATGTTGGTTTTATTATATTCAATAGTTTGTGCCTAAGAATGAGTCTAATTGGATGGTGCATCCCATTGGATTCATGTTTGACTTTTGTTAAAAATAGACTAAGAGGTTGATTTAATGAATAGATCTAAAGCTGTTGATGAGATTGCTCATAATCACTTAGAGATAAGGATGGTGAAATCTTCTGTCACTCATTTTGAAATTCATCAGTTTGGTTTTAAAACGAAGGATTCTTGTTCTTTATGCAAATATAAGTTGCCAATAGTCATGAAGAGATTCCGACAGTTTGGCTGAGGTTTAGGTGCTTTTGACTTTGAGAGAAGCCTTAGCATAAGTTAGTGAATCCGATGGTTCAATAATCTATACAACTTTTGGAGAAAATTCTTGAGTCATATGAATAGATCTTAAGTGAAGCATGACCCAAGCAACCCTGTGAATTGATTTATCCTTTTGCATGCTTGCCATGAAATTTGTGAATATTAGACTTAGTTTAGTTTCTATGTATACAAAACCAAATCTGATTTTTTCGGCTTGATAATATTAAAAGAGTAAGTAGAAGTGCTCATCAACGTTCCCTAGGAATATGACCTAAATCATTTCTCTATGCTACATCTGATGGGTACGCTTGCCCTGTAAGACCATAGTTGAAAAGAAAACGATTTAGAAAATTTATAAATTTAAAACTTAGTCTTTTGAAACTATCAGTAGATCTACTAAGAGAAATTTGTCGAACAAGAAATATTTACAAGATAGAAAATTTAGAGCTTCGATAATTATATGAAATTTGAAACTAGGAAAAAAGGATATTAAACACCTATTTTTTAAACTCAAAATGAAATTTTATTTAAGGAAATGAAGTCCCTAGGGGATAGGAATGATGGAGCCTTGAATTTTAAAGTATCAAATAAGTTTTTCTTAAGGAAATCACTTAAAAACCATTTTTACAAAATTTGGATCTAGGAATAGCCAATGTTTAAACACTTGTTACAAAGTGTAAAATGAGGATTTGTGTTGAAAAATGAAGACCTTAAGAAATAGATATCGTAAAAAATTAATTTAGTAAAATAAATAAGTTTTATTAAGGAAAATCTCTAAAATAAGTGTGGTTTGTCATGAGCACGAAAGTAGACTTACTAGGTTAAGTATTCCTGATAGCTTGTAAAGTAGAAGTTTCCAAGAGTATTCTCTAATAGAATATCATCATGAACATGCATATAGGAAGCTCATAACATACTATTCATGATAGTAAATTGTTAATATTGCATGCATATTTGGCATTGATAGTAGAAATATCATAATTCATCACAAAATAATTTAAAAAAAAGGGAGTTCGGATACTAACTAGAACTGTTTGGATCTCTTTTAGACTTAAAATTTTTCAAAATTTAGATATTATATTATAATTAGATAGATCTTTCGAAGTAGATAGGAATCGGTGTATAATTTACGAATTTCCGAGTTAAAATGACCAAGTTATTGTCGTTTTAAGTTGAAATTTCCACTAATGATGAAATTACGAACTTAATAGTTTTTATGAAATAAAATGATTAGATATGATTGAAATACTCATTTAGGTATTTCTTTCGTTTAGTGACTTGGATCCCGAAATTTATTACCACCGATTACTATTACTAAGAACCGGCGACCAATGGCCGAGTGAGTATTACTTCCTAATTTCATTTCTTGCTGTGATTGTACCAATTAGTTAACACTAGATTATAAGCAAAAATAAAATGGAATTGTATGATGGAAATTAAGGCAAAAGATAAAATGGAATTGTATGATGAAATTATGGGGATTATATGCTTATTGATGAGTTGAGAAATGATATTAAGAATATTGGAATCGGGTAATTAACTTATGCTTGTTTAAAGTACTATAGGAGTGATTGTCTGTGGAATTTGTTGATCACCTAAGATTGGTATTAATGATTATTTGGATGGATAAATTAATATGGACATAATCATTTCAAGATGGGATGGATCATTAGCCTACGTTAGTTAACCATGATCCTTAAACGGCTAAAAGTTGGTTGATCGTGATCCTTAAATGACATAAATGAGTTAGTTGATCGTGATCCATAAACGACATAAGTTGGTTACCCATGATCCATAAATGGCATATTAATTCAACGGTAGTACCGTAGTATTCGTTAATCTGCTAACCCTAAATGGAGAGCGTAAATCCATTCACATATGATTTCCGACTGATCATATGATTGTTTGTTCATATGGTTGATGCATTCCATACGATTGAATAATTAACTTGATTGAATGATTGGTTACAAATGTCTTTATGGAAGTATTCACTCACTAAGCTAGTGTAGCTTACGCCTCCACAGCTTTTTCTTATTGCAGTATTCCTATATATGGTTAAGGCTGAGGCATCCTACAGAACAGGTACAAGAATTAGGAGTTTCTGTTATAAATTTGTGTTCAATTTTGTGTAAACTTCCATAGGAAACCTTTATATTTATTGGATGATTGTAAAAGACTGTTTTTAACCACGATATTATTTTGCGGGGGAATGCCCTTGGAACTTTTGTAGCTAATTTTGTTGACTCATGGTTTATATTCTGATGCTTATAATATGGCAAATTAAACTATCTATCTCCATTGGTACATGTATTCTATTATTATAAAGGTATGGATTGCATTTGTATGAGACTTTGGAACGGTTGTGGTAGAAATTCCTAAGTTTTATATAGTATGCAGTGGACGTTACGTTTAGACTACCCTATAGGGCTGACAACCCCTTTGTGAACCCCTTTGGGATTTGTGAACTAGGGATTTAGAAATCAAGTTTAGGTCAGCTTCTAGGCAATTGCCCTAAATGGTTTTTTTTGTTATTAGTACTAGGTGACATGTTGAGAGGCAATATTTTGGGTGTTTGCTATATGATCTCTTGGTTATCGAAGCGAAAATTGGGATCCTTCCGCTAAGGGCCGAAGTTTCATAGAAGGTACCAAATGTCACTTGCTCAAATTATGGACTAGATTTAGGGAAATGGGCTCACGTCATGGCCAGTGGAGAAGTTTGCAAACAAAAGGACGTGTGCCCTATGTGGCCACTTCGATACTCCAAATTAATATTAGCCATAATAGCCTATAATTCAAGTAAGAAAAAATTATTGGGTGCATTACCTTCATCTAGTAGGATTTTGAGTATTTATAAGAGGGCTGACTTGATGTCATACTCATAGTGAGAGGTTGGTTAGAGGATTTAGTGGACGAAGTGGTGTGTGAGGGCCACATCACATTGCGTGTAGAGCGAAGCTAGCCAAGCCATTAGTGCAAGGTGATGAGTGAGCTATGGATGGCCTAGCTATCCATTTGGGTTGATAATGGTTGGGTCTCATTGTTTGGAAGGTAATCAAAGGGAATGGGCTGAGCCTATTGGCCTAGCCTATCAAAGTATAGGGCTCGACTTGAGGGAAGACATATTCAGGAATGGACAATTAACAATATCTAAACTGTTAAGTATTTAAATTTTAAAATTAATCAACTAAATACTTAAAATTTAAAATTGATCGATTTAATACTTAGAATAACTTTTCGAATAGTACATTTATTAAGTTTTTTTTAGATAATAGATTAATCAATTTTAAATATTTTTAATTACTAAATTAACACATTTAAAATTCAAGCACTAATATTTAATTACTTATTACTATCCTACCAATTCATTTGTGTCTCGACGGATTTCTTGGCACTTTATCATATCAGAGCGTCTACAATTTTATTCAGGTAAAATGTCAGACGCGTTTTAATTGACGTCATACATCGACGTTATTGATTGCTTATGGAATCAAAATTGATGCTTCGTCATTGATTGCTGAGAATTCAATGAATCTTCTAAGAAATCGGATAAAGTTTCCTACCTACCAACGGAAATATAAATAATTCGTTCGCTTTTTTATTTTATTTGCTTCAATAATTATCAATAGTTAAGAGTCACAAAGTTCCATTCTTCCTCCTTGAATGGTTCATATTTAGCGTAAGCACGATTCCATTATAAATCAAAAAACAAATTAGAATCATTAATAGCAATTCTAAAACCAGAATCAAACTAATTGACCAATTTCAGAACCGGTTAACAAACCACCGGTTTTCCTATCTTAGATTGTTCTTTTGCCTAGAACATAGTAGAACTGATGGTTCCAAACGGTTCCATTAAAAAGAAAAAAATTAAAAAGAAAAATTATATTAATCATATAATTATTAATATTAATACTATTTTATATGAATAATAAGAATT
Source organism: Combretum micranthum (assembly GCA_024138025.1). NCBI lineage: Eukaryota > Viridiplantae > Streptophyta > Magnoliopsida > Myrtales > Combretaceae > Combretum > Combretum micranthum. The sequence goes on along the minus strand of JAMXBD010002157.1, from coordinate 55,659 downwards.
GTTATTTATTTATGATATTTAATGTGTTATTATCAATAATATAAATAAATATAACTTAAAATCATATATAATTAATCTATATAAATTTCTCCTTAAAATAAATGTCATTTCCTTAATAATGAAGACTATTTTTTGTATATAATTTTTTTTATCCTCTAAAACGTTCTGCAATCTCATATTACTAATTTAAATTGATATTTGTTGTGTATTCTAAATAAATATTTTAAAAATTTTGGTTAAATAGTTTAATATTTTTAGACCTAATAATTAATCATTTTAAGTTTAAAATTTATTTTATTACAAACTAAAATTCAATTATTTTCTTTTATTTTTACTTAAAAAAAGATTATTCCATAATTTAAAACTGGAATCGAGAATCGATTTCATGAAATTTGATCGAAATCATAAAAAATGATTTTGATTTCTTATTTTTAAGATCAGAATTAGCAATTTCAATTCTGATTTGGCTCAATTCGATTATGTAACAATGCGTAGTCTAATAGTATATTACTAGTTAAGAAAAGAGCAAAGAACAAAAAACACTATATTTGGGAAAAATTGCATTTTCCATCTTATTTACCTACCGTTAAAGTAGCTACTCCCTACCTAAAGTCAACAAGCCTCCGACTGCAAGGGCACTGTGTTTTGTTTTTTTTTTTTTTTTGGAGAGGGGGGGGCGGCGCGCATTCCGAGGACAAGTAATATGTGATTTCCTTCAGGCTTCAGTTGGTTTTGGTCAGAGTATTAAACTGTGTGTGCTATACTTCGAGAAGATCTTATCGGTGCAGCATTTTCTAGAATATGTGCTACCTAATTTGTGGTTTGATTCTTTACTCGTCTTTTAATATAAATATATATATAAAGGAAAAGCATCCACTGCCTATTTAAAGTCAACAAGGCTCCGACTCCGAGTACGTTTGTTTTGTTTTTTTCTGGGAGGTGCATTCCGAGGACACTGACAGGTTAAAATTATTTATTTTCATAACACAACTTGTAGAATATTATTGCAATATACAGCTCACCAAAGGGAGGCAAGTAATATGTGGTTTCCTTCAGCTTAAGTTAGTAGTATCCTGTGTTATACTTGAAGAAGATCTCATTGGTGTAGGAAAAGGTGTGCTACCTAATTTATTATTTGATTATTCACCTCTTTTAATAAAAAAAAAAGCATCTATTCCTTACTTAAAGCCAACAAGCCTCCGACTCCAAGGAAAGTTTTTTTTTTTTTTCGTTGTGGTACATTCCGAGGACACAGACAGGGTTCAAATGATTTATTTTCATAACACCAACTTGCCGAATATTATTGCAATATACAGCTTTACCAGAGGAAGGACAAGTAATATGTGTTTCGCTGAGGCTTCAGTTGGTTTGGTCAGAGTAGTACAAAGAGAAATGTGCAGAAACATGGAAAGGAAAACTAGAGAGACAGCAAAATTGGAAACAACGATAATTTTAGCTTTTGTATTTTTGAAAAATTTTTTAAACTTTTTTATTTGGTTGGTTAATGAAAAAAGAAATAAAATTAGTATTTGTTAAAATTGCCTCCGTCTTAATTTTGACAAATATTGTTGCAGGAAATAATTTCATAATTGTCATTCCATTTGTATTCATTTGTATCTTTTTCTTTTTTTCTAATTTTAAAGAGAAAAAGGTAAACTTTAATCTAGAAGTATTTCCATACATTTTCTTAATTTTCCATGCATTTTGGCTATTTACTCAAGATATCAAATATAATATTTCAGCTTTGACTTTTCAAGCATCATTTATTCCCACCCGTGACATGCTACTGGCTTCAATTATAGCTTTGCTATTAGGGCTGAGCTATTGGCCTTCCCCCTTAATATCCCAGATACAGTGAATAGCAAAATCTAAAAAGTTAGAAGCGGAAGGGATGCGTGGAGAAGCAAGCATTAAATACCCTTAGTTAAATGGTACGCGGTTGGTTTCGGATAGAAATTAAAAGCTATATGGATGGAAAAGTTAATATCATATATCTTACTGTATAGAACACTAGTAAAACTTTGTATCCTACTACTCTTAGTTGCTTACCCTTATCTAAGGCCAGTTTTTCGTGGAAACTAAAGACACTTATTTAAATACATGGACAATGTATACTTACAAACCTATAATAATAGCCAATTCATTTTATTGAATAAATAAAGATGTAATAGAATTTCTATTACTCAATAATAGAATAAAGTTGTAGTAAGATTTTTTTTTAAAAAGACGATTAAAGTATTAAATTATCATTAATTTGATAAAAGAATGATCATTCAATGTTTTTTAAATAAGAATCCCTGATGAAATTGTTATTATGGTAAAGTGAACGAACTAATAATCATCCATAAAAAATGAGGTTGTAATGAGATTCTAATCGTAATTACCATTGATTTGATAAAAAAAAATGAGGTTGTAATGAGGTTCCAATCGTCATGCTCCTCCTTACACTCCTCTACTTATCCTCGAATTCGGTAGATGCTACCTCAATGAGATACTGTCTCTTCTTCGCCTCACCTATGTCAAACCGTGCACGCGTAATTTGTTAAGGTGCAAGTGTGAGAATCTCACGTGGAAAATATGAGATTTTTGTAAAGAGTTTATAAGAGAAAAGACTCATTAATCCATTATCTTAAGATTTTGGTTTATAGATGGTGTCAAAAACCCAATTGTGTTATCCTTCACAAAACTCTCTTATGATTGGCTCACCATACGGAAAGAAAAGTTTTGTGGTATAACTCGTCTATAAAACTCATCGTGAGTAGGTGGGATCACTCACAAAATAGGTTTAGTGGAATCAGTTTGACAAGCTCTTGTTGAGGGGGAGTATAGTCTACCTCATTGTGAAGACTCACATTTGAGTGAGAAATTATTATGATGTAAATATGAGAATCTCACATGAAAAATGAGATTTGTATGGAAAGTTTATAAGAGGAAAAACCTATTAACCCGTTGTCTTAAGGTTTTGGATTATAGATGGTGTCAAAAACTAATTGTATAATCTTCACAAAGCTCAGTATATTTTTGCCAATTGAAAACATACTTGAGACTCCAACATATATATCCCAAATAAAGTGAACAGCAGAATCTCAAAAGTTAGAAGCGGAAGAGATGCGTGAGAAGCAAACATGATTTCCAATGCTGATGAATTGGCGGGCCTCTCTTATGTGATGCTGCGAAAGATGGAGAGAAGCCAAAATTATTAAGCTCATCAGTTGGAAAGAGTGAGTGCTGTATTTTCCGAGTTCCTCGAAACCTATTAAAGATGAATGAAGAAGCATTCTATCCTAATGCTGTCTCCATTGGTCCTTACCATCATGGAGAAGAACATCTTCAAATGCTTCAGGAAAGAAAATGGAAGTTTCTTAGTTTTCTATTGGATCGTTGTGAACCGCACGGCATCCATCTCCAACAGTTCATCGATGCTGTCTCACCCGATGAAGAGAGGATCAGGGAGAGCTATTCAGAGTGCCTAAACAATTTTAGTACAGTGAACTTGTAATGATGATGTCCTGGATGGCTGTTCATCATTGCTCTTTTTAATAGTTGGACAAGAGGCCGAAGTGGAATTTCATGAACCCATCTTCAGAATGCCATGGATGTTTCCTACCGTCCTGCTAGATCTTCTTCAGCTCGAGAACCAAATCCCTTACTTTGTTCTCGAGAAGTTGTTCGAAATTACAAGGTGTTCACGCACAGAGAATAGAAGGACACCTTGCCTGGTTTGGCCTTGAAGTTCTTTAATTGCTGTATGCAAAGACCTTCCCACGTAATAAATTATATTGTAATTGCATTAACAACCAAAAAACAGTTCCTGCGAAGCATCTTTTGGATTTGTATCGGGCAAGCTTTTTGCCAATATCCGAAATAAGTTATCCGAGCCGTAGGAACCGTCCGTTTCCGGGATTGATTCAATCCACTCAAATGCTACGGAAATCTGGACTCAAGTTTCGGAAAAAGAAAATCGCTCACAGCTTCCTGGAGATCAGTTTCAATAAAGGGTCACTTGAAATACCATTTTTCATAATCGATGGTTCCAGTCGTAGGCTTCTCCTAAATATGGTCGCGTTTGAACAATGTTATGGCCACATCCGAAAGGACATGACCTCCTACGCCAGATTCATGGGATGTATCATCACCAGCACCGTCGACTCCGAATATCTCCAAAGTAAGCAAATTATCGAGAACTATGTAGGCCCTCACGAGGAAGTTGCGTTTCTTTAATGAAATCTGCTTGATTGCTGCGATTGATATTAACAAAAGCTATTTAGCTGAAGTTTTTGAAGATATTAACAAGTATTCAAGCAATAAATGGCGTGTGGGATGGGCTGGGTTCATGCATAATTATTTTGGTACACCATGGGCATTCACTGCAGCTCTTGCCGCACTTCTTGGCCTTCTTCTTACTGTTACTCAAACAGTATTTTCTGTACTAGGCTATAATCCACATAAAAATTGAGACATCAATTTATTTCTATTATTTTTGTTGCTTTAACCTTGTATCATATTACGGTTGATGCTGCCCTTTCTATGGAGGATCTTTTGGATAGGTCAATAATACGAAGAGTACATTTACCATCTATTCAAGAGAGACCGATAATTTCTCCATGCAGCTATTTAGGATAGGTTTGGTTTACGTGTTTTTCATTTGTATCTGTATCTATATCTATTTTGCATCTATATAATATGTGTATATGTGTTTAATTGGTATCTATATTTTATTTATATTTAATTTATTTGATTTTTTCAAGAGAATTGTTATCTATTTTTATCTCTCTCTCTCTCTCTCTATATATATATATATATTTATTGACAAACAATTTATTAGAAAAAAGTTTGAAAAAAAATATCTATTATGCCAAACAAACCAATATGAGATCTCATTGGTAGAACTAGCAAAAAAAAAAAAAAAAAAGGAATCACTAGTTAAAAAATCTATGTAATTCAAGCATTTATTTGTAAACTGAAGTAAAACAAGAGGAAGAAAATTATGAGAAATTTTCACCACAATTATCCAAAATGGTTCCAATATTTGATTTATTATCTTAGTTCACTACAAAGAATGTTAATATTGCAATGAGTAAGGTTGGCTGTAATTTCCCTAATTTTACATAATCTGATTATAATAATTATTAAAAATATAATAAAGAATCATAAAGAACTATAATAAAAAGTCACAGAAATCACTCTAAATTTTTCGCAAATTAAAATTATTAAAGTATAAACAAATAACAATCGATGATAAATTAATCATCACTTTAAAATCTAAAATTAGTTTCTTTAAGTTCAATATTTAGAAAAATAAGATCTTAATAATGATACAATGAATATTAAGTTATCTCTAATATCTTATTTTATTAACAATTATTAAAATTCAATAATTCTTAGGACATAATTCTGCAACATAAATCAATAACTTAGGAAATTATTATATTTAATCATAAATTTGAAAATACAAAATAAAAGACGATTAGTTTCTAAAACTTGTTGATGATAAAAAGATAGTTTAAATATAAATCATTAAAATTATAAAATATGTAAAAAGATCAAAAGTTGATCAATGCTAAAGAATCTAAACCATAATTAAATATTTTAATTATACCAATACTTTAGTTAGAATATTTTGGGATTACATAGAATAAAATTCGAATTTAACTATTGTAACCTGAGTATCTTTATGACTAGTAAAATAAACAAATAGTAAATGTAAAATAGATATTAAACTTATAACCAAATAAAAACTCTAGAATAAACCTATGATCATTTATACATAATAACCCTGAATAAAAAATTCTTTTGCCTTAAAAGATATGAAAGACAATATTTCGTATTTTTAAGCAAATAACTCAAGATATAGTTAAAAGTAACTCTATATTTCAAAATTGATAAAAGATAACTCATTTATAGAACCTATTGATTATAAAATGATAACTAAAATATGAACCGCTAGTATTATAAATACGCAATAAAAACAAAAATAGATCCATAACTGATAATCTAGACCTCAGAAAAATATTTGGATCATACCATTATTCTAGTTAGGAAATTCTGAACCTATGAGAATTAAAATCCTAAATTAGGTTATTAGGCCTAAAAAATCTTAATAACGTATACTTTAAACTTAAATTTAAACTCAATAACAATCTAGAAAATTTGTAAAAGCTTTAAATGAATTACTAGAGATAAAACTTCTAAATAACTAACATATTTGTATCCATTTAACTTGATAAACTACCTTAAAGCTAAGATAATCAATTAATTAAATATTATCATATTAATATGTATACATGTATTCGGTAGGATAGAGACATAAATGGTTGGGATTTATTCAAATTTCTTCTAGCCGAAACCTTCAAGCAAGTTGCCCAAAATATACAACAATAAGGTCAACTTAACTAAGCTTTGGCCAATGAAATCTCTCCAAATTTGTTCTTCTATTAATTGCAACACACAATCATGAAACAAAATGCAAACTTCTGTCGAAAATTAAGGGAGTAGAGGAGTACAAGTCCATGCCTATAAAATGATTCCATTATTTAGAAATAAACAAAGACAACAACAACAACTAAAACATACTCAAAGTACATACAAACATAACCATATTTTTGTGCCTAAAACAACCCAAAAACAACAATACAAACATCAAAACTCAACTCAGCTAAACAAGCTTCAAACAACTCCATAGAACAAGCTTAGAAAGGGATTAAGTACGATAAGTTAAATTTGTTTTAAAATAGTTTATGCAGTAAACAATAGCTTAAACAATGTTTCTACTGACTTAGGTTTGTATCAAACTTTGAGAAAGGGATTAGTAACACTACACTAGCTTAAACAAGGTAATATCTCATCCTTAAACTCCATATATGTATTTATGATATATAAAAGCTAGGAAATCATAGAGTATGATGATTATAAAATGTTACAGGTATTGATATATCATGTATAATATATGTGCAGTGTAGAAAAACACTTAGAAGTAGTGTAATACATATATAATATAAGAAAAAAAAGTTTAAAACAGAGAGAAATAGAGAAGATGATGAACAGTACCCTATACCAGCCCTATGTCGGTTGTTTACCGTCCAATGCTGGTGGCGTACGTGGACAAGCTGGCAATGTTGAGGCGGCGTTCCCTGGAATAGAAGCTACGCAATTTTTGAAAACACTAAAATTAATCGAACGCCAGTGTCGTAGAACATCTGTATCTGCGGCGTACGTATAAACACTGGCAGCTTTGAGCTAGTGTATACTGATTCAAAACTTACATATAATTTTATACATACATCGACAATTTAAGGATCAACGCCAGTGGATTTGGTGTTGGCGTACATTGTACACTAGCAGCCTTCAAAGCCAGTGTACACTGGAACTCTAAGCGTGTAAAAATTACACGAATACCGGCATCCTGGGATTCAACATCAATGGCGTAGGATGCCGGCGTACGTCTAAAATTTCCCTAAAGAAGAATCTATTCGTGTAATAGATTATGTAATAACAACAACAACAACATGAGATGAAATTTTATAAATAAATAAATATAAATAATTTCAAGATTAATAAGCTTAAATATTTGTTAAGTGCTATATTTTAATAACCATTTGCTACTAAAAGACATTTTAGCTAATTAAACAAAATAATTAGATTATGATAATTCTTCAATAATTATTTTATATAGAAAAATATATAGGATTAGAGAATTAGAATAAGTTAAAATTTCGAATAATGTGATTTCTAAAAGTAACAAATAATAACATAAAATGAAATCAAGAGAAACACGATGAAACTAAGTGTTAGAAAATAAATATTAGTTGCGATAAGGTAGTCAAACTAAAGAACGATATTAAATAATAAACGATGGTAATAATAAAATCTGAATTTATTAAATACAAACACTATAATTAAATGATAAAAAAATAAATTTTAATTTTAGTACATAATTGATATAGCTTTAAACTTTAGGAAACTACGAATATGTTAGAAAAATGATTAAAGAACTAAATATTAAATGTAGCTATGTAAATAGAATTTTCAATTAACAAATGATAGATAAGGTTGACAAACAAAGAAAATACTAAAATCTACTGTCAACACGGCACTAACAAAAGAGGAACTTAAGTGAAGAAAACACCTTGAATAAAATATTAATATCAATTAAAATCAAGAAAAGCAAAATGAAAATAAAAATAGATAACAAATATCAATTACCTTAAGGAAGATTTCTCTTATATAAATATAAATTTTACAATTTTACTGGATAAATATAATTTATGTAAAATTAAAGACCCTAACTAAATAATTAAAAAAAATATTATAACTAATAATTAGGATATGAAAGAATACAGTCAATACCATTATATAAATAACAGTATAGTAATAGATATTTGTTATCTCATTCGTAGGAAAAATAGATCAATTCTTGGATTTCTAGTAGTATATTACAACAAATTAACAAGAACAACAGGTGAGTAACTTTGATTTTATCACATTGCTTGTGCTTGTAGTATAACTGCATTTGTAATAATATATAATCAACTGATATGCATGCATGATTGGATATAACGCATGATGATTGGTGTATGTTTGAATGCCAAATTATCTTAATATAAGTGATAATTATATTGTATGATAAATATTGAATAAAGCATGTTGATAATTATCTATGAATTGTATGATCACCTTAAACTTGACTAAAAACTACTAGTACTATAAATGAAAATGAGCATGCATTGCATTATATGCACATATTGCATTTTAAAAGGAGTGATGACCTTGCCCGTATTGACATTTCGGTTCTCTAGTGACGCGTCTAGTTTTATTAGATGATATTTTCCTAGTTCTTCTAGCAGCATCTTTCTTCTATTATGTTCCACAGGAACTAACTAGTATCGAAGGAACACCGCTCGTAGTATCGACATGAAATGGCTAATACTTAATGGTATTTCTTTGTTCCAATTATAAGAGTGAAATGTTTTAAAGTAATTTGTGAGAGTTTGTGATACCCATTCTTCCTTGGTTCTCTGATTCTCCTGAGTACGATATATCGCTCTTCATGGCTTCTTTCCAACCCCGATGAGAGGGTGTAAATCAACATCTTATTTGGATTTTGGTTATTCAACTTGTACTTGCACATATGATTGATTGCTGCATGGCATACATTTGTTAATTAAATTTGTTTGTTATTGTTTGATGTGTGGTCTGGTCAGATTATCTCATTGAGCCTGTGGTTCGCTTACCCCCCCAACAGTTTTTACGCAAGAATAATACTAGTAGAGATTGAGCTATGACTGTGTGAAGAGTAACTCTCTAACTGACTTTATTGAAGTTAGAAATAGAACTTAGATTACAATTTTGAATAATTTGTATAAACAGCAGTGAATTTACATTTTGTAGAATTGAAACCCCATTTTTACTATTTGGTAGGGGATATCGATTCTCTACGATCTTGATAGAATGTGGAAAATCGGATTCCATAGTTGGGCATCCATAATATTATATGTATATGTATCATTTAAGTAAAGATATATTAATAAATAAACAGTCTTGCAAACTCTAACTTGCAAGACGGTTATTATATTACGGGTGCATACGTGGTATGATAACTTTAGATTAATCCTACTAGGCCTCCCTTTTGAGGCAGGACATTGGCCTTAAGAGCCTATGTAACTAATCTTTTCTTTGGTTTACCATTGACAATATTTTCTTGTTACTAATTATATTATGTGAGTTATTAATGGTAACTTTCGCAAGTGAATTTTTTAAGATGATTTTATAATTTCAAATTTCAATAATTTCATGAATTCAATTTCAGAATCTTTGAATTACACGATTTTCACATACATAAGTGGGCAAATTAACATACCTTTATTCATAGTCGTAATATTATTTTGAAACCCAAAGAGAAAAATCACTCGATTTCCTTAAAAGACATGTTATTGCTTCTACCAACCTTATTTTAGAGAAATGAATGAGTTCTCTTCCTTTTTCTTAATTTATAATGATGGATTTTGATAATCAAGACAAATGTGGAAAAATTTAAACTTTAATGCCACTCTTGTACATATATATAAGGGTAGAAAGAGGATCACATCTCTTCACGGAATAATAAGAGATGTCTTTCATCAAGATACCCACTATAAGTTACAACTCTTCATATAAAATATTATATATTAGGCGATAATTTCCTACATTTTTTCCCTTAACCCATATATGCTTCTCTAATAACTTAGAATAAACATAATGTACACAATAATATTATTCTAAATTTTCTTTATATTGAATATACTTTTATATCTTATTATAGAACTAAAAATTAATTAAAGTCATAACAGTTGTAAGTCATTATCTCGATATTATCCCTTCCATGTACTACACAATTAATGTCTTTATAAAAGATGATTCTTATTAATATAAATCTAATTCAATTATGTATACTATATAGAAAAACAAAAATTTTAAAAACACTATAGTTGAGCTCAAGAGTATCATATAAATAAATACAATAATCTTTAATCAAGACATCTTATAATGCCTATTCTTTCAACATACTCTCTAAAAATACTGGGCGCTAATCCTTTCGCTAACGAATTTGCATTAATTAGTTTTGTACTAATATATTCAATTGACATCTTTTGTTTCTAAACCTCTTCTTTAACAAACAAGTATTTGTGTTCCATGTGTTTTACACCATTTAAATACTTGTTGATCTTTAAGAAGGAGACTGTTGTGGAGTTGTCACAGTAAATTTTTAGTGGCCTACTAATAGTGTTAGCAACTTGAAGTCCTGCAATAAAATTCCACAACCACAAGATATGAATTATGGCTTCAAAGCAAGCCACAAATTTTGCTTTCATAGTTGATGCAATAATGATGCTCTACTTCACACTTTTCCATGAGATTACCCATTCAACTAAAAGGAATAGGTAACCAAATGTCGATTTTCTTATATCAACACTTCCAAAATAATCTGAATTTGAATAACTGACCTCCTTTAACTTATCAGACCTTCTATAAGTGAGTATGCGGTCTTTCATTCAGTATCTCAACACTTTCTTAGCAACTTTCTAGTATTCTAATCTTGGATTACTTTCATATTTACCTAACATCTCAACACTAAAAACTGATGTTGGGATTGGTATAAATTTGAAAATACATCAAACTCTCAACAATAGATGCGTAAGGAATGGTACCCATTTGTTCTCTTTCCAAATCATTCTTTGGATATTAAATACTACCAAATTTATCTCCTTCCTGAATTGGAACTATACCTATTGAACATTTGTCCATCTTAGATAAAATTAAGAAAACAATCTTGTGATCTATCATGTAATATTTCAATTCTCATCACATATATTGTCTCTCTTGTATCTTTCATCTCAAAGCTCTTTGAAAGAAAATTCTTGTTTCACATAATAAACTAAGGTTTTTTGTAGTAAGCAGGATATCGTAAACATATTAAATTAAGAAAACAAACTACTCCCACTAATCTTCATGTATATACATCGATCAATGGTGTTTCCTTTGAAGCTAAAAAGAAGCTATGGTATTATTGAACTTAAGATACCATTCGTGAGTAGCTTATTTAAGTCCATATATTGACTTCTTAAATTTATAGACCATGTGCTCTTTTTCTTAATTGAGAAGCCTTTAGGTTGGTCCATATAAATTTCTTCTTCCAAATCTCTATTAAGAAAGATGGTCTTAACATCCATTTGGTGCAACTCCAAATCATAACAGGTAGCTAAAGCCAAAATGATCCTAAGTGAGTCTTTCTTTGAGACCGGTAGAAAGGTCTCTTTATAATCAATCTCATCCTTTTGAATGAAACCTTTGGCAACATTAAGTCTTCCTTTGTCTTAAAGACCCATCTACAACCAACTCTTTTACATCCTTCTGGCAATTCAACGATTTTCGAGACTTTGTTTTGATCCATAGATTTCAACTCATCTTTCATGACATTTACCTACTTAATAAAATCATTACACTCCATAGATTGTAAGAACGAAACTGGATCATTGTTAATTCTTATGCCAAGTTCTGACTCTTGTAAATTAACCACGTAAACATTAAGAGTAGCATATATTCTCCTCTTTGCGATCTTATTAATGTTGTTTCTGTGGTTCCTCTCTACTATAGGGGTATCATTTATAACCTCATGATGTGTTTGATCTATTACTTGTTTTCCTTCACTTTGGCAAAGATATATAACATTAGGATCAATTGGCTTAGAAGGTAAAAGCATGAGAAATTCTACCCTAAGTTCTTTAATGCACACATCACGTTGTTCTTCACTCCCATTAATTTTATCATTTTAATGAACTTAGCATTTTTAGTTTCAACAATTCTTGTACTATTATTAGGATAGTAAAACCTAAATCCTTCGACATTTGAGGATATCCTATAAAGAATCCACTAATTTTTTGAAATTCCAATTTCGTTTCTTGTGAAATATAAATCCTTACTTACGCAGGACAACCCTACACATATAGGTATCTCAACTAGGTTTCCTTTTAGTCCTTAGTTCAAAAGAGCTCTTTGGAACTACATTATTAGGAACTTTATTCAATAATTATATTGTGGTTTTCAATGCATAAACCCACATGCATATATATATATATATATATTTAGACGACTGATTTAACATACTCCTAACCATGTCCAATAATGTACAATTGCACCTCTCTGCAACACCATTCTATTGTAGTGTGTCTGGCATAGTGTATTGAGCACATATTCATGCCTTTCAAGAAACTTGACAAATGGACATGGATATTGTCCCAATTCATCATACTTGCCATAATATTAACTACCCCTACCAAATCTAACAATTTTCACTTTTCTATCCAATTGTCTCTCAACCTCATTAATGTATACCTTAGGAGCATTCACAAATTGAGATTTTTCATGCAAAAGATAGACATGAGTATAAGATGAAAAATCATCAATAATTATGATAAAATACTTTTCTCTACCAAAAGATGAAGCATTGAAAGGTTCGCATATATATGTAGGGATGCAATCGGGGCGGGTTTGGGACGGGTCATGCAAAACCCGAACCCGCCCCGATTATATAAAAAGTATCCCAGACCCGGAAAAAAACTCTATAGGGTTTTTTGACATGATCCCAAAACCCGACCCGATACGACAATCACAAACCCGATAGTGACCCGATCCGACCCGATTATATCTTTTTTTTTTTTCATTGAAAAAATTTTTTTTGTTATTGTGTCCAAATAAAAATTTGTTTATTGTTGTGAAAATCAATGATAGATGAAATAAACAAGGTTCAAATTGTAGTAAACATTAATTATCATTACTAACAATTTGTTCAATCTCTTATAAGAGAGTGTTTATGTCAAAGTTGTCCCTAATGGTATATGTTGGAATATTGAAAATCATTAATCATGGTCATTAGAAGCATCAATAAAAGCAAAGTTGATGTCTAAGATAATTCTATCATATCACAAACATCCACTAAGGAACAAAAATATCAACCATGATTCATGTCCAAATAGCACATCCAAACCTAGTCAAAGGAAAAAAAAAAAAAGATGAGTTAGTTGACTTAAAGTCCCACTCCCCAACAAACAAAAGCACACACCAACATTACAATTTTAGTCTTTCACAAATGTTTCCATAGAAGAAAAGAAAAAAAAAACTTGCAGTCAATAGCTAAAGCTTTCACTGTTGTCTTCCTTCACAATAGCTAAGACTTCCTTCACCAAAATACAGATAGCACAAAATCATCAAGGATGCCACCATCTCAAACCATAGGTCACCTAGTAAAGTAATAACCAAAATAAAATTATCTTATATGTTATTCAATTAATATAAAATAATATAAAAAGGAGAAATAACTTTATACACCACATAATATTTACTTACTTGATCTTAATCTTCAATATTTAAATTTTTCATCTCATTCTCTAGCTCAGTGATGTCAAAACCTACAAGAAAAATTGAGAAAGATTGTATAAAATGCAATGGAAGATATAGGAAATAAAAACTTTTTCATTAATAAATATTATATAATGAAAATTCTTACTTGTTTTTCCAGATGATAACCAACTCTGGCTACACATCAATGCCTCTATTATGTCTGCATTCAGTCGGCTTCTATGTGTGGTAATTACACGTCCACTTGTACTAAATGCGATTCAGATGCAACTGTAGAGACAGGAATAGCTAATAGATCTCTAGTTAATGATTGTAGTGTAGGATACTTGCTTCCATTCAATTTCCACCATCCAAGGATATCAAAATCAGTACCCCAATTCCATGGCAATACAGGCTCTTCTAGGTAATGGTCCAACTCTGATTTTACTTGGCCATCAAAAGTAACAGTGGTCATGTATTGCACCAACTTTGACTTTTTGATACATTCATTGAGAGCTACATCACCAGTTGGTGAAGCCATTAAAGAAGAATTGCCTGTATTCTTATTTTGACGAGATCTAGCCTTTAGTTGATATTCCTGAAGTAGATCATAACAAGTCTTCCTAACAGTTTCCCTCTCCACAGAAGCCCTCTCACCATAAACAATTGGAAATACAAAGTCAACAGCTTTCAACTTGAAACGTGGATCCAAAACAGTACAAACAGCCATGATAATATGCACATCACCCCAATATTTCTCAAACTTGTCAAACATCTTTAGCCATTGTGCTTATATTCAAATCAAAAGAGTCTTTCCAATCAATCAAGGCTTCCCTAATTTCAAACACTTTTCAAAGTAATAATTTGTAGTTGGATATTTTCTACCAGATAAAAGAGTAGTCACTTCATAAAAAATTTCCAACTTCTTACAAATTTCTTCAGCTAAATCCCAATCTTCATCAGTTGGAAGTGACTTGTAATGTTTATCCAAAAGCTGAGCTCTATAAAAAACATCCTTATATGCAAGGGCAGTAACAAGCATTTCATATGTAGAATTCCATCGTGTTTTACAATCTAAGCAAAGCATTCTACAATATGCCACATCTATCTGTTTACATGCCTCTCTAAATTTCTCCACTCGTGATGGTGTCGCTGACCAAAATACAACACTATCACGGATTCTTTCTATTGATTTTTCAATCACATTGACACCCTCTTTCACAATCAAATTTAAGATATGAGCACAACAACGCATATGGAGTACCTGTCCACGAAGAATCAGATCATCCTTTCGCAGCTTCATAAGTAAAGCTGTGATCATTGCATCGTTTGTTGAACAATTGTCTACAGTGATTGTAGACAATTTTCTATCCAAGCCCCATTTCATTAATGCATTGAATAAGCAATCACCAAGAGCTTCACTTGTATGTGGAGCTGGAACATACACAAAACTGAAAAAAAAAATGTAAATATAATTAAAGGGAAAGTTAATTTCAATGATATAAAGATAAGAGATATATAGTAAAAAAACTTACTCCAATAGTCGACTCTGAAGAATCCAATTGCTATCAATAAAATGTGCTGTGATGGTCATGTATCCTCTTTTTTGATTTGATGTCCACATGTCTGTTGTTATTGCCACTCGAGAATTAAGCCCCTTCAATAGGAGTCTCAACTTTTCCTTCTCTGTGTGATAGATGTCAATTATCTCCTTCCTCATGGTGGTGCGGCTGACATTATGAAAAAGTGGTTGAATGCAATGAATAAACTCCCTAAAGTACTCGTGCTCCACTATTGAGATTGGATATTCATGAGCAATAATTGCCATTGCAAGTTTTCTCCTTGCAGCTTCTTGATTAAATGTCCAATTTCCTAATTACAACCACTTCCACCATCAATAGATTTCCTCTCAATCGATAAAAGACATTGCTTTATGTCTTTTTGCTTGGTCTTCTGTAGACACCTTTTTAAATGATTGTGCAAATGCTTTGTTCCATTTGTACTATTTGCTTTCAATTGTTTCTTACAGTGTCTACACTCAGCAACATCATCCCCATTAACAGTTTTCTTCACCATCTCATTCCATACAATAGAAGTTAACTTACGTTTGTTGGGGTTATTGCTCTCATCAGCAGTACTTGCTACTTGAGAACCAGATGTGTTTGTTGTCTTGCAGAACCCACATCCTCAGTTTGTAATGGAGATGGAATTTTCTCAACATCATTATCATTCCCTTCAATATTCACCTCAACTTCAACTGCATCCATGTTCTCTACATTACATAAAATGCAAAACTCATACACAATCTCAATCGTACATAGTAAATGTAGAATCTATAACACAAACCAGATTGCTCAGGTTAATAAATACCATACTTATAATGTACAAAATAATTGATTGATTGAGAAACATTCAATGAGGATCATACCTATAATTACAATCAACTCTCTGTAATTGATACTGGTTGTCATAAAATGATTAGCAAGAACAAAGTTGGTCCATAAAGATAAAAGCATAAGCATCTACAATGATCATCTCCAGACCCTTTTAGAGTGGGTTAACATACTAAGGAACAAGAGGTGGGCTAACGTACTCCCACAAAATGCAGTATAGATTTTTTAGTTATTTCTATAGCAAAACAAATATCACATTGCCTAAATTGCAGATTTACAGATTCTGAACTATTAATACCTAGAGATAGCTCAGGCTTTTAGTAGGGAGTAGGCATGCAGGTTTTTGACCCATAGACAAGAGAGAAAAGAAATGAAAGGAACACATAAACTCAATATATGCATCTCACCCAACAAACCAGGTCTTGGCCTTCAGCCAGACAACCATGGGCAATGTTTCTATCATGAGTCCCAAAAAAAAAAAGTCCAATAATCATACACATCAGCAAAAGTAGTTGTTAGGTGTCTCATATTTTTGGCTTGTTATTTGAAAGTCAGCATGCATTCATCCAGTGTATCATATATTATGAGAGGGCATAGATTCATAAACACAATATAGCAATATAGCATGTCAAAAGAAATTGATTAAATCAAAAACAGAAAGAGCAGAACTCAGAAGCAAAAGCATACACAATCACTTAAACAAAGCAAGTTTATACCGATCATAACAGCATGTGTAAATCATGAAGGAACGGACTTTAATTAAATCATGGGATGCTGCTCTGAGACAAGCTGTCCGGTTTGAAAACTGGAAAAAGAGGGTTGGGATAAAGTGATTAAATATACAAAGTAATCACTTGTTGACTTCCTATTGGGTACTTTTGAAGTTAAAAGTTCTCAAATATTTAACAATTTTACAAGCTTTAGAGATTTGAATAATAATGTAAATTCGTGAAATGTCTACTTTCAAAAATCATATATAGCTCAATCAAAGAACCAGAACCGTGCTTGACATAAATAGTAAGCTTAATGTTTAAAAAAATGATTTTGAATCATGGAGCTGTCGAGCTTGTATTCCAAAATCCGAACAGATCAACGGAAACAAAATAAACATATAACAAGAAAAAATGAAAATCCCAAAATACTAAAATAGCCCATTCAAATGTGGAATGCAGCAATTATTGGACCTGTGGTGGGGGATGATGTCGGTGTTGTCATCCGTTCGTAACCTCGTGCTCGGCCCGTCGTCCGTCGTCCGTCGGTGTTGTCTCCGATGCCGTCTCGTGACTCTCGTCACTCGTCTGCCCGACTACCCATGTCCTACAAGAACAACAGAAGAAGACGATCCATCAAGATGTGAGAGAGAGAGAGAGAGAGAGAGAGAGAGAGAGAGAGAGAGAGAGAGAGAGAGAGAGAGAGAGAGAGAGAGAGAGAGAGAGAGACATATTACAGGTGTGGCTAGGGTTGTAAATTTGAGTGGAGCCGTAGAGGACTGGAGGAAGGAAGGAGAAGGAGGAAGGTCCTGTTGGTCCTATTGTGTTTTGTCTAGTGTAGTGTATAGTGTGTGTGTGTTCTGTGTAGAGTGTGCTGCCGCAGCAGTGCGTGTGTGGCTGTGGAGTGTGGAGAGTGTGAGTGTCATACAGCTGGAGGCCTGGAGCTCACTGCTCAAAAATTCCAAATTTGAAATTCGCAGTTGTCTGTCCCGTGTGACCGTGTCCTCTGCCGCTTGGCTGAGTTGGCTCTGTCCTGTCATGTGTTATTTTTTTTTTAAATTCTCGGGTCGGGGTCTTTATCGGGTTCATATTATTTACCCCGAACCCGACCTGAAACCCTATAGGGTTTTCTCTATTGGTCCCAAAACCCGTCCCGAGACCCTATAGGTTTTTAGCTGGTCGAGCGGATTGGGTACCCTATAACGACCCGCCCGCTTGCATCCCTATATATATGTATATATAATTTCAAGAAGTTGCGTACTTCTTATGGCTCCTTTCTTAATGTGTTTGGCTTGTTTTTGTTTAATACAATCAACACACATTCTAAGTTTAGTGAAATTCAAAATCAGAAGAATTCTATTCTTTACTAATCCTTCCAATCTTTCTTTGGACATGTGACCTAAATGTTTATGCCACAAGTAAGCAAAGTTATCATTAACCAAACTACGTTTAGTTCCAATATTTTGATGCGAGATCACTGAGGTCTCAACAAAATAATCATAAAGTTTAAACTTGTAAAGATCATCACATAAAATTCTTGAACCATATGGTTTATTATACTTAAACAAAGGATAAGATTTAAATCCAAACTTAAAAGAAAAGAATAATGCATCAATTTTTGAGAAAAAACTAAATTGTGAGAAAATGTATGAACATAAATGGTTTGGAACAAATCCAAGTGATACCCAATCTCCAAAATCAAGCAGTAAGTCCTAATTCTTTCAACAAAATCTTTGTTTCCATTCTTCATGAGCACAAAATTTTCATTTGGCTTTATAGTTTGGATCATAAGTAATCTTTGTATCATATTGGAAGTATGTGTTATCGAGCCAAAATCAATCCACCAAGTATTGTAAGGAACATGTGTAAAGTTTGATCCAAAACAAACAAAAGCACAAGGCTAACCTTTCTTTTTGAACCAAGCATTAATACTTCCTATGTCCTCTAAATTCTTCAAAATTGTCTATAAAAACACAAATCAAGTCATTAAATGTAGAAACCCTAATTGAAAACTTAAGAACATGAATTCAAGAGTTGATCAAGTTGAGAGCCAAACTTTGCTTTGTTGAGGATGCTAGTGTCCTATTTATACAACCAATGGGTTCAATTAAGCTTGGAAATCTGTTAATTGTAGCGATTGAGAATCTAGGGTTTCTAGGGTTAGTTTGAGCATGAATTTGGGAATTTTCTAAAAATTGGATGTTAATTTCTAATTGAGTTTGATATTTGCACTTTAACATCTGACTAGAAGCTTCCAATATCTTTCAACTTACTCGAAATATGCAAATTTATATCAAATCTTGATATTTTTATTGAGTGCAAAATTGATTTTTCCCAATTTTCTTGAGCTAATTTAACCTAGCAAATGTTCAAAAAATCTTGCAAATTTGGTACTAGAGGAAACTAATCCAAGTCAAGTTGGCAATTTCACTACCAATTTAGTGATACTGCATACTAAATTTGGTCAAAAATGAGCTCGAAGTCGAGGGTTTAGGCTGTTTCAGTGCAGTCTTGAGGTAAAAGAAGACTTAGGTCATACTTACTTCAGCATGAAGCACTTGATTTTTTTTTTAAATTAAGTTAATTACATAATAATTTTAATTAATTCTTATCCTAATTAAATCCCAATTTATACTATGTGATGAAAGTTACATTAAATTGAATTTTCCGGAGGCTTGTTAAACTTTATGTACGTATTCCTTATTAGATTAAAATTTACAATTTTTTTTAACAAAAATGGGGTGTCTATAGTAAGAAACCCTCTCATTCCTCGTTCTATTGTTACACTCATACTTATTTAATATTTACAAAAAGCAATCCTTTAACTTATTAATTGATTGGTTCTTTTACACTTATTTAATTTTTACAAAGAAAAAAAATTATAAACATCTCAATAAAATAAGATAAGACCCACAAAAATTTTTAAAAAGTAGATAAATAATTCCAAGTAAGTAGGATAAATTAAAGAGTTGCTTATAAGGAAAAGTTGCTTTAAATAGTGGCATGATATTTTAAGCAATTCCTTAAGCAATTTAAGCCTGTTACTATAATGAAATTCTTATTACCAAGGAATGGAATAGAGCTGTTATAAGATTTTCCTTATTGATTTTTATTTAAATTGAGAGGTATTTTGGAAAAAGGTCAATTTCAGCATTAAATTGTCATTTATGGGTTTCAGAAAGGAATTACTATTTAATATTTTTTCTAATAGATGGTAAAGTGAACGCCGTAATAACCATTCATTAATGAAAGTGAAATGAAAGTTAATACATATAGATGTATATGTTTTTGGCTATAACTAATGGAAAATTTTATGGTCTTGTCATTAATTTTAACGGGACCGATCCCGTCACTATCTAATGGCTTATACTATATTTAACGGTGATTAAATCATTAGTCAATATTTCAGATGGGACGTAGAAGCTCCCTGTAACTAATACATATTGAAAATGGATAAAAAAAATAATGTGTTTGAGTTATATTTTTTATGGTATTAAATTTTATAAGGACTTAAATGAAAAAATATTTAAAAAAAAGATAAACATTGCAATTTTTCAAAAGAAATGGATTCTTCCGATTGCCGACCGTAACTAATCCTTCAGTCTGCAAGTCTATATTCATTTTTAGTAGTTCTCACGATTAGAAGAGTATTCAAATCCAAGGAATCAAATTCATAAATCATAACCATTATAAAGAATACATCAACAAAAGAGGCCTTTCTGCCGGAGAACATAATGGGACTTTATTGTACGGAATTCGACGATGAAGATTTGAATTTTGCAAATTCTGAGGTTGGTGATGCTTCCATCGCTATTTCATATTCACTTATTGTACTTTTCCATCTATTTTAAACCAAGTCGTTAAGTGCTAGACATTGAATTGACTGATTCGTTTGCACAGAGGCCTAAGCGTCGTAGATCTAATAGACCTCGTCGATTTGAATCCTCCGAGAGCACTGATTCTACTGTCTCACAAGAAGCAAAGGTCAGATGATTTTAAGTTTGAACGCTTCGTGAGTAATAATATATATTATCGTTAATATTCTTTTTGTTGGCCATTTAAGCACTGGTTAAAAAAAAAAAAAAGAAAGAAAAAAGAAGAAGAAGAAAAGAAAAGTATAGCGTCGACTTCCGAATCAATTCCTAGGGTCGCACCTATTTCAATGATTTTCTTTCTCTGTAAATATTTTTCGGTGTAGTGTTTCCGGATAATCATTGTACATTAGTTTTAGTTTTAATGTAAATATATTATTTTTAAAAAGGCTAGTTTTGTTAATTACGTATAGTATAGGCACGAACCTCCTAATGATTCATCTTTTTGATTTTCGGCCTCTTAAGTGTAGGCGGTGGTTTTTGTACTAGTTTTCATCTTTGGTTCATTTGTACTGAAATTTTTCTTAAGTTGATTGAATTTTTTCTATCGGAAAAAAGAAGGGTGATTGAATTTTGGTTTTACATGTTTTGCTAGAAGAGTGGCATCTTCAGCAAATTCCTCAAATGGATCAAAAAATCAGGAGAAGAGAAAAAATAAATGCCATGCATTCTACCCAGATAAGCTCAGGTAATTTTCCTGTCTTCCTCTGTCAATGAAATTGTGAAGAGATAAAAAGAAAATGAATAATTAACAACAATAATGATAAGTCAACCATGGGGATTATTGACATACTCAATAATGTCCCATCATGGAACAGTGGTCCAAGTCCAACATATTACGGCTTTCATTACAAACATTCGCACTAAACAAAACACAACAGACTTCCTTAGGAAGAACAAAGAACAGTAGTTCCTCTCCAGCATCCTTCTACCATGCATGTCTGGCCATTACATCAGCAATTTTATTGTTCTTCCTGGGAACAAAAACAACCTTCACCTCCTCAAACCAAGAAAAGTTTTCCCTGCAGATGGATTGGATATGATGAAATTTATTTAAGTTAGTGCTCCCGTTAAACATTTTTATAGCAACTAAAGAGCCTAACTGAACAGGTATTTTCTTGAAGCCCATCCTCTGACAATTATCTAGTCTCCCGTACAATCCCCAGAGCTCCGCACCAGTAATATCCACTCATCCAATTTTCTATGAAAAGCCCATGATCCAATGTCCCTCTTCATCTTTCAACACTCCGCTGATCGAAGCCTCACGATCTATGAGGGATGCATTGGCGTTTAGCTGGACCTTCCTTCTTTAACTTGTTTTCTTGTCGATAACTCTGAATTGGCAAGTATGTTTTTGGGACTTGCTTTCTTTTGTTACACCCAAAACTCATGTGCTTGCCATCTAGCAAATTGAGTTATGGAAAGTCCCACGGTGATAAATTTTATCATTTGTCTCTCCAGATGGCCCATGAAATAAAAGAGAATTTTGCAGACCAAGTCAGTTGTGTTGAGTTCAATCCTTCTCTCTTACCTTACAGTTAACCATAACCCAATCCCACAGAGGGGTTTGCGGTAAATTCTCAGCATTTCCACACTCCATAGAATGCGAAATATTTGAAAGAGCAGGGCACCTTCTTAAGGCATGATCTATGTCCTCGTCAGGTGAATTACAACGAAGACATCGAGTATTTGCTTTCCCAGTAACGGCATTAACCTGTTGAGGCTACAGAAAGTCCATTCCATCACAACGAATTCACCATAGGAACACTAATCTTGGGGGGGATTAGCAGAGACCATATCCAGGATACATCATTTGTGTGATTCATGTTTTTCATCTCAAGGCTTTTATATATGTCGCTAAGTTGCAGATTTACTCTCATATCCATGCTAATTACAAATGTCTTTATGGAAGTGTTCACTCACTAAGTTAGTGTAGCTTACGCCACCACAACTTTTTCTTATTGCAATATTCCTATATATGATTAAGGCTGAGGCATCCTACGGAACAGGTACAAGAATTAAGAGTTTCCGTTATAAGTTTGTGTTCAATTTTGTATAATCTTCCATAGGAAATCTTAATATTTATTGGATGATTGTAAAAGATTGTTTTTATTCACGATATTATTTTGCGGGGAATGCCCTTGGAACTTTTGTAACTAATTTTGTTGACTCACGGTTTATATTCTGATGCTTATAATATGGCAAATTAAACTATTTATCTCCATTGGTACATGTATTCTATTGTCATAAAGGTATGCCTTGCATTTGTATGAGACTTTGGAACGGTTGTGGTAGAAATTCCTAAGTTTTATATAGTATGCGGTAAACTATTACGTTTAAACTACCCTATAGGGCGTAACAGCTGCTTGTGAACCCCTCTGGGATTTGTGAACTAGAGGATTTAGAAATCAAGTTTAGGTCAGCTTCTAGGCAATTGTCCTAAGATGGTTTTTTTGTTTTATACGACGTGACATGTTAAAGAGGCAGTATTTTGTGTTTGCTATATGATCTCTTGTTATCAAAGGAAAATTGGGGAATCCTTTTGCTAAGGGCCGAAGTTTCTACAGAAGGTACCAAATGTCACTTGCTCAAATTCGGTATGGACTAGATTTAGGGAGAATGGGCTCATGTCATGGCCAATGGAGAAGTTTGCAAAACAAAAGGACGTGTGCCCTATGTGGCCACTTCGATACTCAAATTAATATTAGCCATAATAAGCCTATGATTCAAGTAAGAAAAAATTATTTGGTGCGACATTACCTTCATCTGGTAGGGATTTTGAGTGTTTATAAGAGGGCTGACTTGATGGCCATACTCATAGTGGGAGAGTGGTTGGTTAGAGGATTTAGTGGACGTAGTGGTGATTGTGAGGAGGGGCCACATCACCATTGCGTGTAGAGCGAAGCTCGCCAAGCCATTAGTGCAAGGTGATGAGTGAGCTAGGGACGGCCTAGCTATCCATTTGGGTTGATAATGAAGTTGGGTCTCATTGTTAGGAAGGTAATCAATGGGGATGGGTTGACCCTATTGGCCTAACCTATCAAAGTATAGGGCTCGACTTGAGTGAAGACGTATTCAGGAATGGACAATTAACAATATCTAAACTTGTTAGGTATTTAAATTTTGAAATTGATCAACTAAATACTTAAAGTTTGAAATTGATCGATTTAATACTTGGAATAACTTTTCGAATAGTACATTTGTTAAGTTTTTTTTTTTAGATAATAGATTAATCAATTTTAAATATTTTTAATTACTAAATTAACACATTTTAAAATTCAAGCTCTAATATTTAATTACTTATTAATATCCTACCAATTCATTTTGTGTCTCGACGGATTTCTTGGCGCTTTGTCATATGAAAGCGTCTACAATTATATTCAGGTAAAATGTCAGACGCGTTTTAATTAACGTCATACATCGACGTTATTGATTGCTTATGGAATCAAAATGGATGCTTCGCCATTGATTGCTGAGAATTCAATCAATCTTCTAAGAAATCGGATAAATGTCCTTCCTACCTCCAACGGAAATATAAATAATTCATTCGCTTTTTTATTTTATTTGCTTCAATAATTATCAATAGTTAAGATACACAAAGTTCGATTCTTCCTACTTGAATAGTTCATATGTATTAGGCGCAAGCACGATTCTATTATAAATCAAAAAACAAATCAGAATCATTAATAGCAATTCTAAAACCAGAATCGAACTAATTGACCAATTCCAGAACCGGTAAACAAACCACCGGTTTTCCTGTCTTAGATAGTTTTATTGTCTAGAACATAGTGGAACCGATGGTTTCAAGCGGTTCTATTTTAAAAAAAATAAAAAAAAATTATATTAATTATATAATTATTAATGTTAACACTATTTTATATGAATAATAAGAATTGTTATTTATTTACGATATTAATGTGCTATTATCAATAATATAAATAAATAAAAGTTAAAATCATATATAATTTAATCTATATAAATTTCTTCTTAAAACAAATGTCATTTTCTTAATAACGAAGACTATTTTTTGTATTATATTTTTTTTATCCTCTAAAGCATTCTGCAATCTCATATACTAGTTATAATTGATATTTGTTGTGTATTCTAGATAAATTTTTAAAAAAATTTGGTTTAATAATTTAATATTTTAGACCTAATAATTAATTATTTTAAGTTTAAAATTTATTTTATTACAAACTAAAATTCAATTATTTTCTTTTATTTTTACTTAAGAAAATATTATTATATAGTTTAAAACTGGAATTGAGAACGGATTTCATAAAACTTAATCGAAATCATAAAAGATAATTTTGATTTCTTATATTTAAGATTAGAATTGGCAATTTCAATTCTGATTTGGTACAATTCGATTATGTAACTATGCTTAGTCTAATATGAATATTACTAGTTAAGAAAAGGGGAAAGAAGAAAAAACACACTATATTTGAGAAAAAATTGCATTTTCCATCTTATTCACCTACCCTTAAAGCACCTACTCCCTACCTAAAGTCAACAAGCCTCCGACTCCGAGGACAGTGTGTTTTTTTTTTTTTTCCTTTCTTTTTGGGGCTGGGCGCGCATTCCGAGGACAAGTAATATGTGATTTCCTTCAGGCTTCAGTTGGTTTTGGTCATAGTATTAAACTCTGTGTGCTGTACTTCGAGATGATCTTATCGGTGTAGCATTTTCTAGAATATGTGCTACCTAATTTGTTGTTTGATTCTTTACTGGTCTTTTAATATATATATAGAAAGGAAAAGCATCCACTCCCTACTTAAAGTCAACTTAAAGTCAACAAGGCTCCGACTCCGAGGTATGTTTGTTTTGTTTTTTTCTGGGGGAGTATTCCGAGGACACTGACAGGGTTAAAATTATTTATTTTCATAACACAAACTTGTAGAATATTATTGCAATATACAGCTCACCAAAGGAAGGGCAATAACATGTGGTTTCCTTCGGGCTTAAGTTAGTAGTATCCTGTGTGTTATACTTGAAGGAGATCTCATTGGTGTAGGAAAAGGTGTGCTACCTAATTTATTATTTGATTATTCACTCCTCTTTTAATAATAATAATAAAAAAGTATCTATTTCTTACTTAAAGCTAGGAGTAGGCACGGATCGGTAAACCATAATTTACAGTTTGATTTTTTTTCCATCCCAAACCAAACCATTAAGTAACGGTTTGGTTCGGATTATAATTTTTTAAACCATTAAATAACGGTTTGGTTCGGTTTGGATTACAGTTTAAATCAAAATTCTAACTAAAAATTTTTCTTGTTCTAGTTTTTTTACATTTGTGTAGATTCTTAAATATTTATATCAATTTACAAAGTTGATATTATAAACCACGACAAAATACTTTATAAATTCATCATACTTCTAATCTATAGTTCTCTATAAAATCAATTATCCACCAATAAAATACATTCACTAACCAATACATAGTAAGTCATAATTTATGATTTTTAATATAACCATCATGTCAATATCTACCAATAATATAGCTAAAATAAAAAATCATCTATCAACAGAATTCATCATGGATAAAATGACCAACTGACAAAATATATTAAACAATTAATACATAATGAAAATTTATAACTAAATAAATAAATTTCATACTTTACAAAGTTAAAAGCTATTGAAAAAAAATAATAGTTCATCATAAAAAAAAATTACATATCATGAGCTTAAAAAAAAATTAAAAAAGAACAAGTTGATTTAATTAATATTTACCAAATAATAAATATACAATGACATCATATCAATATATAGTAAAATATTATTATATTTTTTTAAAACGATTTAGTTCGGTTTTACGGATTGGTTTGGTTTACTTTCCAAACCAAACCATAAATTTACGGATTGGTTTGGTTTACCTTCCAAACCAAACCATAAATTTACGGATTGGTTCGGATTTGAAAAATTTTAAACCAAACCATGAAAAAAACCATATTTTCGGTTTGGATTGGTTCGGTTACGGATTGGTTTGGTTCGGTCGGTTTTTTTGCCCATCCCTACTTAAAGCCAACAAACCCCCGACTCCGAGGAAAGTTTTTTATTTTTTATTTTTTGAGTGGTCCATTCCGAGGACACCAACAGGGTTCAAATGATTTATTTTCATAACAACAACTTGCAGAATATTATTGCAATATACAGCTTACCAGAGGAAGGACAAGTAATATGTGGTTTCGCTGAGGCTTCAGTTGGTTTTGGTCAGAGTAGTACAAAGAGAAATGTGCAGAAAAATGGAAAGGAAGACTAGAGAGAGCGAGCAAAAATTGGAAACAACGATAATTTTCGCTTTTGTATTTTTGAAAAATATTTTTTTAAGTTTTTTATTTGGTTGGTTAATGAAAAAAGAAATAAAATTAGTATTTGTTAAAATTGCCTCCGTCTTAATTTTGACAAATATTGTTGCAGAAATAATTTTATAATTGCCATTCTATTTGTATTCATTTGTATATTTTTTTTTCTAATTTTAAAGAGAAAAAGGTAAACTTTAATTTAGAAGTATTTCCATACATTTTCTTATTTTTCCATGCATTTTGGCTATTTACTCAATATATCAAATATAATATTTCAGCTTTGACTTTTCAAGCTTCATTTATTCCCACGCGTGACATGCTACTGGCTTCAATTATAGCTTGCTAGTAAGGCTGAGCTATTGGCCTTCCCCCTTAATATGCCAGATAAAGTGAATAGCAAAATCTAAAAAGTTAGAAGCGGAAGGCATGTGTGCAGAAGCAAGCATTAAATACCCTTAGTCAAATGGCACGCGGTTGGTTTCGGATAGAAATTAAAAGCTATATGGATGGAAAAGTTAATATCATATATCTTACTGGATAGAAGACTAGAAAAACTTTGTATCCTACTACTCTTGGTTGCTTACCCTTATCTAAGATCAGTTTTTCATGGAAACTAAAGACATCTATTTGAATACATGGATAATTTATACTTACAAACCTACAATAATAATCAGTTCATTTTATTGAATAAATAAGATTGTATTAGAATTTCTATTATTCAATAATAGAATAGAGTTGTAATAAAATTTTTTTATTAATTTTTTTTATTTAAATATATATAAAAAAAAAGACAATTCAAGTATTAAATTATCATTAATTTGATAAAAGAATGATCATTTAATATTTTTTAAATAAGAATTCCTGATGAAATTGTTATTATGGTAAAGTGGACGATGTAACAATCATTCATAAAAAAGGAGATTGTAATGAGGTCCTAATCGTAATTACCATTGATTTGATAAAAAAATGAAGTTGTAATGAGGTTCCAATCGTCACGCTCCTCCTTTACACTCCTCCACTTATCTTCAAATTCGGCAGATGCTACCTCAGTGAGATACTGCCTCCTCTTCGCCTCGCCTACGTCAATCCGTGCATGCATAATTTGTTAAGGTATAGGTGTGAGAATCTCACGTGAAAAATATGAAACTTCTGTAAAGAGTTTATAAGAGGAAAGACTCATTAATCTATTACCTTAAGGTTTTGATTTATAGGTGGTATCAAAAACCCAATTGTGTTATCCTTTACAAAGCTCTCTCATGGTTGGTTCACCATATGGAAAGAAGAACTTTGTGGTATGACTCGTTTGTAAAACCCAGGTGATAGGTGGGATCACTCACAAAGCGGTTTTAGTGGAGTCAGTTTGACAAGCTCTTGTTGAAGGGGAATATGGCTTACCTTATTGTAAAGACTCCCACTTGAAGGGGAGATTGTTACGATGTGAATCTGAGAATCTCATATGAAAAATATGAGACTTGTATAAAAAGTTTATAAAAAGAAAGACCTATTAATCCATTGTGTTTTGGATTATAGATAGTGTCAAAAACCTAATTATACTATCTTCATAAATCCCATTAGATTTTTTCCCATTGAAAACAAACTTGAGACTCCAACATATATCCCAAATAAAGTGAACAGCAGAATCTCAAAAGTTAGAAGCGGAAGAGATGCGTGGAAGCAAACATGATTTCCAATGCTGATGAATTGGCGGGCCTCTCTTATGTGATGCTGCGATAGATGGAGGAGAAGCCAAAATTATTAAGCTCTTCAGTTGGAAAGAGTGAGTGCTGTATTTTCCGAGTTCCTCGAAACCTATTAAAGATGAATGAAGAAGCATGCTATCCTAATGCTGTCTCCATTGGTCCTTACCATCATGGAGAAAAACATCTTCAAATGCTTCAGGAAAGAAAATGGAAGTTTCTTGGTTCTCTATTGATCGTTGTGAACCCCACGGCATCCATCTCCAACAGTTCATCGATGCTGTCTCACCCGATGAAGAGAGGATCAGGGAGAGCTATTCAGAGTGCCTAAACAATTTTAGTACAGGTGAGCTTGTAATGATGATGGTCCTGGATGGCTGTTTCATCATTGAGCTCTTTTTAATAGTTGGACGAGAGGCCGAAGTGGAATTTCATGAACCCATCTTCAGAATGCCATGGATGTTTCCCACCGTCCTGCTAGATCTTCTTCAGCTCGAGAACCAAATCCCTTACTTTGTTCTCGAGAAGTTGTTCGAAATTACAAGGTGTTCACGCACAGAGAATAGAAGGGACACCTTCCCTGGTTTGGCCTTGAAGTTCTTTAATCGCTGTATGCAAAGACCTTCCCACGTAATAAATTATTATAGTAATTGCATTAACCAAAAAACAGTTCCTGCGAAGCATCTTTTGGATTTGTATCGGGCAAGCTTTTTGCCAATATCCGAAATAAGTTATCCGAGCCGTAGGGACCGTCCGTTTCCGGGATTGATGCAATCCACTCAAATGCTACGGAAATCTGGACTCAAGTTTCGGAAAAAGAAAATCGCTCACAGCTTCCTGGGGATCAGTTTCAATAAAGGGTCACTTGAAATACCATTTTTCATAATCGATGGTTCCAGTCGTAGACTTCTCCTAAATGGTCGCGTTTGAACAATGTTATGGCCACATCCGAAAGGACATGACCTCCTACGCCAGATTCATGGGATGTCTCATCACCAGCACCGTCGACTCCGAATATCTCCAAAGTAAGCAAATTATCGAGAACTATGTAGGCCCTCACGAGGAAGTTGTGCGTTTCTTTAATGAAATCTGCTTGATTGCTGCGATTGATATTAACAAAAGCTATTTAGCTGAAGTTTTTGAAGATATTAACAAGTATTCAAGCAATAAATGGCGTGTGGGATGGGCTGGAT
Source organism: Combretum micranthum (assembly GCA_024138025.1). Taxonomy (NCBI): domain Eukaryota; kingdom Viridiplantae; phylum Streptophyta; class Magnoliopsida; order Myrtales; family Combretaceae; genus Combretum; species Combretum micranthum. The sequence continues at coordinate 25,617 of JAMXBD010002157.1, read as the reverse complement.
GCATAATTATTTTGGTACACCATGGGCATTCACTGCAGCTCTTGCCGCTCTTCTTGGCCTTCTTCTTACTGTTACTCAAACAGTATTTGCTGTACTAGGCTACAATCCACATAAAAAATGAGGCATCAATTTTTTATATTATTTTTGTTGCTTTAACCTTGTATCATATTACGGTTGATGCTGCCCTTTCTATGGAGGATCTTTTGGATAGGTCAATAATACGAAGAGTACATTTACCATCTATTTAAGAGAGACCGATAATTTCTCTTTGCAGCTATTTAGGGTAGGTTAGGTTTTTTTTTTTTTTTTCATCTGTATCTGTATTTATATTTGTTTTGCATCTATATAATATGTGTATATGTGTTTAATATGCATCTACATTTTATTTGTATTTGATTTTATTTGATTTTTTCAAGAAAACTATAATCTATTTTTTTTTTATCAATATATATTTATTGACAAACAATTTATTATAAAAAAGTTTTAAAAAAAAAATCTCTTATGCCAAACAAACCAATCTGAGATCTCATTGGTAGAACTGGAAAAAAAAAAAAGAATTACTAGTTAAAAAATCTTGTAATTTCATGCATTCATTTGTAAACTTAAGTAAAACAAGAGGAATAAAATTAGGAGAAATTTTCACTACAATTGTCCAAAATGATTTCAATACTTACCCTAGTTCACTACAAAGAATGTTAATATTGCAATGAGCAAGGTTGGCCTTAAGAGCCCATGTAACTATCTTTTCTTGGTTTACCATTGAAAATATTTTCTTTTTACTAATTATATTCTATGAGTTATTAATGGTAACTTTCACAAGTGAATTTTGTAAGATGATTTTATAATTTCATATTTCAACAATTTCATGAATTCAATTTCGGAATCTTTGAATTACAACATTTTCACATATATAAGTGGGCAAATTAGCATACCTTTATTCATAATCGTAATATTTTTGAACCCAAAGAGCAAGATCACTCGATTTTCTTAAAAGACATCTTATTACTTCTATCCAACCTTATTTTACATAAATGAATGATTTCTCTTCATTTTTCTTAATTTGTAATGATGGATTTTTATAATGAAGACAAGTGTGGAAAAATTTAGACTTTAATGCCATTCTTGTACATATATATAATGGTACAAAGAGGATCATATCTCTTTACGAAATAATAAGAGATGTCTTCCATTAAGATACCCACTCTGAGCTACAACTCTTCATATAAAATATTGCATATTATGCCATAATTTTTTATGTTCTTCCACTTGACCCATATATACTTCTCTAATAACTTAGAATAATCATAATATACACAATAATATTATTCTAAATTTTCTTTATATTGAATGTACTTTTATATCATATTATAAAACTAAAAATTAATTAAAGTCATAGCAGTTGTAGGTCATTATCTCGATATAGTCCATTCCATGTACTACACAATTAATGTCTTTATAAAAGATGATTCTTATTAATATAATTCTAATTCAATTACTTATACTATGTAGAAGAACAAAAATTTCAAAATCATTATAATTGAGCTCAAGATTATCATATAAACAAATACAATAATCTTTAATCAAGACATTCTATAAAGCCTATTCTTTCAACATACTCTATAAAAATACTGAGCGCTAATCCTTTCGCTAACGAGTCTACATTAATAAGTTTTGTACTAATATGTTCAATTGACATCCTTTGTTTCTGAACTTATTATTTATCGGGTAACTATTTGATTTCCATGTGTTTTACACCATTTGAATACTTGTCGATCTTTAAGAAGGAGACTACTGTGGAGTTGTCACAATAAATTTTCAATGGCCTACTAATAGTGTTAGTAACTGGAAGCCCTGCAATAAAATTCCACAACCACAAGACATTAATTGTGGCTTCAAAGCAAGCCACAAATTTTGCTTCCATAGTTGATGCAGTAATGATGCTCTACTTCACACTCTTCCATGAGTTACCCATTCAACTAATAAGAATAGGTAACCAAATGTGGATTTTCTCATATAACACGTCCGAAATAATTTGAGTTTAAATAACTAACCACCTCTAACTGATTAGACCTTCTATAAGTGAGCATGTGGTCCTTCATTCCTTACAAGTATCTCAACACTTTCTTGGAAACTTTCTAATGATCTAATCCTGGATTACTTTAATATTTACCTAACATCTCAACACTAAAAACTGATGTCTGGATTGGTATAAGTTTGAAGTACATCAAACTCTTAACAATAGATGCATAAGGAATTGTCCCCGTTTATTCTCTTTCCAAATCATTCTTTGGATGTTAAATACTATCAAATTTATCTCCTTCCTGAATTGGAACTATACCTATTGAACATTTGTCCATCTTAGATAGAATTAAGAAAACAATCATTGTGATCTATCACATAATATTTCAATTCTCACCACATATATTGTCTCTCTTGTATCTTTCATCTCAGAGCTCTTTGAAAGAAAAATCTTGGTTTCACATAATAAACCAAGGTTATTAGTAGTAAGCAGGATATCATCAACATATTAAATTAAGAAAACAAACTTACTCCCACTAATTTTCATGTATATACACTGATAAATGGTGTTTTCTCTAAAGCTAAAAAAAATTTATGGTATCATTGAACTTAAGATACCATTGGCGAGTAGCTTATTTAAGTTCATATATTGACTTCTTAAATTGACAGACCATATGTTATTTTCCTTAATTGAGAAACCTTTAGGTTAGTCTATATAAACTTCTTCTTCCAAATCTCTATTAAGAAAGATGGTCTTGACATCCATTTGGTGCAACTCCAAATCATAACATGTAGCCAAAGTCAAAACGATCTTAAGTGAGTCTTTCTTTGAGACTGGTAGAAAGGTCTCTTTATAATCAATGTCATCTTGTTGAATGAAACCTTTGGCAACATTTAAGTGTTCCTTTGTCTTAAAGACCCATCTATAACTTACTCTTTTACATCATTTCAGCAATTCAACGATTTTCTAGACTTTGTTTTGATCCGTAGATTTCAACTCATCTTTCATGACATTTACCTACTCAATAAAATCATTACACTCCATGGATTTTAAGAACGAAATTGGATCATTGTCAATTCTTATGCTAAGTTTTGACTCTTGTAAATAAACCACATAATCATTGGGAGTAGCATATCTTCTCTCTCTTTGTGATCTTCTTAATGTTGTTTTCGTGGTTCCTCTAAGGGTATCATTTATAACCTCATGATGTGTTTGATATGTTACTTGTTGTCCTTCACTTTGGTAAATATATACAACATTAAGATCAATTGGATTAGGAACTTCTACCCTAAGTTCTTTAATGCACATATCACGATGTTCTTCACTCCCATTAATTTTATCATTTTCAATGAACTTAGCATTTTTAGTTTCAACAATTTTTGTACTATCATTAGGATAGTAAAACCAAAATCCTTTGAACTTTTGAGGATATCTTACAAAGAATCCACTAATTTCGTTTCTTGTGGATTATAAATCCTTACTTACGTAGGATAACCCTACACATGTAAGTATCTCAAACTAGGTTTCCTTCTAGTCCATAGTTCAAAAGAGCTCTTTGAAATTGAATTATCAGGAACTTTATTCAATAATTATATTATGGTTTTCAATGCATAAATCCACATGGATATATATATATATATATACAGATGATCGACTTAACATACTCCTAACCATGTCCAATAATGTACAATTGCACCTCTCTACAACACCATTCTATTTTAGTGTGTCTAACATAGTGTATTGAGCACATATGCCATACTTTTCAAGAAACTTGACAAATGGACATGGATATCGTCCCAATTCATCATACTTCCCATAGTATTAACCACCCTACCAAATCTAACAATTTTCACTTTTTCTATCCAATTGTCTCTCAATCTCATTAATGTACATCTTACAAGCATTCACAAATTGAGATTTTTCATGCAAAAGATAGACATAAGTATAAAATGAAAAATCATCAATAATTTTGATAACATACTTTACCAAAATATGAAGCGTTGAAAGGTTCGCATATATTTATATATATAATTTCAAGAAGTTTTGTACTTCTTGTGGCTCCTTTCTTAGTGTGTTTGGCTTATTTTCGTCTAATACAATCAACACACATTCTAAGTTTAGTGAAATTCAAAGTCAAAAGAATTCTATTCTTCACTAATCCTTCTAATCTTTCTTTGGACATGTGACCTAAACGTTTATGCCACAAATAAGCAAAGTTATCATTAACGAAACTACGTTTAGTTCCAATATTTTGATGCAAGATCACTGAGGTCTCAACAAAATAATCATAAAGTTTAAACTTGTAAAGATCATCACATAAAATTCTTGAACCATATAGTTTATTATCTTTATACAAACTAAAAGATTTAAATCCAAACTTAAAAGAAAAGAATAATACATCAAGTTTTGACAAAGAAACTAAATTATGAGAAAATGTAGGAACATAAATGGTTTGGAACAAATCCAAGTGATACCTAATCTCCAAAATCAAGTGGTAAGTCCCAATTCCTTCAACTGAATCTTTGTTTTCATTCTTTATGAACACAAAATTTTCATTTGGCTTTATAGTTTGGATCATAAGTAATCTCTGCATCATATTTGAAATATGGGTTATCAAGCCAAAATCAATCCACCAAGTATTGTAAGGAACATGTGTAAAGTTTTATCTAAAACAAACAAAAGCATAAAGGCTTACCTTTTTTTTTTTAACCAAGCCTTAATACTTCTTATGTCCTCCAAATTCTTCAAAATTGTCTACAAAAACACAAATCAAGTCATTAAATGTAGAAACCCTAATTGAAAACTTAAGAACATGAATTCAAGAATTGATCAAGTTGAGAGCTAGACCTTGCTTTGTTAAGGATGCTAGTGTCCTATTTATACAACTGGAGAGTTTAATTAAGCTTGGAAATTTGTTAATTGTAGCGATTGAGAATCTAGGGTTTCTAGGGTTAGTTTGAGCATGAATGTGGGAATTTTCTAAAAATTGGATGTTAATTTCTCATTGAGTTTGATATTTGCACTTTAATGTCCGATTAGAAGCTTCCAATATCTTTCAATTAACTCGAAATATGCAAATTCGTATCAAATCTTGATATTTTTATTAAGTGCAAAATTGATTTTTCCAAATTTTCTTGAGCTAATTTAACCTAGCAAATGTTCACAAAATCTTGCAAATTTAGTACTAGTGGAAACTAATCCAAGTCAAGTTTGCAATTTCACAACCAATTTAGTGATATTGCATACTAAATTTGGTAAAAATGAGCTTGAAATAGAGGGTCCAGGCTATTTCGATGCAGTCTTGAGGTAGAAGAAGACTTAAGTCATTCTTACTTCAACATGAAGTGCTTGATTTTTTTTTAAATTAAGTTAATTACATCATAATTTTAATTAATTCTTATCCTAAGTAAATCCTAGGTTATACCATGTGATGCAAGTTACATTAAATTGAATTTTCCTAAGGCTTGTTAAACTTTATGTACATATTCCTTACTAAATTAAAATTTATAATTTTTTTGAACAAAAATAGGGTGTCTACAATAAGCAACCCTCTCATTTCTCATTCTATTGGTACTCTCATACTTATTTGATATTTACAAAAAGTAATCCTTTCACTTATTATTTGAATGGTTCTTTTACACTTATTTAATTTTTACAAAATAATTATAAACGTCTCAATAAAACAAGATAGGGCCCACAAAAATTTAAAAAAGGTAGATAAATAATTCCAAGTAAATAGGATAAATGAAAGAGTTGCTTATGAGGAAATATTGATTTAGATGGTGACGTGACATTTTAGGCAATTCCTTAAGCAATTTAGGCCTATTGCTATAATGAAATTCCTATTACTAAGGAATGAAATAGAGCTGTTATAGAATTTTTCTTATTGTTTTTTATTTAAATTGAGGGTATTTTGGAAAAAGTTTAATTCTAGTATTAAATTATGATTTATAGGTTTAAGAAAAGAATTACAATTCAATATTGTTTGTGATAAAAAAATGAACGCCATAATAATCATTCATAACGAATAAGATTATAATAGAATTGTAATTATAGCAAAGTAAACGAGTAGTTAATAAAAGTGAAAGGAAAATTAATACATATAGACATCTATATGTTTTTGGTTATAACTAATGAAAAATTATGTGGTCTTGTTATTAATTTTGACAGGATCGGTCATGTCACCATACAACGGCTCATACTATATCCAACCGTAATGAAATCATTAGTTAATATTTCAGACGGGATGTAGAAGCTCCTCGTAACTAATACATATTGGAAATGGATAAAAAAATAATGCGTTTGAGTTATATTTTTTATGGTATTTAATATTTTAAGGACATAAATAAAAAATATTTAAAAAAAAAAAAAATAAACATTGCAATTTTTCAAAAGAAACGGATTCTTCCGATTGCCGACCGTTACTAATCCTTCAGTCTGCAAGTCTATATTCATTTTCAGTAGTTCTCACAATTCGTAGAATATAGTCAAATCCAAGGAATCAAATTCATAAATCATAACCTGATACACCATTATAAAGAATACATCAACAAAAGAGGCCTTTCTGTCGAAGAATATAATGGGAATTCATTGTATGGAATTCGACGATGAAGATTTGAATTATGCAAATTCTGAGGTTGGTGTAGCTTCCATCGCTATTTCATATTCACTTATTGTACTTTTCCGTCTATTTTAAACCAAGCCGTTAAGTGCTAGACATTGAATTGACTGATTCGTCTGTACAGAGGCCTAAGCGTCGTAGATCTAATAGACCTCGTCGATTTGGATCCTCCAAGAGCACTGATTCTACTGTCTCACAAGAAGCAAAGGTCAGATGATTTTAAGTTTGAACGCTTCCTGAGTAATAATATATATGATCGTTAATATTCTTTTTCTTGGCCATTTAAGCACTTGTAAAAAAAAAAAAAAAAGAGAAAAGAAGAAGAAGAAGAAGAAAAGAAAAGTATAGCGTCGACTTCCGAATCAATTCCTAGGGTCGCACCTATTTCAATGATTTTCTTTCTTTGTAAATATTTTTCGGTGTAGTGTTTCCGGATAATCATTGTACATTAGTTTTTAGTTTTAATGTAAATATATTATTTTTAAAAAGGCTAGTTTTGTTAATTACGTATAGTATAGGCACGAACCTCCTACTGATTCATCTTTTTGAGTTTTCGGCCTTTTAAGAGTAGGCGGTGGTTTTTGTACTAGTTTTCATCTTTGGTTCATTTGTACTGAAATTTTTCTTAAGTTGATTGAATTTTTTCTATCGGAAAAAAGAAGGGTGATTGAATTTTGGTTTTACATGTTTTGCTAGAAGAGTGGCATCTTCAGCAAATTCCTCAAATGGATCAAAAAATCAGGAGAAGAGAAAAAATAAATGCCATGCATTCTACCCAGATAAGCTCAGGTAATTTTCCTGTCTTCCTCTGTCAATGAAATTGTGAAGAGATAAAAAGAAAATGAATAATTAACAACAATAATGATAAGTCAACCATGGGGATTATTGACATACTCAATAATGTCCCATCATGGAACAGTGGTCCAAGTCCAACATATTACGGCTTTCATTACAAACATTCGCACTAAACAAAACACAACAGACTTCCTGAGGAGAACAAAAAACAGTAGATCCTCTCCAGCATCCATTACATCAGCAATTTCATTGTTCTTCCTGGGAACAAAAACAACCTTCGCCTCCTCAAACCAAGAAAAGTTTTCCCTGCAGACGAATTGGACATGATGAAATTTATTTAAGTTAGTGCTCCCGTTAAACATTTTTATAGCAACTAAAGAGCCTAACTGAACAGGTATTTTCTTGAAGCCCATCCTCTGACAATTATCTAGTCTCCAGTACAATCCCCAGAGCTCCGCACCAGCAATATCCACTCACCCAATTTTCTATGAAAAGCCCATGATCCAATGTCCCTCTTCATCTTTCAACACTCCGCTGATCGAAGCCTCACAATCTATGAGGGATGCATTGGCGTTTAGGTGGATCTTCCTTCTTTAACTTGTTTTCTTGTCGATAACTTTGAATTAGCAAGTATGTTTTTGGGACTTGCTTTCTTTTGTTACACTAAAAACTCATGTGCTTGCCATCTAGCAAATTGGGTTATGGAAAGTCCCACGGTGATAAATTTTATCATATCTGTCTCTCCAGATGGCCCATAAAATAAAAGAGAATTTTGCAGACCAAGTCAGTTGTGTTGAGTTCAATCCTTCTCTCTTACCTTACAGTTAACCATAACCCAATCCCATAGAGGGGTTTCCGGTAAATTCTCAGCATTTCCACACTCCATAGGATGCGAAATATTTGAAAGAGCAGGGCACCTTCTTAAGGCATGATCTATGTCCTCGTCAGGTGAATTACAACGAAGACATCGAGTGTTTGCTTTCCCAGTAACGGCATTAACCTGTTGAGGCTACAGAAAGTCCATTCCATCACAACGAATTCACCATAGGAACACTTTAATCTTTTTTATTTATTTATTTTTTTTTTTTGTGGGGGGTGGGGGTTGTGGGGGGATTAGCAGAGACCATATCCAGGGTACTTCATTTGTGTGATTCATGTTTTTCGTCTCAATGCTTTTATATATGTCACTAAGTTGCAGATTTACTCTCATATCCATGCTAATTACATCATAATCCCTTGAGTATTTGCAGAGGCTGATTGGTCCTATATCTTCAACCATTCCCAATGGGTTACCCAATGATCAATTCATTCTATTTTAATTCTGCTTTCCAGCATTGTGCTACTGTAATCTTCAAATAGCGTTTGTTGAATAGGCCGCAACAAACCTTTGTCAAAACTTCCCCATCTTGACCAAGAATCTCCTCAAAATGTTGTATTTTCTCCATTCCCTAAAACATAGATTTCTTTCTCATATATCCATTTATGATTTTCTAGTAATTCTCTCCACAAGGGAGTGTTATGTTGTCTGTTATACCGATCATTCCCACCCAGCCTATTGCTGTACCGAAACCTTACAAGATCACCCCAAATGGTTTTTCTATTCAATAGCTCCCAGACCCATTTTAATTGCCATGCCTTAGTCCTTTTGCCTAGATGGTCGAATACTAATCCTTTCTCTTTTATAGTTGTAATTTTAACCGAACCGAACCGAACCTGCTTGTCTTATGTTTGTCTTGAGCCTCTCCCCATACAAGTTTCCCTGTTATTTTATCCACATTACCCACAAATTTTTGAGGCAAGCTTTTTTTCTGCATATAATACGAAAGCATTGATTGTAACCGATTTAGCTAAAACTAATCTTCCAGCCAATTGAAATAACGAAAAAAAAAATTATAATAATAATCTTCCAGCCGAATTCAATATCTTGCCTTTCCAACCTGCCAACTTCCTTTGGATTTTACATATTATATCCCCTAAGTGATTTGCCCTCACTTTCTTGCCCATCCGTATTGGATACAGCAAATATTTTCCAAGGCATTGGGTTGTCTTAATGCCTAGTCTACCAGTAATTGCCTAATCCAAATCTTGGTGAATATTTTTTGTGAAAAGGATTTTTGATTTGTTTGAATTAATTTTTAGCCCCGTACTTGCTTCAAACGATTTTAATGTTAGCGCAAACATTTCAGTTGACTTTTGAGTAGTTTTAGCTATTAAAATTATGCCGTATGCAAATAGAATATGAGTAAACTTCCATTTTATCCCTGTAACTTTATAGGTTCCCCATGTTTACTCTCATCCTCATCCTCAATCATCCTACTCATCATTTCCGTAACTAATATGAATAAATATGGTGACATTTAGGGCTGCCAGGCCCGGCTTTTTTGGCTAATCGGACTGTGTTTGAGCTTGTCTTCAAGCTCGTGAGTCGGCTCGCGATCAGGCTTGTTAAGGGCTAAGGAGCAAGCTTGTTAAATGCTCACAAACAAGCTCGTTTAATATATATATATATATATATAATATTAAATATAATATCATTAATGGAAAATGTCCAATTTAGTACTTAAGCTTTATAAAAAAGGTTAATTAAGCACCTGAACTTTAAAAAATCCAATTTCATACTTAATTGAACTTTTTGTATTGATAAATACTACCTCACTCAATGGTTATGTAATATTATCCGTTATTTCAAGAGACAATAAAAAAGTGAAACAATATTTTAAGGATATGAAAAGTTTAATTACGTATAAAATTGAGCATTTTAAAGTTCAGGTATTAAATTTGATATTACCCCTATTATTAATATATATTAATATAATATTATATATAATTATTTATATTAGTTTAATATTATAAATTGTTAGTTATTAAGTCCAAAGGGAGAGCCCAACTCAAAAGACTAGCCTATTAAGTGGGAGAACTCTTTAGGCTTAAGTACCATTCTACAATTTCTCGTAAAATTGATGTGGGATCGTAACATTGCCTACCCCTTGAAAAGCCGACGCCCTCGGCGGTCTACTCTAGGTAGCCTTCTCTGGATGGCTTTCACTCTAGGTGGCTACAATCTAACCTTTTTTCTAGGTAGCCCTTTTCTAGGTCGCCCCTTCCACTAGCATCGATTTCTCAACGAGAGCACCAAATGTTAGATATTAAGTCTAAAGAGAGAGCCCAATCCAAAAGACTAGCCTATTAAGTGGGAGAACCCTTTAGGCTTAAGTACCATTCTACAATTTCTTGTAGAACCGATGTGGGATCGTAACATTGCCCACCCCTTAAGAAGCAGACACGCTTAGCGGCAAATGTTACAAGACGTCAAAGGAGAAGTCCATGGTGGCACAGAGATTACATCATGCGATAGGAAATAATAGATTTGTAGTTAAGAATAATAGATCTAGCTAAAAATAGTTGTAAATCAGTTGATTATACATCCTGATAACAAATAGTGTAATAAGCAAGAATCTATAAATAGTAAAAGACATACAGAAAGGGGTATGACATTTAATCCCCATAAATTACTCATGTGAGTGATTAGGAGACTACTCATCTTGAACTGAGCTCTATCATTTCCATCCTGCACATAAACACCACAAATCCATCAGTAACAGAAAACCCTAGATTGCTAAGAGAGAAACACGAGAGATAGAGTAGAGAGAGTCTTAACTTTTTTGAAGACGAATTGTGAGAGCAAGTGAGGGTTAGGGTTAGCGTTTGAGTCATTATCTATGGACTTGGGCTGTTCGTAGGCTTGGGTCCTATTAATTGGTGCTCTCGTCCAGTCGATGGTAGCTACAAGGCAATCAAGAATGACGTCAGACATGGAGCAGATCAAGAATATGTTTTTAGCACTACAACAACAACAACATCAATTCGAACAGCACTCTACCTCTATTTTGCAAGATTTATCCAAGAGAATGGAGCAATTGGAATTACAAGTACCTCAAACTCAGCATTCTTCCATTACAGCACAAGATCCACAAGCTACTGGTTCATCAATTGCTACTTATGATGAGAATCTGGCTAAGGCAATCAAACTAGAATTACCTAAATTTTCGGGGGAGGGAGTTAAGATTTGGACCTATCAAGCTACTCAGTTTTTCAATTTCTATAAAGTGGAAGATCAGCAGCAAATTACTATCTCTTTGTTTGCTATGATGGGTGCTGCAGCAGAGTGGTTTAAGTGGATGCATTTAAATGGCCATTTGACTACTTGGTCAGAATTTTTGAATGCCCTAGTCATTCGATTTGGACCTTATGAATATGAGGATCCTCAGGGTGAATTGTTCAAATTAAAACAAGAAGGATCGGTAGAATAATACCAATCTCAGTTTGAAGCTCTGGCAATCAGGTGGTGGGTCTTTCTGGTTCTTTTTTGATTAGTTGCTATATTTCGAGTCTCAAACTTGCAATCAAAAGGGAATTGCAAATTGCAAAACCCTCAACATTAGTTCAAGCAATGGCGTTGGCTAAATTGCATGAAGCAAAGTTAGGAGATCGTTTTGAATACAGAAAATCAGCAAGTCATCCTTCCAATTCCTTTTATTCCAAATCTATTCAAATGAGTACACCACCAAAGTCTATTGTTCCTAGTTCTTCTATACAGAATAGTAGTATTATACAATCTTCTAAAACTACATTACCAATTAGAAGATTAACTCAAGAAGAAATGAATAGTAGAAGAGAAAAGGGGTTGTGTTTTAATTGTGATGAAAAATACAACTGAAATCATAAATGCAAGGCTAAGTTTCTATTGTTAATAGAAGATGATGAGGAAGCATTTCAGTAGGAAGATATATTAGAGGATTGTGAAGATGACAGTAGTATGGATACTGCAGCTGTTAGTTTTCATGCATTAAGTGGTACTACTTTGCCTAAAGCACTTAAATTCATAGGAAAAATTAATCACAAGACTGTTTCTATCTTAGTGGATTCGGGTAGTACCCATAATTTTGTTCAACCCAATTTAGTCAAATACTTGGGGTTGGTTGTATCCCCTGCTCCTAGGTTTCCGGTGTTAACAAGAAATGAGGGAAAATTGGAATGTGAGGGAAAGAGCATGGACGTTTCAATGATGATTCAGGGTATTCTGTTTTTAGAAATTTTTTATTTACTGCCTATACATGGGGCAGATGTGGTTCTTGGGGTTCAGTGGTTACAAAGTCTAGGGCCAATTACAATTGACTACAGTAATTCAATGATGCAATTTATGAAAGAGGGCTTCCCTGTTACTTTAAAGGGAGAATCTATAGTAAATCATCAGATTTCTTGCCATCAACTCCGTTGCCTAGTGTCTATCGATTCTTTCTTGTATTATTTCTAGGTTGTGGCTCAGATGGATCATATAAAAATTCACAAAGTTCTACCAATAATATTGCTTTATAAGCAATATTAAGTAAATACTCTCGTGTCTTCGAGACACCATCATCATTGCCACCATTACGTTCTGTTCAGCACAAAATACATCTCCAAACAGGAACTCAACCTGTTAATGTGAAGCCATATTGTTATCCCAATTTCTAGAAATCTGAAATAGAAAAGCAAGTGAGTGACATCTTGCAACAAGGAATAATTGAACCCAACACCAGTCCATTTTCTTCACTAGTGTTATTAGTGAAGAAAAAGGATGGTACTTGGCGGTTTTGCATTTATTACAGAGCTTTAAATAATGTTACTATCAAGGATATGTTTCCCATTCCAACAATGGATGAGGTTATTGATGAGCTGTTTAGAGCAACCATCTTTTCTAAGTTGGATCTTCATTCAGGATATCATCAAATCCGAATGGCTCCCACAGATGTAGAGAAAACTACATTTAGAACTCATGAAGGGCATTACCAATTTCTGGTCATGCCATTTGGTCTAAGCAATACACCTGCAACTTTTTATTCAATCATGAACTCTATTTTTAGGCCATTTTTGAGGAAATTCGTCATTTTTTTTAATGATATCTTGGTTTATAGCCCATCATTAGAATTGCATCTTGAACACTTGTCTAAAGTATTGTAAGTTCTGATTAATAATACTTTTTATCTGAAACAGACTCAATGTTCTTTTGGGGTGTCTCGGATCAAGTACTGGGGTAACATTGTATGAAAAAAAGGAGTAGAACCTGATCCCTTGAAAGTGATAGTAGTTAAGGATTGGAAATTACCCACTAATATTAAACAATTGAGAGCATTCCTTAGACTCTCAGGGTATTACAGAAGATTCATTGGTGGGTATGCAACAATCACATCTCCTCTTATGGATATGTTGCAGAAGGATAAGTTTGAGTGGACAGAAGTAGGCATTCATGCTTTTGATATCCTAAAGAAGGCTCTTGTTAATGCTCCCATTTTGACTTTACCGAATTTTTCAAAGCCATTTGAAGTGGAAACAAACGCATCAGGGACAGGCATTGGTGCTGTTTTATTACAAACAAGCATCCTATCTCTTATTTTAGTAACAAGTTACCTCTTCATATGCACAAACAATCTACATATGTAAGGGAACTATATGCAATGGTAGAAGTTGTCAAGAAATAGAGGCACTATTTGTTGGGTTCTCATTTATCATAAAAACTTATCATAGAAGTTTGAAAGAATTACTTACTCAAGTAATTCAGACTCTAGAGCAACAAAAGTTTCTTTCGAAACTCATAGGCTATGACTATTTAATAGTCTAGCATAGAGAACCAAGTGGCTGATCTTTATCTAAACAGCATGAGGGTACCTCTTATTTGGGTGTATCGGGTCTTGTTCATTCTTATTTGTATCAACTCCTCTGAATATACGTCTTTGCCTGAATTCAGGAAATTCATTTCAGAGGTGGCAAATGGTGACATTTCTATAGTAGGGTTACAATGGCATAATGGCCTATTATATTACCACACTAGATTGTATTTGGTACCTCAGTCTACTCTAATTCCTTCATTGTTGACTGAGTACCATGCTACACTTAGTGCAAGCCATTTTGGAGTGGAGAAGACTTATAAGAAGCTTTCAGTCGATTTGTATTGGAAGGGGATGAGGGCTCAGATTGAGAAGTATGTGCGAGAGTGCCCCATCTGTCAACATATGAAATATGCTACCAGATTTCCTACCAAGCAACTTAACCATTTACCTATTCCACAAAGAATTTGGGAGGACATTTCGATGGATTTCATAACTTGTTTACCCATTTCTCAAGGGTATATAGTTATCTTTGTGGTAGTGGATAGACTAAGCAAGTATTGTCATTTGGGCCCTTTGGTCACTCACTTTACTACTAGTAAAGTTGCTCAGTTGTTCTTACAGATGGTTATCAAACTTCATGGTTTTCCAAAGACAATTATCTCGGACAAGGACTCAATGTTCATGAGCAGGTTTTGGCAAGACCTTTTCCATTTGAGCGACACTAAACTTGCTATGAGTAGTGCATATCATCCTCAAATGGATGGTCAAACCGAAGTATTAAACAAGACTATTCAACAGTATCTAAGATGTTTTGTTATGGATACTCCTAAATCTTGGGTTAATTTTCTTCCTTGGGCTGAGTATTCATACAATACTTCAGTTCACAGTGGGGCTCAGGTGTCTCCTTTTGAAGTAGTACATGGTCAACCTCCACCATCTATTCCTACTTATATTAGAGGCTCAACTTCTAATGATGGAGTGGACCAAGAGCTTATGACTTGTGATCAGATTTTGGAGATACTTAAGCAGAACCTGCTTAGAGCTCAATAGAAGATGAAACACTATGCAGACCAACGAAGAGTGGATGTTCAGTTTCAACCAGGTGACTTGGTTTATGTTAAACTGCAGCCATACAAACGGATTTCAGTATCTAAGGAGTTTACTCATAAACTCTCTAAATGATACTATGGGCCTTTTTTAATTATTCAAAAGATTGGACACTCAGCTTACGAGCTTCAACTTCCTCAAGGGTCACGGATTCATGATGTGTTCCATGTATCAGTTTTGAAGAGAGCACATGGACATAATGTTCCCTCATTGGATTTACCTATACAGGAGGTTGATGGACACCCTGTTTTGCAACCCCTGTGCATTCTAGGTTCGAGGTTTATAACTAAGAACAGCGAGACAGTTCAACAAGTGTTGGTACATTAGACGGGTTTACCTCTTGAAGAAACTACATAAGAGGATTATGACAACTTTCAGACTCTCTATCTAGACATAAACCTTGAGGACAAGGTTTCTTTTCATGAGGAGGCAAATGTTACAAGATGTCAAAGGAGAAGTCTACGGTGGCACGGAGATTACATCATGCAATAGGAAATAACATATTTGTAGTTGAGAATAACAGATCTAACTGAAAAATAACAGATCTAGCTAAAAATAGTTGTAAATAAGTTGATTGTACATCCTGATAACAGATTGTGTAACAAGCAAGAATCTTTAAATAGTAAAAGACATACAGAAGGGGGTATGACATTTAATCCCTAAAAATTACTTGTGTGAGTGATTAGGAGACCGCTCATCTCGAATTGAAATCTATCATTTCCATCCTGCACACAAACACCACAAATCCTTTAGTAACAGAAAACCCTAGATCGCTAAGAGAGAAACACGAGAGATAGACCAGAGAGAGTCTTAACTTTTGTGAAGACGAATTGTGAGAGCAAGTGAGGGTTAGGGTTAGCGTTTGAGTCATTTTCTGTGGACTTGGGTCGTTCGTGGGCTTGGGTCCTATTATAAATATAATTAAAACTATAATTATATACTCAACGAGTCAAGCTTAGGCTTAAGAATCTTTAACAGGTTGTGGTTCAACCCTAGACCTTTCATGCTTGTTAAGATCTAGGCTTGAGCTAAATGAGTCGAGCTCGGGCTCAAGAATCCTTAATGGGCTTAGGTTCGAGTCTGTACATTTTAGCCTCGGTAAGAGCTCAACTCGGTTCGAACCTATTAAAGATTTAAACGAGGCAAAAGCTTGGTTCCTGCTATCTTATTTGCACCCTTAGTGACATTGTCACCTTGTTTCATCCCCTTTGATGGGTAGAAGACGGATGATGGTGAACCATTTGGTAAAAATTCAGTACTGTTGAGGTGATACAGGACATTAGTAAAGCAACTCACTCCTGTGGAAAATTAATCGCTGCTAAGATATATCTAATGAAATTCCATTTTAGAGGATCGTATGCTTTTTCAAGGTCAATTTAAATGAACATTCATTCCTTTTCTTTCTCCTACTACTGTATAACAACTTATTCCTTTTTTTTTTGGGCCAAACTATAACAACTCATTCAATAATAAAATATTGTCGGCTACTTTTCTTCTTGGGATAAGGCTTGACTGAAAAGGATTAATGATCTTATCCAAGAGAGATCGAACTTGATTTAACAAAATCTCGGTTACAACCTTGTACACAGTAGTGCATATACTTATTAGTCTAAATTATGTGATTTTGTTTGCATCCAAGACTTTGGGAATATGGACTAGTAAGGTTATATTCAGTTCACTGGGGATGTTGGAGTTATTAAAAATGGTTTGAATCAATTGGGTGACAAAGTTACCAACAAATATCCTAATTTGCCTTAAGGAAATATGCGTGAAAACTATCTCTACCCGGTGATTTCCAGTTTCCTATACCTCCTAGTGCTTCAATGATCTCAATTTGTGTTACTGACTTAACTAATCTCTGCCTATCTGTGCTATTATCTTATAAGATCTGCGTTTTCCTTGACGTGAAGAGGTTCATGAAGTAATTCTCAACATGGTTCTGTATTTGAACTTCATTGATAATCCATTGTCATACAGAATTTTTCAGGCCCATAATTTTGTTTTTGCTTCTACTTTTCAAGGCAGCGGAGTGTAAAGTATTTTATTCCTATCCCCATCCGTAATCCACTTAATCCTAGCTTTCATCTTCCATAACAACTCCTCTTCCAAGGTTATGGCTAATCTTTCCTTAATTATTTTTCTAACTTTACTAGGCAATTACTTGGATTGCTAACTAGAATCCTTTCCACGACCTTTAGCCTAGCTACTAATCGTTTCTTCTCGGTTCTGATGTTGCCAAATATATCTTTGTTTTATTATCATTAGCAGGCCATTCCCTGTAGGGAGAAAAGGGAAAAAATTGCAGGATGCTTTAGAAGAGAGACAAAATAGGATATGATTGTTAAACGTAGATTTTTCTATAAAAATATGTAAAATCATTTACATCTTATATGACCTTCTTAGGGAAAATTCTATAATCCCCTTCATTGATTTTGATGAGATCGGTCCTGTTGTCCATTAACTAAGTGGATTCAAAGCCAACCGTGATTGCTCAATATTTTTTTTTAATTACTATATTTGTTTTAACGGTTAGATGATTGGTTGGACGACGAGACCATAAAAACTCTCCACTTTTATAAGGTCCTTAATGTGACTTTAAAGGCCTCTTCTCTTTTCCTTAAGAATCTTAGAACTTTATTTCTGATGTCATTTAGATAGGGAATTCACATATTTACAAGTTTTGTAAAAGATATAACTTATACAGTATACTTAATATATTAAAAAAAAAACTTAAAATGATGTCAAAAACCATGCTTTTTTTTTTTTTTTTTAAATCTTAAGCCGACAACCCTCAAAAGTTGAAGGATTTCGCTCCAATCCATATAAATCCGAGGTCCTTTAAGAATTTTAGAACTTTATTCCTTATGTCACTTAGATAGGGTATTCACACATTTATAAGTTTTGTAAAAGATATAAACTTTTATACAATATACTTAATAAATTAAAAAAAAAAACCTTAAAATGATGTAAAAAACCATACTTTTTTTTTTAAATTCTTAAGCCAACAACCCCCAAAAGTTGGAGGATTTCTCTCCATTCCATAGAAATCCGAGGTACTTCATTATTACTCCATAAAATTGTTTGTTCCTTTGTTTTAAATTAAAATAAAAAACAATGCATATTAAAGGTATTAGTTTAAAAATAATAAATAGAGAGTAAATTTTCGTAAGTTATGCTTATAGACCTTAAATAAAGGGATTTAGATAATGGTAAAATGGTTCCTTAGTAGATGTTGTGATGCTTAAAAGTCTTACACATAGGGTCTTTACTATTATAGACCATAGAGAAGGATAGAAAATACAATCATTGGGCAATTTCTACCAATATAAATGTTTTTTTTCCTTTTTTTGCATAGCCTGTTATAAGAATTTTGTTCCAACCAATAATAGAGCTAGGCATAATCTTGATTGGATGAGGGATTATAGTACATAGATACTTGTACATGTAGGTGAAAATATCAAGAATACAAATGAGATTGTAACAATAGCTAGCTAATACAGTTGTTAATAAGTTAGATTCAAGAGAAAATCAACAAATCTAAATGGATCTAAGTATGTATAAGTATAAATAATGAAAGTTGAAAAGGAACGGGGCTATGTCCCAATTATTGAAAATTAGTAGTCTTTTGAGTTCTAGCCAACTCAAATGTGCCAAAGTAGATTAGATTTACAAAATCAAACACAAACCTGTTAGAAGATAGCAAAACATGAACACAAGCAAACATTAGAATATCGTTAGGGTTTTTCAGTACTTACCTGAGGAAAAAAGAGAAGAGATAGAGGCAAAAGTGAATAGAAAAGGAGTAGGAGGCTTTTATAGTAGGGTTAATTGGTATAATGTTGGGCCTCATAATTTGGTCTTAACAATTTTGGTGCTCTCTTATGTGAACATGACAACCAGGAATCAAGTTAAAGCTGCTGATATGGCTTCTTTAAAGAATTCATTGTCAGTAATATAAGAATCTTTATCTCAACTCTCCATTCGCATAGAGAAGGTTGATGTGAATTAGACCCATATTTCATCACAAAAGGAGTAAGCATAATTGAATAATGTGGAATCATCATTTTCATTAAGAGTTGTAAACACGTAATCCTTATTGAAAGGCATTAAATTGAAAATACCGAAGTTTTTTGGAGAAGATGTGTTGGGGTGGTTATTTAAAGTGGATCGGTTTTCACTTTCCATCATACTCAAGAAGAACAAAAAATTACGATTGCCAGTTTTGTACTGGAAGGGGATGCTTTACAGTGGTACAAGTAGATTTACCTCAACCAACAATTGACTTCTTGGTCAAAATTTATTGATGCTATATCAACAAGGTTTGGTTTGTCTAGATATGAGGATGTACAAGGGATTTTATCAAAATTGGTTTAAACATCAACAGTTAATGAATATCAGTCACAATTTAAAGCTTTGTCCCATAGGACAATAGGACTTTGAGAATTTTTTCTCATGACTTGTTTCATTTCAGGATTAAAACCAGTGATCAGATGAGAGGTACAAATTTCATGCCCTAAATCTTTAATAGATGTTATTTGGCTTGATAGAATGCATGAAGATAAGATCAATGACTAGTACAATTCTTTTAAACCATATAAGACTAATTCTACTTGATAATTTAATAAATAAGCATATGTTTCAATTCTTACTCCGTCCTATACACAAAATAACCCAAACACTTCATCTTAAACACAATACCTTAAATTGCAA
The DNA here is from genome assembly GCA_024138025.1 of Combretum micranthum. Classification (NCBI taxonomy): domain Eukaryota; kingdom Viridiplantae; phylum Streptophyta; class Magnoliopsida; order Myrtales; family Combretaceae; genus Combretum; species Combretum micranthum. Next base: position 5,717 of record JAMXBD010002157.1, on the reverse strand, counting down.
ACACAAGCCATAAACACAGACCACACACAAACAAAAAAATTACCTATTAAAAGATTATCCCTAGAAGAAATGCATACCGGGTGTGAACAAGGACTATGCTTTAATTGCAATCATAAATGTAAAGCTAAGTTCTTACATTTGTTATTTGATGAGCATTGTACTAAGGAGAATGAGTTCATAGAGTTACCTAATAGTGAGAATGAGATTGAGCAATGTGCCATAAGTTTTCATGCTTTACATGGTGTTCTGGTTCCATAGACATTGCGATTTACTAGTACAATAAAAAAAAAACAAGTGTTAGTTTTAGTGGATTCGAGAAGTATAAATAAATTTGTTTAATTAAGGATTGCTAAATTTTTAGGTCTACCTATACAACCAAGTTCTCAGTTTAATGTCATGATTAGCAATGGTCATAAGCTTCAATGTAAAGGACAATGTGCTGGTGTCAAGTTATCAATTCAGGGTTTTAAGAGTGTGGCTTCATTCTAAGTATTGCCCATTCAAGGGGCTGACATGGTGTTGGCTGTGTAGTGGATGAAGGACATGATCCTATGACAATTTACTATAGTCAATTGCCACTATAGTTTGTGCATCAAGGACAATAGGTGACTTTATTTGGGGATAAATAGGTGGCATAATAAGTCTCTCATCATCAGTTAGGGAGGCTATTTCAGATAGATGCCATAGCATCTTGTTTTCAATTGGTGGCTTAGGAGGAGCATAACATATCTCTGAATATCACTAATAACACTTCTTTAGAATCTGTGTTGGGTAAATTTTCTCAGATTTTCGAACTACCCTCATTTTGCCATTGTTACGAGGTATTTAACATCATATTCACTTAGTGAGTGGAGTTTCAGCCATCAATGTCAAGCCATATCGATACTTACATTTCCAAAAAGGCGAAATTGAGAGGCAAGTTCATAAAATGTTGGATTAGGGTATTATTCAATATAGTACCAGCTGATTTTCATCTTAAGTTTTGTTATCCAGGAAGAAACATGGTTCATGGCGATTCTATATTGATTACCGTGCTTTAAATCAAGCAACAGTTAAAGACGAATTTCCAATTCCAACTATTGGTGAGTTATTAGATGAACTCAAGGGAACTAATATTTTTTCCAAGTTGGACTTAAGAGCTGGGTACCATCAAATTAGAATGGAACCAACTGATGTCGAAAAGATAACTTTCAAAATACATGATGGGCATTATGAATTCTTAGTTATGCCTTTTGGCTTAGGTAATGTCCTAGCAACATTTCAGACAATTGTGAACAAGATTTTAAATGATTTTTGAGAAAATTTGTGATTTTCTTTTTCGATAACATACTGGTTTATATACTAACTACGGAATTACATTTCTCACACTTAGAACAAAGTATTGCAAATTTTAACTGCTAATACTTTATTTTTGAAAAAGGTTAAGTGTGAATTCGGCAAGACTACTATTGAATATCTAGGGTATATTGTATGAGAGGGAGGAGTTAGGCTAAAGCCTAAGAAGGTGGAGGCAGTCATGAAATGGCTAACACCTATGAATATCAAGCAGTTGAGGGCTTTTTCGGGGTTGTCTGGTTATTACAGACATTTTATTAAGGGTTATGCTATAGTAGCACCTCCTTTAATGGATTTATTGAAGAAAGATGCTTCTGATTGGACCGATCAAGCTATGAGCGCTTTTCAACAACTAAAGCATTCTTTGGTTAGTGTGCCTATTCTTCATTTTCTTGATTTTCATAGAGAGTTTGTGGTAGAAAAAGATGCCTTAGGGAGTGGGATAGGAGCTATATTGTTACAAGATAATCATCCTATTGTATATTTTAGTAAGAAATTGCCATCTCACCTAATTAAAGCATTTGCTTATGTTAGAAAGTTACATACTGTAGTAGAAGCAGTTAGAAAATGGAGGCAATATTTGTTAGGAGCATATTTTATGATTCGAACTGATCATAGGAGCCTTAAAGAGTTACTTTCACGAGTAATTCAAACTCAAGAGTAGCACAAATATCTTACAAAGCTACTAGGATACGACTATACTATAGTGTATAAATCTAGCCAAGAAAATGTTGTAGTTGATGCTTTATCTTGACAGCATGATGTTTATTTTTAGTATATGGCTTTTTCTTTGCCTTTGTTTCATATTACTGAAGATATAAAGAAGGAATACAGTACTATTCTAGCTTTTTAGAAGTTATGGGAGGATAAGGATCGAGGTCAGCAACTTAAGTATGATCTTAAGTGGCTCAATGGTTTGTAATATCATAAAGGCAAATTATTTTTGGTGGCTCAGTCCAAGCTCATTCCTCAATTACTGATGGAATTTCATATTGTTCCTTTAGTTGGACATTTTGGAGATTCTAAAACATACAAAATACTTTTTGCTCAATTTTTTTGGCTTGGCATGAGAAGAGGTAGAATTATTTGTGCAATACTATGGAGTGTGCCAATAGATTAAGTATTCCACACAAAGGCTAGCTGGTTTACTTAATCCTTTGCTTATTCCAGAACTAGTTTGGGAAGATGTTTCAATTGATTTTGTAACATCTTTGCCTAAGTTACATGGGTATTCTACTATTCTTGTGGTGGTAGATGGACTATCAAAATATTGTCATTTGGGAGCTTTGAAGGGTTCTTTCATAGCTATGAAAGTAGCCCAATTGTTTGTTTAGATGGTAGTTAAACATCATGGATTCCCACGATCTGTTGTCCCTTATCGTGATCTAGTGTTTAAAAGTATTTTCTGGAAGGAACTTTTTCATCTAAGTGGCACTAAATTGGCTATGAGCAGTGCATGCCACACAATCTGATGGTCGAACTAAAGTACTTAATAGAGTGATTCAACAATACTTGAGAGGTTTTGTGATGGATGCACCATCAACTTGGTTTAAGTATCTAACATGGGCGAAATTTGTACACAACACATCAGTTCATGAAGGAGCTCAGTTGTCTCCATTTCAAATTGTGTATGGGAGACCCCATCCTTCCATTCCTATGTACACTAGAGGATACTCTACTTTAGATGCTATTGACTTAGAGTTGATTCAAAGAGTTGAAATGTTATTTGTCTTAAAGAAAATTTGCAGAAAGTCCAGGACAATATGAAGAAATATGCGGATAAGTTGAGGACCGAAATCTATTTTTCTGTAAGGGATTTCGTTTATATATGATTCCAGCCTTATAGACAGACATGACATTAGTGTTACATTATCTTTATCACAAGTTATCTAAGAGGTACTATGGTTGTTTTCGTATTACTGAACAAATAGGATAGTGTGCTTATAAAGTGGAGTTACCTGAACATTCGAGGATTCATGATGTTATTCATGTTTCTTGTTTGAAACGCGCATTTGGATTTGATTTAAAGCCTTTAGCGCTACCATAAACGGCTTTTAATAATCATCCTCTTAATCCCCTATGTGTACTAGATTCTCGAATAAATATCTGATAAGGTCAAAAGGTAGCTCAAATCCTAGTACAATGGGAAGTAGTACCTCTTGAAGACATTACATGGGAAGACCTAGCTCATTTCCGACAAGTTTATCTAGATTTTGACCCTAAGGACAAGTTCTTATTTCAAGAAGGGGAGAAAGTTGTTACGACCAATAATAGACCTAGGCATAATCCTATTTGGATAAGGGATTATAATACATAGATACTTATACATGCAACAAAAAATATCAAGAATACAACTGAGATTGTAACAGTAGCTAGTTAATACAATTGTAATAGTTGTTAATCAGTTAGATTCAATAGAAAATCAATAGATCTAAATGGATTTGAATATGTACAAGTATAAATAATGAAATTTGAAAAGGAATGAGCTATGTCCCAATTACTAAAAATGAGTAGTCTTTGAAGTTATAGCCAACTCGAATGTGCCAAAGTAGATTAGATTTGCAAAATCAAACACGAACTTGTTAGTAGATAGCAAAACACGAACACAAGCAAACATTAGAATATCATTAAGGTTTTTCAGTACTTATCTGAGGAAAGAGAAGAGACAAGGGAGAAAGTGAATAAAAATGGAGTAGGAGGCTTTTATAGTAGGGTTAATTGGTATGGTGTTGGGCTTTATAATTTGGCCTTAATAGTTTTTCCCTACTATAACTTTAAGGTAATTGTCACATTTGATATTTGAATTTTCCCTATTTTATAATTAACTATTGGAAGTTTGAAAGTGTTAATTGAGCACCTGAATTTTGTCTATCTTTATAATTAATTACTTCAATTTTATCAAATTTTATGATTAATTACTTGAAATTTACTTATATTTTCAATTAAGAATCTTATTAAGATATTGTAAATGAACTCTAAAAGTTTTTAATGCATACAATAATACTTTTAAATTGTAGATAATTATAAAAATATATAGACTTTACATAGGGGTGTAAGATTTACACAAATCTTTAGTGGTGGAATAAGACTTTTGTTGAACTGCATGCTTTCCCTGTTAAGGATCTATGTGAGTGCAAGATATCTCACTGTATTTGATGGGCATAATATTATATATATATATATATATATGGGTAAATATGAAATTTAGTATTTGTACTTTACATAAATTTAAATTACTATATGAATTTTGAATTTATCAATTTAATAACTAATGAAACTTTTTATGCCCATTTTTACTACATTCTTAATACTATTTACTTTATTTGTTAATGTGGAAGGGGAAGACTATAATGAGATTGTTACTTCCTTATTTCATTTTTGTGCAAGGTTTAGTTACCAAATTTGACATATATATATATAATATATATATTCAATCCATAGGTGCATCATGACAAAATATCTTATTGCATTAGTTTATTTGTATTTCTTAATTAAATAATCATAAATGTAGTTTTAGTAATTATATATATGTGGAAATAAATAAAAATTTAAGCTTTAACAAAAGTAGAATTTTCATAACACTTTGGTATGCCGCTCAATTAATAAGATAGAGAAAAGTCAATATAACCAAAAAAAAAAAGGCTTGAGACTTTTCTTTGCAATGCTCGAACAAAGCTGATGGTCAAAAGTGGTCTTGTTCAAGCAAGATTGGGGTTTGACCTGGATATGCCAGGGGGTCAAGGGTTGGGGGTCGAGCCAGGTTCAATCGAAGGTCGAATGAGGCCAATGAAAAGTAAAAATATAAGACACATTTTGATGCATACTAGGCACGGATTTGCAATTTCCTGAACTCTAAGATTCGAAGAGGACATTGATCCGATGAAATATCTAGAATTAGATATGAGAAGTCCACGAACCTTAGTATGTATTGATGAAATAAACCTTGACCCATTGGATGAGTAATCTTAATAACCTTGATATGGAGATCTTGACTCTATAGGAAATATTAATCAAGAACCTTGGTATAACGAAGAATGCAACAAGAATTCAAATTCTTGAAGAATTCATAAGCTCTCAAAAGAGCTCAAAGAGAGAATTTTTCTCAAAAGTATTTCAATAATCAAAGTAATATGTTCTTTCAATCATACACAAATGACTTATATGTAATAACAAAAGGGAACTAAAAGACACAAAATAAAACATGTTTGTCGCATAAAGAAGGCTGGTGGCCTAAACAACTACACTGGCGGCCTTGTGAGCGGTTTTAAAAAATTTTATTATAGGCATCCTTTATGCCAGCTGAAGCCTGGCAGCATATGTTTCAATGCCACGACGTATCCAGGAAGGTTGGCAGCGTATAGGTTCTACGTTGCTAAAGAAGG